>BSBK01002199.1:237500-837500 GCA_027943335.1 Chamaecyparis obtusa | reverse complement strand
TTTTGAAACGTATCATCATCTAGATGACAGCTTCCTCTATTTTATTTTGATCTTCATTTGACATTTTGTCAAATCTTTTAAGTTTTGGGTCTAAGATGTCTCCATTCTCCAATATGTCCTCAATGACATCATCAATTGAACGTTTCTTGTTCCTGACAATCTTGAATTGTCCTTGATTGTTTTCTTCCTCTTCATCCTCTAAATCTTCCTTGCCTCTTATCAATTTTCTTCTCTTTCTCTTTGGTGGCTTAGCTACAACCTTCCAACCTCTTTTAGCATATGTTTTTGTCAGTGTAGCTACCTTTGGTTTTACTATCTTTTTTGCTCCCTTCTTCTATGGTGGTGAAGCTACAGTGGATGACCTTGTGCGTGCACCTATCTATACTAGTAACTACCTCTTCTTTGGAGCTTTAGTAGGAGGAACCAGTGTAGCTTCTTGTTCTTCTTCAGATTTGGTCTCCTCACTGTCATAAGCTTTGTTAGCCAACATTAACTGACCTTTGATTGCCTGTTCAACTGGTGACTCCTCAGATGAGTCTGCATTCTTCTCAAATCTCTTAGATAAAAACTTTTTCATCTTCTTAGACTTCCTTTTTTATTTTATTAATGACCAAACCTGTCGTGATTCTAGACTTAGCTTCTTCATAGGTTCCAAACCTAGTGGCCTTGGGGTCTTTTGGTAATGCTAGTAGTGCCTATATTGATTTCAATCCAAAATCATGTTCCATTTCATAGCCCATAGGTGCTAGCCATTTGATTCTCAGTTCAACTGCTTTTATCATAGTATGATCGGTGTCTACTAGAAAACAAATGTCCATCTCAAATTTCTCGACCAATGAACTCAGTATTCTGCTTCTTAAATTCATCTTCATTTTAAAATCTTCAAAGTAACTATTTACTACATTCTCAGCATTATCTGCCAAACCTTTCATAATATCAAATATTTGTGAAGTAATCGGTTTCTCATCTACCCATTTAGTGTGACCAACAGAGGGAAAGAATTTCTAGAGATACAAAAATAGACATACAAGTAGTGAACCAAACTTACAGGTGTTGGACTTCTATGCCTTTATTGTCTTCATGTTATCCTCAACCTATCTCAATAGTAGCTCGGCTAGGTCTATCTAATGACCCTTCTTTATCAATTTGTAAGCCATATCTACTGCACTACATGATACACTATTTGACCTACTCAACTGAAAGATTTTATAACCAATAACATGTGCTGCAAACTTCACTTTGGGATCCATAATTGGATGAAATCTTTAATGCTCTACCATCCCATGTTGCACCAGTGTTCTCAACTTCAGCTCATGCAGCACTTCAAAATGCTTTGACCTTGTCAGCATTTGGGTAACCAGTAACCCTGCTAATCATCCTCTTAGTTACTTGGATCAGTTTATCTAACCAAAATGTACCTTCATGATATTTTCTTAACACAACCCTAATCCATTTGTTTTTAAAATTCTTCAAAAAATCTAGGGCATGAGTGAGACCAAGTGTCTCAACCAATTTTTGCTCTGGTTTCAGTTCCATTTTCTCATTACAAAGTGCCTAAAACGCAACATACATATCAAAATCTCCAATTTCCCTAATTTTATAGTGTATGTACGATATTATATCTTCCATCAACAAAACCCTAGGTGGGATGCTAGAAAATGCTCCCGCTGAATCCATTTTGCTTGCAACTTCTGAGTGTAACTTATAGTGGGGTTCCTTGTAACTTGTTGACACAATCAAATTAACTTCTTCTAAAACCTTAGAAGAACTTGCAGTAGATGCCATTTCTATAAACTAGGTTTTCAATAAGTTACGAGAAATACACTCGGTAGGGTTTCAACTTACTCAAACTATATCGAAGACAGTACTCGGTTCAATCTACAACTGTTTGAATCATCTTGAGAAATTTTTCTCGAACACGCTCTGTGAAATCTTAGCTCTCTGATATCCGTAATGTGAAAAATGAACGCTATATTCCACGTATTTATAGACTTTTCGATATTCCAGCTCAAACTTTTGTGCATTAAATGCTTGACCTACCTTTTGGTTCATAACAGATGTCAGCTCGGTAACAACTAGATATTATCAATAGCTTGGTTAACATGCAATTTCTTCCTCGGTTAATGTGTATGCTCAATTAACCTTGAATAGTGAATACCGATGGTAACCAACGCTCAATCTAACTTTTACCTATTGTATAACTTTGTTAGCTCAAAACATATAAACCACAATGCATCTTCATTCATGCATATTTGGTATGTGCTCATCATATATGAGGAACTGTATGTAAAATGTGATCATTTTGAAATGTCAGTCCAATACATACCTATATCACCTTAAGTGGAGGTACCGATGTCACCTAATCCAGTGGATGAGGTTTCATCAATAGCATTACTTGACTCTGCATTCTCATTAGATGCCTTTCTCCACATAGTGTTCCTTATCTTCATGATGTTTGCAATAGTGTTTCCACTCCCAAATACATGGTTTTCCTCTAGTGCTCGGTCTCTGCAGTCCTTGCTTAAATGACTGACTTTATGACAATGCATACATGCCATTCTAGTGCTTTTCCATCTTCTTGATTATCCAGCCCATCTTTTCCTATTACAGTTCGCTGCAATGTGCCCATATCTACCACATGCAACATAATTAGCCCATGTGTTATGATCCCAAACATAAGAATTACCGTGTCTCTTCAGTTGATATGGCTTGCATTGTGTCTTCTTCTTAGGAGTCCATGCTTGCTTCATCTTAGCCTTACATTCACGTGTAGTGTGTCCATGTTTATTACAAGTATAGCATATTTTCTCCATAGTAGTATTGTTAGCAATATCATTCTATTTAGCTCTACACTCATAAGCTTGGTGACCATACTTACCACAATAATAGCAATAACCATTGAACTTAGGAGTGACAAGAGGTTTACCTTGTGCTTTGCTTCTACATACATTAGATGTATGTCCCAGTTTGCCACAGTGATAAAATGTCAACACTTTAGGTCTTAGATTTTGATTGTTGTTGACTTGTTCAGCTTGTTGTGATGATTCTCCTTCACCAGTATAGCCTATCCCAGCTCTACTCCCAAATATTCTTTGATTAACTAGAAAATGATCAATCTTCTTGGAATTATCCTCAGCCAATTTCTTCATTTCATTGTGTTGCTATTGAGTTTTCACTTCATTTCTCAGCTTCTCATTCTCCTCTCTGAGTCTTGCAACTTCTTCAATATTTCTTGACAATTCTCCATTTACTTGGTTGACCTCTTGATTCATAGTCATCATCTGATTAGATAATTGAAAATGGCGATCAGTGAATCTCTGTATTTCACTTTCTTTTTCTTGAAGTTGTTCAGTCATTTGTCTTTGGTCATCAATAGCTAGATTCCTTTCTTGCTTAGCTTGTCTAGCATTGTTCATTATCTCTACCATTCTCACCATCTTAGATTCTTGACCAATTTGTAGTGCTTTCACTTATTCAGTTAGATGCTGATTCTTTTCAAACAAATTAGAGATTATACTTTTAGATCCATCAGAAATACTTCCAGAACTAGATCCAATATGATCAAATATATCATCAATTGCTTCTTCATGGTAACTGACCTCATTTTGCAGAATAGCTAGGTTCTTCCTTTCAACCAGTAATTTCTTCAATCCTTCCTTGGCTTGCTTGTACTATTCAATAAACATTTGCATCTGAATCTTCTGATTCTCAGTAGTCTTTTCTAGCTTATACCTCTCCATGTCTTAGATCTTTACCCTTCATTGGTTAAACTATCCAATAAGAGAACTATGCTCTGATACCAATTGTTGGAATTAGGAGATATAGGGTACTAAGAGGGGAGGGGTGAATTAGTGCCCACAAATAATTTAACACATTAACCTTTCAAATCTACTACAACAAATAGTTGTAACCTTCCAAAATAACTTGTATCTAATACATGTATCATTCATCCATTCAACTTGTGAAAGTAAACAACATGAAATCAACAATATAACAGTCCCATAACACAAGTATTTTGGTAATGCAAAAACCCTTGTTAGAAAGTAAAAACTGTAGTGGGGATGACACCCACAAATTCTTCACTACTGCAGATAGAAAAGGTTTGCCTATTAGGGCTACAAGTGGTGATCACTTATGGTGATCTTACCCTATTAGGAGTAACATATTAGATTAGCTAGATCTACCTAGTGATAGGATTTTAGCAACACTACTTGAGTGTGCACTAGGTTAAGAGATTTACAAAGACTATCAAGTCTACTCTGTTAAGAGATTTAACCAAAACTCTATTACAATTGTTAGAAAGCAATAGGTAAATATCTGCTAAATGAAAACTTGATTACCTGATATAGATCAATAAAATACTAATAAAATATGACCTTTACTATGATGAATCTCTGCTCTAAACTACTTGGTTACCCTGCTCTGATTTTGCTTAATCTAATAACCTCTGAATATTGATCTTCTCTGTCAATTGATAATCTTGAAGGTTGGCAAGTACTTCAAGTGCTTCTTTTCTCATTACATCAATTCCATTAAAAATGATGTAACATACAAAATATATAGCATACAACATTATGCTGCTTATACAAAATTAGGTTTACAAATCTTAGACAAAACCCTAAGATCTACGGTGTACAAAAATAACCTAGATCAAACTATTACATAGAATCTTCATCGTATCTTAACAATAAATTATTCTCGATCTTGGTAATACATTTTCTAATCTGTTGTAACTATTTGCATAGAAGAATGTGTCATTCCTAATTACTGTTCCATTTCCTGTGATCCTCGATAAACACTGTATAAACTACTCGGTGTTTGTTTTGATGCTCGGTGTTTACTATCACTCGGTATCGGTGTCTGCTGATGATCAATAAACTGTCTGATGTTTGGTGTATACACTTAATCAGCTGGCATGTTTTTCTTATAGTTACTGACTAGCTTCATATATGTAACTGATCAATATTTTTGATAACCTTTTATACTAATGACAACCTTTAATGCTCAATAGAGATAACATAGTGTTGGTAATTAGATCTGAGATTGTTAATGTGTTTAAAAGTTCAATTGATACAACTAGACCTGAGAAAAACTAATTCACCCCCCCTCTTTGTTGTTCTAAATCATATTAAGAATTGGTATCAGAGTTGTTGGTGCTTACACATAACAAGTTTAAAGGTATTTGAAGAAAATGATCAACATGTATAAAAAGCAGGTACCAAAGTTGAATAAGGAGAACTTCCCTACATGGAAGAGTCTGATGAAACTGCATCTAGCTGGTATTGGTGACTCAGCAAAATATTATGTAGAACATGACTATGTTACACTTGCTACACCTTTTACTATTGAGGAGATGAGAGCTAAACATGAACACAACCAAGCAATGTTGGAGATTGCATCTACCTTAAGCTATCCTGAATTTGAAGACATTAAAGATTGCACAAATGCAAAGCAAATGTGGGACACTCTTGCAAATATCTATGGTGGTGATACAAATGTACTAAGGGCAAAAGATGAAAGCCTGAGAGGTAAGTTTGATGAAATGAAAATGCAAGAAGGTGAAAATATTTCTCAATATTGTAGTAGAATCAAGGAGGTACTAAATACTATTATAGGAGCTAATGGAACTATTGATGATGAAACTATTATTGGAAAGGTATTGAGAACTTTTCTTCCTATATATGCCATCAGAATTTCAGCACTTCAAGAATCTAGATGCAACCCTGGTAATGTTCTAACATTGGAAAGTCTTGTTGGTAAGCTTACTACTTTTTAGCTTTCAAACTATGATAACTACACTATTGCTAATGTTGAATCTACATTCAAGTCACAAATGGTTTTGCATAAGTCTAAGAGGGAAAAATAAAAATGTATAAGTGATAGTGAAAGTGATAGTGACACTTCTGATGAGGAACTAGAGGATCTTGAAGCTCTTATGGCCAGAAGATTGAAAAGAGGAAAAGGAAAATATAAAGGTAAACTTCCTATCATATATTTTTCATGTAACAAAGTTGGCCATATAACTGCAAGATGTCCTGACAAGAATGACAAGGATGAGGAAAGAAAAATCAAGTGCAAGGATAAGAGAGAAAAAAGAAGTTATCGAAGGTACAAGGACTACAAGGATAAAGGTAAGAAATCATGTTATATTGCTGAAGAAGAAACTGATAATGATAATTTTGAAATTGAAGTAGTTTATGTTGCTATGAAAGATGATTCTAATGAGGATGAGAAAACTGCACTTATTTCTTATGTGAGAAAAGGTGATAAATGGATTATTAATAGTGGTTGCTCACATCACATGACTGGTGACAAAAGCAAATTTGAAACCCTAGATCATTACAAAGGTAGAAGTGTTAAGTTTGGTAATGATGCACCCTATCCTATAAAGGGTAAAGGATTAATTAAGCTAACTAATAAGATCACTTGTGAAAATGCTTATTGGGTTGAAGGTCTTAACTATAATTTGCTAAGTGTTGCACAACTTAATAGCACTGGTTACCGAGTGGAGTTTCATCATAGAAAGGCTAAAATATTTGATGCCACTGGTGAACTAATTGGAAGTGAAGAACAGACTAGAGGTAATTTATTCTATCTAGATCTATCTGAAGAGACATGCTTGATTACACAACTTGATGATGTATGGCTATGGAATAAGAGGCTATATCATGTTAACTTTGATAATCTGGTAAATATTAGTAAAAAGAAGAAAGTTAGAGGCTTGTCGAGATTGAAGAAACATGATAATGTGATGTGAAAACAATGCCAGTTGGGTAAAATGACAAAGTCTAGTTTCAAGAGCAAGACTTTTACTTCCTGAAAATGCTTTAGATCTAGTTCATACTGACCTTTGTGGACCTATGGGTGTACAAAGCTATTGTGGTTCTAAATACTTTATTCTGTTTGTTGATGATTACACTAGGATGATGACTGTAATGTTTTTAAAAGAAAAATCCGATGCATTTCAGTTGTTTAAGTGGTATTTGGCTAAGGTTGAAAAAGCAATAGGTAGAAACCTGAAATGTCTGAGATCTGACCAAGGTGGAGAGTTTATATCAAATGAGTTCAATCTTTTCTACAATGATAGAGGAATCAAGAGACAAATGTCTGCACCTAGAACACCTCCATAGAATGGTATAGCTGAGAGAATAAATAGATCTATCATGGATTGTGCAAGGACACTAATGATTAAGAAAAATATTGCACAAAAGTACTGGAAAGAAGTTGTAAGTACAACTATTTATACCTTAAACCAAGTACAAATCAAAAAAGGTACAAATGTTACACCTTATGAATTATGGCACGATTATGCAACTAATGTAAAATACTTTAGATTCTTTGGGAGCAAATGCTATATATTAAAAGATAATAAGAATGGAAAGTTTGATACAAAAAGTGATGAGGGCATATTCCTAGGTTATTCCACAAAGAGTAAAGCTTACAAGTGTTTGAACACTAACACTAACAAAATTGTGGAAAGTGTAAATGTGAAAGTTGATGAATATGCAGAGAAAAATGAACAGGAAAACAAAAGAGAACTTGAAGATTATAAATCTTTTATCTATATAGAAGAAGGAGAGGTGAGTAACATACTTGCACCTGATGCAGAGTAAGGGGTAAGAAATGTTGAGCATCAGGAGGATACTGTCGAGCATCATGAGGATGTTGCCAAGCATCAGGAGGATGTTTTTGAATATCAGGAAGAGGCTCCCGAGCAATCAGAGGCTGAATTTGATAATCTTATTGATGAACTTGAAGAGCAAGGAGAAAATAAATCTAAACCTACTTTGGCACAATATGTAAGAAGACATCACAAGCCTGAGCAAATCATTGGAAATAAAGAAACTGGAGTTCTAACCAAAAGTAGGTTGAAAGATCCTACATGTTTATTGTGTGAGTTTGAGCCTAAGACAACAAGGGAGGCATCACAAAATGAAGATTGGATTCAAGCTATGAATGAGGAAATAGACCAAATAGAAAATAATGATACCTAGACTCTGGTGCCAAGACTAGAAAACAAAAATGTCATTGGAACAAAATGGGTATTCAAAAATAAGCTTAATGAACATGGACAAATCACAAGGAACAAAGCAAGGTTGGTATGCAAGGTTTATGCACAAGAAGAATGAATAGACTATGGGGAGACATTTTCCCTTGTAGCAAGATTAGAAGGAGTGAGAACTCTACTTTCATATGTTGCTTACAGAGATTTCAAGGTATACCAAATGGATGTCAAGTCTGCATTTTTGAATGTTATATTAGAAGAAGTGTACAGTGAGAAACCTAAAGGATTTGTTGATCCAAATAAGAGAAATATGGTTTTCAAGATGAACAAGGCATTGTATGGATTAAAGCAAGCCCCCAAAGCATGGTATGAGAGGTTGCACAATTACTTGATACAAATTGGATTTTCAAGGACAAATGACAACAACAATGTGTACATGAAATATGAAGAAGGTAAAGGGATTTTGTTAGCTAAAATTTTTGTAGATGATATCATATTTGGAGGACAAGATGCTCTATGTAAGAAATTTTCATATGAGATGAAAACTGAGTTTGAGATGTCTATGTTTGGTAAGATAAAATTCTTTGTTGGTTTGCAAGTCTATCAAATGGAAAAAGGTATTTTTATCACACAATCTAAATATGTCAAACATATACTGAAAACCTTTGGTATGGAGGATTCAAGGCCAATAAGTACTCCCATGGCTATTAGATAGAAACTGTCTAAAAATGATGATACTACTAAATTAAACCAAACTCTGTATAGATCCATGATTGGAAAGTTGCACTATGTTGTTCACATCAGACCAGATATAGCTCTAGCAGTTGGGATTTTCACAAGATTCTCTGCCAATCCTAAGGAAAGTCATATGATGGCTGTGAAGAGAATATTGAGATATTTGAAATGGACAGAAGACTATGGATTGTATTATAAGAAGCATGAGAAATTTGAACTGAGAGTCTACATTGATGTAGATTGGGTAGGAAATGTTGATGATAGAAAAAGTACTAGTGGTGGAGCTTTCTTTCTTGGATAGAGGTTAGTTTCTTGGACAAGCAAGAAACAAAATTGCATTTCCCAATCTACAGCTGAAGTCAAGTATGTAGAAACTGCAATGAATTATTCAAATTTGGTATGGATTAACCAATTGTTGAAAGGCATGAAAGAGGAGATCACTGAACCAGTTGTCATATACTGTGACAACACAAGTGCTATCAACATATCAAAGAATCTAGTGATGCACACAAAGACCAAACATATTGCTATCAAGTATCACTACTTGAGGGAATTGGTACAAGATAAAGAGGAGATAATGGAATATGTGAATACAAAGGAACAACTAGAAAATATATTCACAAAATCTTTACCTAAGTATGCTCATGAATATCTTAGAGGTAAATTAGGGGTGCTTCCCCTAACTGAGGCTTCCTAGTCAAGCTAGGAGCACTGCATCAAATGCACAACATAGAGTATTTGACAAATTGATGCAGAAAAGGTCACACTTTAGGAGTGGCCTAGAGTTGTGAAAAGTATAGCGAAGTTGATAATCAGTCATAAGCAAGATGAAAGAGGGAGAAATATTGTTACTGAACTGACAAGATGACATCTACATCTGAAAGATGCAAGTTCTAGATACTACTTTGGCATTATTGTCAAAGAGGGAGAGATTCAGATGAAAACACATAAAAGAGGAAGTAATTCAGAGAATCAGAGGAAAAGAGACACATAAAAGATTCAGAGGGAGTAACTATGTGGACAGTCAAGCAAGCTAGGCTAAGTGATTTAGAATAAAAATGAAGCTAAGGATATTACAAATGTTTCTAATGAAATGACAAAGTTTTGGATTGGTTGGTGAATCATGTGTTATTCATATGGTGTTGCCATCAATGCTAAAGAGGGAGATTTTTGGAAACTGCAATTGAAGCAATTGTTGTATTGTCATTGATGTCAAACCTTAACTGGTAAGATAGTTGCTATCTAAGAAAGTAATATATCTATTGATTGATGAGAAGGATTAGGGCAAGGTGATAACAATAGAACCTAGAGAAAGGTTGAGTTATTTGATACTTCAATGAGTACTTGATTATGTGGCACAATGATAAGATAATGTATTGTTTATCTAAGTAAGTAGCAAGACTAAACAAGTAGGCTTAACCAAGCAAAAGTGAAGAAATCTAGTTTAAGCCGAGTGATGTTAGTGTCGACCGAGAGCCAGTATATGCCGAGTAAATTCAGTGTTGACCGAACATCAATTTATTATCGAGTGATAGCATTGGCCAAGCGAGACAGTTTGAAGAGATGATCAAGTTACCTAGTGATGACCGAGGAGTTGAACACAGTATTAATCGAGCATCACTAATTTACATTTGAGGAAGAATTCAAATTCCTAGTTGAATTAGTTGAATTCTTGGATTATGTAAATTGTGTTGACCTTATTAATTAGTGTATGGAGAATTTAATGCATGATAAACTATTTTATTGTGATTTCAATAAAGAGATTGAAGATGTTTCTAGAAGGATGGATGAAGAACATGAACGTTGGAAGGATTCGATGAATCCAACCTAAACCTAAGCTCTATGAAGGAGATTGAGTGATAAAAGATGGATCTACCTATTGAAGAGGTATAAAGGAAAACCTAAGTGTGAGGTTAAAGAAGTATGTTGGAATTGTTGACGTTATTGACTGATAAGTCTAAGTAGAAAGGCTGAAGGTGAAGGAGTTGATCAGAGTTGTGATTTCTTGAAGTGAATTTTGAGTAGATCAATGATGGAGATGGAAATGGAACTCAAGCAATACGCCAACATATATGTGTGAATTGGGTATGTTATTTGCAAAGTGAGTTGTATGTTTTTTTAGATCAAATACCACTACTACTTTCTAACCATTGTATCGGTCTAAATCCTTTAATCAAGGTTGACCTAATAGTCATTGTTTAAATCCTTTAATCAAGGTTGCATTTTGATGGAATGTACTTAAGTCTTCTAACAAGGCTCACTCCTAATAGGGTGGTTGAAATCCTTTAACAGAGTCACACCTAGCAATGTGTTTGTAAACCTTTGACAAGGTTGGCTTTTCACAGAGCTCAATTTAGAAGAGTGAAAATATCAGTAACATGTTACAAAGTGGTTTTTCCCAAATTGGGTTTCCACTATAAATCCTGGTGTCATACTTGTGTGAATGTTTTGGTGTGAACATTTCTATGTTTTGCAAGTTAAATACTGTTGGATAGTGGACTGCATTGTTATATGTTTCTGGCATACATTCTTTAATGACCAAGTAGTGTTGGTAATTAGATCTGAGATTTTTGAAGTGTTTAAAAGTTCAATTCATACATCTGGACTTGAGAACAACTGATTCACCCCCCCTCTCTATTGTTCTAAATCATATTAATAGTTATATGTTGTACTATTTTTACTTTTGCACATGAAATAAAAGTAATAAATGATTAATTATGGTCAAGTATTAAGTGCATGTTGATTAAACACCCCCCCCCCCAACATTCATAAGTGTTCATAAATATCTATGCACATTTTTCTTGTATTTATGTGTCTTCATTACTTGGATAATCATCTAATAAGAACATCAAGTTTTTTCCCCACTTCCATATGGAATCATACCCTATTTATGCTAGCCATTTGATCCACGTGACATGATAATGATATAATTTTTTTTGTCTTGCAATAGGATGGAGAACCTTGGTATAATGTGAAGACAACACTAATAGAAAAAAGGCATAGAAATTGTTTTCTAGATCTTTTTTGTGTACAACATACAAAAAATGGGCAATTACAAGATATAAATGTGTAGGTGTAGCTTGAGCAATGAAGAGAATTAGGAGATTTATTCAAGATAATCATAAGGTAGTTTTTTTACCATGTAATCAAAGTTAGAGCAAGTGCGTGGTAAGTGTTACCAAATTTTGCCTACAAGCTAAATTTGGCAAAGCAACTATGTTTCAATCCAAAATGTACATTTCAAAAAATCTGACTCCATGTTCTTTCAACTTGAAATACAGTAATTTGAAAGTCATTAATAAATGAGTACATTTTATGAAAAAAGAAGACTTTATTATTCTTTTCTAAAAATGTAACTTTATTTATCAAAATTCTACAAAAATGCTCTACACAAACCATGAAACTAGCTAGAAATATTTCAATGCATTTTGACTTCAAATCATGCATGAATTTATGTACAGGAGTGAAAAAATTAGATGTGCATGAAGAAGGGCCAGTCATTGTGTGAATGACTAGCTTGTATTGAAGTTGACTCTGAATGCTCACTCTTCTAAGGTCCTCTTGATCCTCGCTACCTCATTGTCTTGTAACCTGAAAATGTGAGAGAGAAGGAGTTATAACTATGGATAGTTCTAAGAAATGAATGGTTTAAATTCATACACATTTACCCCACATAGTCATTCAAACCAAAATACAGTGATTTATTCCTAACAAGTTTGTTTTATGTGTAGTAACAGGTGTCTATCATTAGCAAATGGAGTGAATGTGGCTCCCACAAGGGTTGAGCCCAGCTTTCTAATGAGAGACAAAGATACAAAGAGATATTAGTTTGATTGAAGTACATTCAATATTAATCATCAAAATATTGAATCTTCCTATACTGGACTCATTTGAAGAAGTAGTTGATAATTATTCAATGGCATGGTCACATATTCAATGGAGTGATATTTCATGGAAACCCAAGGGTGATATACAATGAAGAGAGTTCAATATATATGATCAGTATATAGGGGATTTGACAAAGAATAAGGATAATGATGCAAGTGTATATTTATGAAGCAGAGGATATTTCTTGCAAAAAAGACTAAAACAAGAAACAATATACACATGGTCTCATGAGGTAGAAATATGCTATATCAGATCATAATGTTTAGATATAAGAAAAGAGAAATGAAGGGAAATCATGGAAAATTTTCATAAGGTTAAAACTTATGCCAAAGAAAATCATGAGATCCATTATGGTCATGTACTATAATCAACATTTGAATAGGCAAGTGCTACAACAAGTATAAAGACAATGGTGTATAGTTTTAAGCAAATAATGATCAACAAACAATCAACAATTATACTCATGTTTTTTAGTAGATATTTACCAGATACTCAAGAAGAGCCAATATCTTACTAAGAGTAGTGGAAAAGATGCATTGGGAAAAAGGTAAAATATTGATACATCATAACTTCTCAGAATCTATAGCTACATGAAGACATGACATTTCTTTAGTTCAAACAACAAATAGGCAATTAGTAATATATTGCAATTACTGAATGCAATATAAGCTACATGATCAATATTCAACATATTGTTAACTTGAATTCATGTGCCAAAATGCAAGGAATTTATGATCTTGTGCCAACATATAGGCACATGTAGCAGCATTAATAGATCAAACATTAAGTGCCAAAGAGGTAAAATCAATTATAAGGAGCATCCTTCTTCTCACAATCACAGAAGACCAACATACAAGATGATTGGATGAAGATAATTCAAAGGTCAAAAGGAAAGAATCTATAGGGTGATAGTCCAAAGAAATGATAAGGTGCATAGTATTCAATACAAAATAAAATCATGAAAATTACAAGCATCGATAACATTTGAGTTAGAATGGAGCAAATGACAATGATAATATCAAGGAGGTACCAGTAGTTTCCATGGATAGGGACAATCATGCCATACATGACCAAAGAAACTATAACCGTATTTTGTGTAAGAAGCAACCACATTATGGAGTCATGAAGGAATCACATGATCATGTTGCACTAAAGAGGTACAGTGAAGCTACTTTTCATGAAAACTTGTAGTACAAAAATGATAAATATATGGTTTGGAGGAAAAAATAGAACAGTTTGAAATAGAGGATTCCAAGGGCACTACACTTAAGCTAGAAGGCTACGCTACAATCTAGTACAGATAGATGATCCTAAAATCCCAATATTTTTAGCTGAAGGAGATAATAGAAAATTTAATTAGTAAAATATCTCCAGTAATATCTATAATCTCAAAAAATAGAAACATAAATTTGAGCATTGAAACTATTATAAGGACAAAAAGAGGCAACTAAAAGTAGTCCAACATGGAGGCAATGTTATCCAAGTTATACATAGCCAGAATCATGACTTTGGTTGTGTATGAGGTTTTTTCCTTTTTCAAAAAATACACAATAGTATCTTCATATTCGTAACAACCCAGCATGTTATTGGTTTTCAAAGTGTAAAATGAGAGAAAATCTTCCAAATTAAATAGAAAAGCTCAGAACTTTTTAAAGTATGTCGGCAAAGCCTCAAGCATGAGTAACATAAAGAAGATGTAATAGTTATCAAATCCACATAAGCCACAACAGTTACCGCAAGAATACCTAGCATGGAATCACCCAAATGCAAAAGATAGAGAGACTTTCTTTTGTGTTTTGAATGTGCTCAAATCAAGCTAGAGAAAATAGAAAGGTAAATATTTCATGGAGAAAGGATAAATGCACATGAAGCTCGGAGGATATAAATACAACGAACCAAATAATAAAAAACAACCACGACCTTTGTGAAATCACAAGAGATGAGCACATACCTTTTGAACATCAAGAAAATCATTTGCAAAAAGCTTCATTGAGCCACAGGAGGAGAAACTTCACCGAGTCGTAGCTTCTTATGTCAGCGGAGGAAGAGTAAGAAAATGCTAAGTGTAAAATGAGAAAAGGCTTTTAGGTTTGTCGAGTTTTGATGCCCTTTTCTCATTTTCCATTTTCTTTCAAGTTTGTAGCCAAGTGTTTTGGTGGCATTTGAAATATTTTGTATGTTTCTTATTTGTTTAGTAATATAATAATGTAATTATTTTGATTATATTGTTATGTTAATAAGCAAACAAATATTACTATATTTAATATTATTACATTCCATATTAAAACTTGTGATTTAATAAATATTAATTGATAGCTTTTATAAATCAATTAATATTTATTAAAACCTTTTAATGGATACAATAATAATGAACTTGAGAGCATTCAGGAAGATTGGATTTGGTCTTCCAACAAGTAGAGAGCATCTAGGCATCTTGGAGCAGATTTAGGAGATGTTGGAGGGTTTTTCAGGAGTTTTTTGGATTGAGACTTATTATTATTTGTTAAGGGGGCCTTATGGGCTTTTGAGTGTTTTGAGGTTTTTTTTTAGCACATTTAAGGCTCCTTCATGGTTGTAGAGACTTTTTCCAACTGGTTTTCCTTATTCCATGGCTTCTAGACCCCATTTTTGGAGCCTTTTTTCTAGCATCCAACCCTTTGCGGCACTCATTTGTAGTGAGTTCTGATTATGCAAGAGAAGCATTGTTTATGACAATTTTTGTCCTTGAAGTGTCAGGTGCATATATCTATAACTCTTTTTGAAGCATAATATATAGTGACTGAACTTTTGCAGCAAGCATTATCTGAGTTCTTTTAGTCTTCTTTTCTTTCTACATATTTTTTTACACCATAAGTTATTGATAAAGGTGATTAGTGAATTTTGTCATTCCATGTTATCTTGTCTCATCTGAGTACCTATTTGCATAAGTGTATGTTTGTTTGCATGTTGTAGTTTGTGTTTTATGTTTTGAAACAGTCAAGTGAGAAATATCTTCTCCTTAATAGGTTCATTAAAACCTTAATATGAAATATTTATGCAAGCCTATATAGAAAAAAATTACTTTCCCTCAATTCAGATAGTGAAAACCAGCACTTAGTCATTTGTGGTTGTGATTCATATCAGTTTGGTGCATCACCTAGTAAGATGGAATTTGCATTTTATTTTATTTCCAATTTACCTTTTTTCCTTTAACTCTTAAGCCTTAGTTTAGTTTTGAGCTAAATAGGTGATTACCCAATAGGAACTGGCCTAGAATCTGGAGGTTTCATTTCAAGTTTGCATATCCCACATGCAAAGGTACAAAGAATGGGTGAACATGAATGAACTGATGGATATAAGGACAAAGAATGGCATATTTACATGGACTAATAGAATACTAGGCTTCATTAACATTGTAGAAAAAATAGATAGATTCTTCTTTAAGGGGAACTTAATTGAATTTAATTTAAATTTAGAATCATCTATTCTCCCCACCTCAGGATCTAATCACTTTCATGTGGCTCTTCCCATTAAGGAAAATAGAAAACCTAAAAAATGTTTGTTTAAATTTGAAAAATATGGTTTAGAAAAGAAAAATTTCTATAAATGGTAGAACAATGGTGAAAGGAAGAACAATTTAATGGTTCAAAGGCCTTCGTGTTTATGGCCAAACTAAAAGCGATAAAGAGAAGACTGAAAGAATGGAATAAAGTTTAGTTCAGTAATATCTTTGAAACCAAAGAGTCCTTGGAAAAGGATATGGAAGAGTTAAATGAGAAATGTTTCAAGGAAGGTATAAATCAAGATAGATTTTTTGCGAGAGATAGAGATGCTCAATAACTATGAAGAGGTCCTAGTGAAAGAAGAGATTTATTGGCGTCAAAACTCAAGGGAGACATGACTAGCTAAAGGAGATAAGAATACTAATTTATTTTATAACAGTACAAATATTAGAAGAAATATGAATATAATTTTAGAAATCAAGAAACCTAATGGAGAGATCTTAGAAGATCAAGAGGGGATTTCACAAGGTGGTGAATTAATTTGAGGGATTACTCAACAATAGAGATGAATCTAACTGGAGATCCCGGGAAGATATCTTACAAAATATACCTACTCTGATTAACAAAGATCATAACAAGAGGTTGAATGCTAAATTTTCAAAAGAAGAAATAAAAATCTTCTTAAAGAAACTCCACCCTGATAAGGCACTCGAGCTAGATGGCTTCCCTTCCCTCTTTTATCAAAAATAGTGGTCTTTCTTGGGGGATGAGGTTACTATCATTTTAGAGAGCATTAGAAATTTAGGAATTTTTTTGAAGGAGATGAATAATATCTTCATTTCATTTATACCAAAGAAAGAAAAATAATCCAATATGGATGATGTTAGACCAATATCTTTGTAGAACACCATATACAAAATCCTAACAAAAACCTTGACTAATAGAATCAAGCTAGTACTACCAAAAAACATGGTTGATGAACAAACAGGGTTTGTCCTGGGAAGATCTATCTTGGATGGGGTCATTATTGTTGGAAACTACAATTGAAGCAATTGTTGTATTATCATTCATGTCAAACCTTAACTGGTAAGACTATTGCTATCTAAGAAAGTACTATATCTATTTGATTGTTGAGAAGGATTAGGGCAAGGTTGATAACAATAGCACCTAAGGAAAGGTTGAGTTACCTTGATACTTCAATGTGTACTTGATTATGTGGCACAATGATAAGATAATGTATTGCTTATCTAAGTAAGAAGGAAGACTAAACAAGTAGGCTTAATCGAGAAAAAGTGAAGAAATCTAGTTTAAGCCGAGTGATGTTAGTGTTGATCGAGCCAGTATATGTCGAGTAAATTTAGTGTTGACCGAACATCAGTTAATTGTCGAGGAAGATAGTATTAGCTGAGGAAATAGTTTTAGTGGTGACCAGGCTACCCAGTGAAGACTGAGGAGTTGAACACTGTATTGACCGAGCATCAGTAATTTACATTTGAGGAAGAATTCAGATTCCTAGCCAACATAGTTGAATTCTCAGATTATGTAAAACCTGTTGACTTTATTTATTGATTGTATGGAAATATTTAATGCACTGTAAACCATTTTATTGTGAAACCATAAAGAGATTTGATATGTTTCTTGAAGGATGGATGAAGAACATAAAGTTGGAAGGATTCAATGAATCTAACATAACCCTAAGATCTACGGAGGAGATTAAGCGACAAAAGTTGGATCGCCCTAAACGAAGAGGTATTAAGGAAACTTGAGTATGAGGTTGAATATAGAGGATGTTTGAGTTGTTGTTATTGACTGTATAAGCAGAAAAGGCTGAAGGAGAAGGAGTTGTGATTGCTTGAAGGGTTTTTTGAGCAGATCAATAATGGAGATGGAAATGGATCATAGTCAGTAAGTCAGCATATGCGTACAGAATTGGATCTGATATTTGCAAAGTGAGTTGTATGTTTTCAGATCAAACATTATTGTTACTTTCTAACCATTGTATCAATTTGAAATCCTTTAATCAAGGTTGACCTAATAGTCATATGTATAAATCCTTTGAACAAGGTTGCATTCTAATGGAATGTATGTAAGTCCTATAACAAGGCACACTTTTAATAGAGTGGTTGAAATCCTTTAACTGGGTCACACCTGACAATGTGTTTGTAACCTTTGATAGGGTTGGCTTTTCACAGAGCTCACTTTAGAAGAGTGAAAATATCAGTAACATGTTACAAAGTGGTTTTTCCCTAATTGGGTTTCCACTATAAATCCTAGTGTTAATGCTTGTGCGAATGTTTTGGTTTGAACATTTATATGTTTTGCAAGTTAAATACTATCGGATAGTGGACTGCATTGTTATATGTTTCTATTATGTATTCAATAATGACCGAGTAGTTGTTGGTTGTTAGATCTTATTTGTTGAAGAGTTTGAAAGTTTATTTTATACATCTAGACCTAAGAACAACTGATTCACCCCCCCTCTTTGTTGTTCTAAATCATATTAACAATTGGTATCAAAGCTGTTGGTGCTTACTGTATGCACCCTAAAATGGTTGCCTAGACTTTGGGCCCCATTTATTTGATTTATCAATCCTGAATCTGTTTTATCAATAATCAATATTTTCAACATTATCAATCTCTTGATCAAGTCTTAATTTTGATCATATATTGGATTTTTATCCTTGGGCTAGCCATTTTATCCTAAGTCTTTATTTATTCAAAAGGAATATTTCCTCCCCTTTTAATAAATAAAAATCCCCACCTTTTCTTCTTATCCTAAGTTGCACAAATAAAGCATCATTCTTATTTTATAAAAAGGGAAAAAGCACTTTTTGTCTCATATGGACATAAAGTCAACTCCTATTTTCCTATTGGAGGATATTTGTGCACAAGTATCAAGCTTCTATTTTTCCCTATCATTGATTAAGTTTTTTTCCTCTTAATCTCAATGGTCCATTTCACCTCATTTCCTATAAAAGGAGAGCTCTCTCCTTCACTTGCATATCCATCTCTTTCATGCTAATGTTGTGCTGCAGGTTTTCTAGGTTATTTGGAGTTCTCTTTGAAGACACTTTTGCATCCAAGCTTTGAAGATCTTTGTTGCATTTCATCTAGTTCATATTTACTTTCTTAGTTGCATAATCATGGCATATTAGCTTAGTTTCCTTTTATGCAATAGATTAGCTTCACATAGCTTAATTAGGGGAATTGTAATCCATTTCTATTTCCTTTCATAGTTGCATTGTACTTTCATTTTGATAGATTAATCTTGCATATTCATATTAGTTTGCATTGCATTTGCATATCTTGATTCTATTTGGGGATATTGGCATTGTTGCCCTTCTCCTTATTGTGAATCTCTCATTGTGTGGTTGACTAGCAAGGTCATTAGCTTTATAGCTCTAGCTGAGAGCAATTTTACATCTTGCAACTCCATACATAGAGAGCTATGGATCAATTTTTGAGGCCTCATTCTTGAGTGTTCTTGATTGTAAGGATCCATAGAAGTGCACTACTTTTTTGTGTACACTTATAGAGAATAAGTTTAAAGGTACTTGAAGTAAATGATCAAGATGTATAAGAAGGAGGTACTGAAGCTAAATAAGGAGAACTTCCCTACATGGCAGAGTCTGATGAAACTGCATCTAGCCAGTATTGGTGATTCAACAAAGTATTACATTGAGCATGCCTATGTTACACCTATTGCACCTCTGACTATCGAGGAGATGAGAGCTAAACAAGAGCACAATCAAGCAATTTTGGAGATTGCATCTGCCCTAAGCTATCCAAAATTTGAAGACATCAAAGACTACACAAATGCAAAGCAAATGTGGGACACTCTTGCAAACATCTATGGTGGTGACATAAATGTACTAAGGGCAAAAGTTGAAAGCCTAAGAGTTAAATTTGATGAAATGAAAATGCAAGAAGGTGAGAATATTGCACAGTATTGTGGTAGAATAAAAGAAGTTGTAAATGCTATTAGAGGAGCCAATGGAACCTTTTGATGATGAGACTGTTATTGGAAAAGTTTTGAGAACTTTGCATCCTATTTATACCATCAAAATTTCAGTAATTCAAGAATCTAGATGTAACCCTAATAATACTCTTACTTTGGAAAGTCTTGTTGGTAAGGTTACTGCTTGTGAGCTTTCTAATTTTGATAACTTCACTATTGCTAATGTTGAATCTGCATTTAAGTCGCAAATGGTTCTGAGTAAGTCAAAGAAAGAAAATGAAAGATGCATTAGTGAGAGTGAAAGTGAAAGTGACACATTTGATGAAGAACTAGAGGATCTTGAAGCTCTTATGGCCAGAAGATTGAAGAGGGGAAAAGGAAAGTATGAAGGTAAACTCCCTATCATATGTTTTTCATGTAATAAAGTTGGTCATATAGCTGCAAGATGTCCTGATAGGGATGACAAGGATGAGGAAAGAGATAACAAACATAAAGACAAAAGAAAAGACATAGGTTACCAAAGGTACAAGGACTACAAAGGAAAAGGTAAGAAATCTTGTTGTATTTTTGAAGAAGAAACTGACACTGATAGTGATGATTTTGAAATTGAAGTACTCTATGTTGCTATGAAAGATGAGTCTGATGAGGATGAGAAAACTGCACTGGTATCCTATATGAACAAAAATGATAAGTGGATTATTGATAGTGGTTTCTCACACCACATGACTGGTGACAAAAGTAAGTTTGATGCCTTAGATCATTACAAAAGTAGAAGTGTTAAATTTGGTAATGATGCACCATGTCCTGTTAGGGGTAAAGGATTGATTAAGCTGACGGATAAGATCACTTGTGAAAATGCTTATTGGGTTGAAGGTCTTAACTATAATCTGCTAAGTGTTGCACAACTTAATAGCACTGGCTACTGAGTGGAATTTCATCATAGGAAGGCTAAGATATTTGATGCCACTAGTGAACTGATTGGAAGTGGAGAACAAACAAGAGGTAATTTTCTCTATTTAGACCTATCTAAAGAGACATGTATGATTGCACAACTTGATGATATATTGTTATGGCATAAGTGGCTATGTCATGTTAACTTTGATAATCTGCTAGAAATCAGTAAAAAGAAGAAAGTGAGAGGACTGTCGAGATTGAAGAAACTTGAGAATGTAATGTGCAAACAATGTCAGTTGGGTAAGATGACAAAGTCTAGTTTCAAAAGCAAGACTTTTCCTTCTGAGAATGCTTTAGATATGGTTCATACTAACCTTTGTGGACCTATGGGTGTACAAAGCTATTGTGGTGCTAGATATTTTATTCTATTTGTTGATGATTACACCAGAATGATGACTATAATGTTCTTAAAAGAAAAATCTAATGCTTTTCAATTTTTTAAGTGGTATTTGGCTAAGGTTGAAAAGGAGACAAGTAGGAACTTGAAGTGTCTGAGATCTGACCAAGGTGGAGAATTCATATCCAATGAGTTCAATCTATTTTTCAATGATAGAGGAATCAAGAGACAGATGTTTGCACCTAGAACACCTCCACAGAATGGTATAGCAGAGAGAAGGAATAGATCTATCATGGATTGTGCAAGGACATTGATGATCGAGAAGTATGTTGCAAAAAAGTACTGGAGAGAAATTGTAAGTATAGTTTTTTATACCCTTAACCGAGTACAGATCAAAAAAGGTACAAATATTACACCTTATGAGTTATGGCACGGGTATGCACCTAATGTAAAGTACTTTAGAATTTTTGGGAGAAAATGTTATATACTAAAAGATAATATGAATGGAAAGTTTGATGCTAAAAGTGATGAGGGCATATTCCTAGGTTATTCCACAAAAAGAAAAGCTTACAAGTGTTTGAACTCTAACACTAAAAAAATTGTGGAAAGTGTAAATGTCAAAGTTGATGAGTATGTAGAGAAAAATGAATAGGAAAGCAAGAGAGAACCAGAAGATTACAGATATTTTGTATATATAGAAGAAGGAGAGGCAAGTGAAAAAATTGCACCTGATGTAGAGTCTTGGGTAAGCAATGTTGAGCATCAAGGAAATAATGTCAAGTGACAAGAAGAACATGCCGAGCGATAGGAGGAAGCTGTCGAGTATCAGGAAGAGGTTTCTGAGCATTCAGAAGCCAAATCTGACAATCTTGTTGGTGAACCTGAAGAGCAAGAAGAAAGGAGAGCATAACCTATTTTGGCACAATATGTAAGGAGACATCACAAGCCTGAACAAATCATTGGAGACAAAGAAACTGGAGTTCTGACCAGAAGCAAGTTAAGAGACCCTACATGTCTACTGTGTGAATTCAAGCCTAAGACAACAAGGGAGGCATTAGAAAATGAAGATTTGATCCTAGCCATGAATGAGGAGATAGACCAAATAGAGAAGAATGATACCTAGACTCTGGTGCTGAGACCAAAAAACAAAAATGTCATTGGAACTAAGTGGGTGTTCAGAAACAAGTTGAATGAACATGGACAAATCACAAGGAATAAAGAAAGGCTGGTATGCAAAGGCTATGCACAAGAAGAAGGAATATATTATGGGGAGACATTTTCCCTTGTAGCAAGATTGGAAGGAGTAAGAACTCTACTTGCATATGCTACAAACAAAGATTTCAAGGTATACCAAATGGATGTCAAGTCTGCATTTTTAAATGGTATATTATAAGAAGAAGTGTACATTGAACAACCTGAAGGATATGTTGATCCAAACAAGAGACACATGGTTTGCAAACTGAATAAGGCACTGTATGGATTAAAGAAAGCCCCCAGAGCATGGTATGAGAGGTTGCATAACTACCTGATATAGATTGGATTCTCAAGGACAAATGACACCAACAATTTGTACATGAAAGATGAAGAAGGTAAAGGAATCTTGTTGGCTAAGATTTTTTTAGATGATATTATATTTGGTGGACAAGATGCCCTGTGTAAGAAATTTTCAAATGAAATGCAAATTGAATTTGAAAGGAGTATATTTGGGGAGATCAAATTCTTTATTGGTTTACAAGTATATCAGATGGAGAGAGGTATTTTCATCACCCACTCTAAATATGTTCATGAGATACTAAAAACCTTTGGTATGGAAGATTCAAGGCCAGTAAGTACTCCCATGGCTACTGGACAAAAATTGTCTAAAAATGATAATGCATGTAAAGTAAACCAAACTTTGTATAGGTCCATGATTGGAAAACTGTAGTATGTTGTTCACAATCGACTAGATATTGCTCTAGTAGTTGGGATTGTGGCAAGATTCTCTACCAATCCTAAGGAAACTCACATGATGGTTGTTAAAATAATAATGAGATATTTGAAAGGGAGTGAAAATTATGGCTTGTACTACAATAGCATGAAAGATTTGAACTGAGAGTGTATACTGATGTTGATTGGGTGGGAAATGTGGATGAAAGAAAAAGTACTAGTGGTGGAGCTTTCTTTCTTGGACAGAGATTAGTTTCCTAGACAAGCAAGAAACAAAATTGCGTTTCCCAATCTACAGCTGAAGCTGAGTATGTGGCTACAACAATCAACTGTTCAAACTTGGTATGGATAAAGAAATTGTTGGTAGGCATGAAAGAAGAGATCACTAAACTAGTTGTCATTTACTGTGACAACACAAGTGCTATCAACATATCTAAGAACCCAGTGATGCACACAAAGACCAAACACATCACCATCAAGTATCATTACTTGAGGGAATTGGTATAGGATAAGGAGGTCAGAATGGAATATGTGAGTACAAAAGAATAACTAGGTATGTGTAGGATCATGGTATGCCAAAAAGTGGCAATGTGAGAAAGTAGTCCTGATTGATAGAATCTTTGAAAAACAACTATAACTTTCAAACAATATAATATTTTTGAAATCTAAAATATACATCATATTCTATGCTTCACCTAATACAATAATAATAAACAATTCTTTCAATTTGATGAAGTTTAGACTAAGTTAAGGTGGTTAGATACGAGAGTTTTTATATTCAGGAAAATTTGTAGCAGAAAAATCATAATTAATTATTTACTTGTAAAAAAAATACAAAAAAATATACATCACATATGGACATGAATCTACTACTTTTATCTAGAATCTTATAAAAAAATATTATCATTTGATTTTGTTTAATGTGGTTAGACATACACCTACTTGTTATCTTTCTAGTCCCGATTGATAGACTTATTGAAAAATAGCTATAACTTTCAAACTGTATAACATTTTTGAAATCCAAAACATATGTCACATTCTATTCTTTTCCTACTATAAGAAAAATAGAAAAAAAATTCAATTTGATGAATTTTAGACTTATTTAACGTGGTCAAACACGAGAGTTTTTGTATTCAGGAAAAGTTGTAGAATAAAAATCATAATTAATTATTTACTTAGAAAAAAATTACAAAAAAATATGTGTCACACCAGGACATGAGTCTACTACTTATATCTAGAATCTTGTAAAAAAAAATTATCATTTGATTGTGTTTAAGGTGGTAAGACATACACCTACTTATTTTTTCCTGAAATTTTTGTACTACTACATTGAAATTTGAGATTTTCAACATATAAAGAATAAATTTTTTTCAAAAAAGGCCTAGTATCTTAGAAACTAAATTCAATTTTCTACAGATTCTCTTGTTACATATTTTTGATATAATATTTATAACTTGTTCAAATTTTTATGTCAACTTGTCAAAACCTAATTTTCTAAATTTTCATTGCCACTTAAGGGCCTAGTTTGGCATACCATGATCCTTCACATGCCCAACTAGCAGACATATTCACTAAAGCTTTACCTAAAGAAGCTCATGAATATCTAAGAGGACAATTAGGGGTTCTTCCCCTAATTGAGGCTTCCTAGTCAAGCTAGGAGCACTGCATCAAATGTGTTGCAAAGAGTATCTGACAAATTGATGCAGAGAAAGGTCACACTTTAGGAGCAGCCTAGAGTTGTGAAACGTACAGCAAAGCTGATAATCAGTCATAAGCAAAGATGACAGAGGGAGAAATATTATTACTAGACTAACTAGATGACATCTACATTTGAAGGATGTATTTTTTAGTTGCTTCTTTGGCATTATTGTCAAAGAGGGAGATGGATAAGATGAAAACACATGGTGAAATTTCATGGAAGATCAAGAAAGAGGGAGAAATTCAAAGGAAAGGAACAAGTAGAGATCAAGTGAATTTTACTTTGTGGATGGTCATGTAAACAAGGCTAATTGATTCTGAATCAGAATGAGGCTAAGGATATTATAAATATTTCTGATGGACAGATAAGTTTTGGATTGGTTGATAATTCATGTGTTATTCATATGGTGTTGTCATCAATGCCAAAGAGGGAGATTGTTGGAAACTGCAATTGAAGCAATTGTTGTATTGTCATTGATGTCAAACCTTAACTGGTAAGACTATTGCTATCTAAGAAAGTACTATATCTATTTCATTGTTGAGAAGGATTAGGGAAAGGTTGATAATAATAGCACCTAAGGAAAGGTTGAGTTATCTTGATACTTCAATGTGTACTTGATTATGTGGCACAATGATAAGATAATGTATTGCTTATCTAAGTAAGAAGGAAGACTAAACAAGTAGGCTTAACTGAGAAAAAGTGAAGAAATCTAGTTTAAGCCGAGTGATGTTAGTGTCAACCAAGCCAGTATATGCCAAGTAAATTCAGTGTTGACCGAACATCAGTTAATTACTAAGGAAGATAGTATTAGCCGAGGAAACAATTTTAGTGGTGACCAGGCTACCCAGTGAAGACTGAGGAGTTGAACACTATATTGACCAAGCGTTAGTAATTTACATTTGAGGAAGAATTCAGATTCCTAGCCAACATAGTTGAATTCTTGGATTATGTAAAATATGTTGACTTTATTTATTGATTGTATGGAAGCATTTAATGCACTACAAATCATTTTATTGTGATTCCATAAAGAGATTTGAGATGTTTCTAGAAGGATGGATGAAGAACATAAAGATGGAGGGATTCAATGAATCTGACCTAACCCTAAGATCTACGGAGGAGATTAAGCAGCAAAATTTGGATCGACCTAAACAAAGAGGTATTAAGGAAACCTGAGTATGAGGTTGAATATAGAGGATGCTGGAGTTGTTTTTATTGACTGTATAAGCAGAAAAGGCTGAAGGAGGAGTTATGATTGCTTGAAGGGTTTTCTGAGCAGATCAATGATGGAGATAGAAATGGATCACAGTTAGTAAGCTAGCATATGTGTACAGAATTGGATTTGATATTTGCAAAGTGAGTTGTATGTTTTCAAATCAAACATTGTTGTTACTTTCTAACCATTGTATTAGTTTGAGATCCTTTAATCAAGGTTGACCTAATAGTCATATGTATAAATCCTTTGAACAAGGTTGCATTCTAATGGAATGTATGTAAGTCCTATAACAAGGTGCACTTTTAATAGAGTGGTTGAAATCCTTTAACCAGGTCACACCTGACAGTGTGTTTGTAACCTTTGACGGGGTTGGCTTGTCATAGAGCTCACTTCAGAAGAGTGAAAATATTAGTAACATGTTACAAAGTGGTTTTTTCCTAATTGGGTTTCCACTATAAATCTTGGTGTTAATGCTTGTGTGAATTTTTTTGTTTAGACATTCTTGTGTTTTGCAAGTTAAATGCTATTGGATAGTGGACTACATTGTTATGTATTCAGTAATGACCGAGTAGCTGTTGGTTGTTAGATCTAATTTGTTGAAGTGTTTGAAAGTTTATTTTATACATCTAGACCTAAGAACAACTGATTCACCCCCCCCCCCCCCCCTCTCTATTTTTCTAAATCATATTAACAATTATAGTCCAAGAAGATGTCCATTCCATCCAACGCAACAAAGAAATTGTGATGCTTATAAAATTGGACATAAAAAAGGCCTATGATAGGGTGAATTGGAGATTTTTGTGTAGGTGTATGGAAGCTTTTGGCTCTTAAAACAATGAATAAATTTAGTATTTGAATGCATCTTTACACCCAAGATCTTAGTATTGATCAATGGTAACCTAGAAGATTTTTTTGATACTTCTAGAGGGTTACGCCAAGGGGACCCTCTTTCCTCTCTCCTATTCATTATTATGGCAGAAGATCTAGGTAGATCATTGTTGAAGGAAAGAGGGGCTTTGAAAGGAATTAAGATTACTAGCAAACTAGAACCAACTACTCATCAACAATTTGTCGATGATTCGATGTTATATACAAAGGTAGATAAGGAAGAGTATAGCATTAAGAGTATACTACATAGCTATTCAAAGGCATTAGGATAGATAATTAATGGGGAAAAATTAGAGATCTTCTTTAATATGGACAAAAATATTGAGAATGAAATTGTTCAAATCTTGGATTTCAAGAAGGGAGCACTTTGTAGTAAATATTTGAGTCTACCCTTGGATAAAGGTAGGAGATCATATAATTTGTGGGAGTATATCTTGAGCAAGGTAGACGGAAGGGTTGAATCATGGAGAGGGAAGTGGCTCTCCACAATAGGGAGAGTTACTATGTTGAAATTAGTCTTCTATGCACTACCTATCTTCCAAATGACTTGCTTCAACATGCCAACATGAGTTAGGCAAAAACTAATCCAAAATATAGAACTTTCTTTTGGGTGAGATTTGTAGAGAAAAATAGGATGGTTGTAATAGCCTAGAATGTTTTCTGTAGATCTGGGGAGGATGGGGGTGTTAATATGAAAAACATCAAAGACCAAAATTGGGCCATAGGGGCAAAGCTAGTTTGGAAAATCCTTAAATATCCAGAGCTGAAATGGGTTAAGATCATTAGATACAAGTATCCTCATGGAAGCGAGAACCTAAGTATTCTTCATCATGAGTCCCCTCCAAATGGATATAGAGTGTGGACCTTTATTAAGGAATGCAAAGATCTCATTAAAGATGGGATGTCTTGGAATATAGGGGATGATGGATCTACACACTTTTGGGAAGACTCTTGGGGGGATACCTAACCCTTAACAACCTACTAGAAGACTAGGACACAGTGGAGATAAACAAAAACCAAAAAGGGATCTATATGAAAGATTATTTGGATATCCCTAGTATTAATCTGACCTTACATTGGAAATGGGATGTGGGTAGGAATATGGACATTCCCTTAGTTTCTAGGAACAAATTACAATAGATCCTGGAAGAAAGAACTATAATTCCCCACCTCCAGGAGGATACAGTTGTGTGGACTTTGGCTAAGAATGGGGAGTACAACACTAAAGATGGATATAGGTCTCTTTATGATAAGCACATGATTAGTAAATCATACCTCCTTATAAAATTACACTAGGATAAAGAATGCCTACCCAAAGATGGGATGTTTTCATGGGTGGCCTTACAATATACACTTGTAACGACTGAATGGTTTAAGAAACTGGGCTATCAGGGTCTATCAGGGTGTGCTCTACGCAAGAAAGAGGAGGAGGGCATAGATCACATTATTTTTAATTGTGAATACACAAAAAAATGTTGGTTATGCCTTTTGAATAAAATTAATTGGAATCAACCCTTCCAAAAAAAATTGTTGACCTTTTTCAAGGTTGGCCTAGAATAGGAAGTAGGATTTGTACAACAGCTTGTGTATCATTGCCCCCTCATTACTTATATGGGAAGTTTGCAAGGAGAGGAATTGGAGCATCTTCAAAGATGCAGAGATAGGGGTAGACCATTTAATTAACAAACTTGAAGTAGCTATAGTAGAGGTGGTTAATAATAGAAATCTCAGGGGAAAGCAAGATAAGGTTTTTGAGACATGGGATGATAGAACTAGGAATAAATGGAAAGGCCTTAGAGTTTCACCCTTTATTAGGACATCAAAAAGGAATTTTGACCAATTAAGGAAGGAATGCAAATGGAGAGCTCCAGAGATAGGATGCCATGAGCTAAACTTTGATGGGGCTTCTAGAGGTAACTTGGGCACTACTGGAATAGGGTGTTGCATTCATGATTGTGAAGGGAATATGATAGCTAGCATGGAAATGCCTATTGGGGGTAAGAAAAAATAATGTTTCCGAATTCACAGCCCTACTTGAAGGACTAAAGCTAAGCATTAACTTGGGTATAAAGATGTTGGAAATAGAAGGGGACTATGCCTTGGTAGTTATTGTGATAAGGAAAGGAGAGACCTTGATCTGGAAGCTAAATGGATTTGTTAAAAAATCCATGTGATTATTGAACTTTCTTGAGCACTATACTATAAACCATATATATAGAGAGAAGGTAATGGCGAAGCAGATGGGCTAACTAACTTAGGAGTTGATGGGGAAAGAATAGGGATAGGATAAATCTTGCCTACCAATTTTACTACAGATAGAGTACCCTTTTGTATTAGTGATAGAGAATGGTTTTTAGGATGTATCTGATTCCATGTTCTATAAGGTGCTTAGTAGTGTCCATTTGAAATTATTGGTGGGTTACAATTATAGTCATTAAAACAGGAAAAGACTTAATCTCACACATTATTTAAAATTTCTAATTAGTAATATTAGGTATAAACTTTAAATTGTATTTAAATGTAATGGATAGGTAGAATATTAACATCACCTTGTTTCTACATGAATTACTCTCATCCCTCGTTTTGAGTACGGTAAGGCATGTATAGACAATTAAATACATGTTGGTATTTTATATATAAATATTTATATAGATATTTATGATGATATATATGGTTGTACTTTATATATTATCATAAATATATATAGAAATATTTATATATTGATTCTTATATGATGTTATATTTTTAAGGTCTCTTTCTTTGTTATATTTTATGTTGGTGTGTGTGTGTGTGTGTATAAATGTGCTTATATATCCTATATAGTCTTATAGTTTTTCTCAAATTTATTTACCTCTCTCCATAGTCTTTCCAATGGTCGAGGAGTGATTAATTCATAACTTTTCCTATCTTCAATCAGTCTTATATGATAGTTTATAATCACCCCTCTTTAATATGCTTGGTGGTATGAGCCTTTCCTGGACTTACAGATCTAGGATTGTATGTTGACATTACTAAAATATTTTAGGTGTTATTAAATGGCAAGGGATTAAGGTAGCTTGTTCCAGCATGATTACCTCAGATAACATGGAACTAATGGGTATTAATTATGGTAAAGGCTCACACAAATTTTGGGTGTATGAGGGACCGAGATAGACATTTCTCCTTAATTGAATTAATAGAAGGAAAACTATGACGGTTTCAACAATGGACACTCCCATTCGCATGAAACCAAGGAAGTGAGAGATGTTAGTTTGGGGAGAGATTACTAACTTGAAGCTAAAAATGATGATGACAGTGAAACCTAGTTTGATTGTTAGGGAGGTATTGAAGATAGTAGAGAAGGAATTCTCCATGTTAGAGGATTGCCCTAAGAATAAAACAAAGGTAATTGCAATGTTTGTAGCCACAATATTACATGTGGACAAGGACAAGGTAACCATTAGGGATTTGTGTTATATTTTATTTGAGGAATTCCTCTTGGAGGAATTAGAAGTCATTTTGGAAAATATAGATAATAATTTATGCATTCCAAAACAGAGTAAATATGGAGTTAGAGACTATCTAGTTAGAGTCTATCCCATTTTGATGATTGATAATGAGGCAAAATTGTTGGAAAAATGGTCAGCGCTCCCCTCAAGATTTGTGACATGGCTTAACCACCTCCTGTGTCTTCTATAAGTCTAGTGGTTGTATCGGACATTAGCACGTCGATCTTTTGGTGCAACAACAACTACTACTTGTAACAAGTGGTATCAGAGCTTGGTCACAAGTTCGAATCCCCTTAGGTAACGCTAAGGGGGAGATTGTTGTAAAAATGGTCAGTGCTCCCCTCTGGATTCGTGACATGGCTTAACTACCTCTTGTGTCTCCTATAAGTCTAGTGGTTGTATCGGGCATTAGCAGGTCAATCTTTTGGTGCAACGACAACTACTACTTGTAACAAAAATTTGCAAAGATACTACCCACCATCAAAAGAAACTGGCTTTTCCTTTTGAGTATTATACATGTTCAGGTCCGTAGGGAGTGGAGGGGGTTGGAATGGTTTATGGAAGCAGACAGAGTGGATCACAACAATGATGAAGAAGAGGAAGGAAATGGCAAGATGGAGAAGCCAAACACCCTAGGCAAGGAATTTGTATAGCTGGAATAGGGGCATAGGCCTTTTTTTAATAAAATTTTGTTGGTAGTCCAGGCTAAAATATATACTCTTTTTCAATATTTCTTAGTCTAAGACTTAAGCCCTTTTGAAAGTAACCACAAAGGCTAAATACCCATGTTGAAGTTGTTGTTTGTATACTATAGATTTAAAGTTTAATGAGTACTAAACTTTGGTAGCTGAGCTAGTAGTACTTAGTTGGTACTAGATTGCAAGCTCTTTAATAAATATGGGTGAAATGTATATGGTTATTATAATATGGTCTTATTTTGGTAAATGTGAGTTTTGGGCATATCTATGGAGATGATCTTTAGTGAGTAAGGACATTCAGGTTGGAGGTAAGGGTTAGTTTAGGTTCTGGGGTTGTTTTGTTTATTTTGTTTAAATTTTATTTTATTGTACATATATACACATACACACACACACACACACATATATATGTGTGTGTGTATATATATATTTGTATATTTATTTTTAATGAGCCTCTAAGGTTATGATAATCTTAGGCTTTGAATACAATTTAAGGTTGGATGGACTAGTACAAGAGTTGCTTATTCTAAATGCTATTTATGGATCTATGAGTAGATTCATCATGGTTATGCACACATTTACTCTATGCATATTGTTGATTTCATTTTAATGTTACTATGAAATGTCTTTTTGAGTATTGGCAGAATCTATGTTTGGAAATTTAGGTTGGTTTAAGGGCTAGCCCTAGTTTTGGATGTGTCTAGTTTGTATTTGTTTTATTTTATTTATATAAGCTTATATTCTTTTCTCCATATGTTTTCTGCCTCAACTAGTATGGATTTCAAGGGTTTGCATTATTTAAGGTTCTGTAAATAATTTGGAAGGATGTATTTTAAGCTCAGTTCATCATACCAGCCTAATGGATGAATATGCTTTGTGTAATTCACAGATCTATTAGAGGGATCATTATGATTATGCAAAAATGTCCTATGTTGAATATTGTTGGATTCTTAAGAAGGGAAGCTTATAAATTAAATAAAAATGGTTTCTAGAAAGAGAACATTATGATTTAAAGAATAGTTTCTAGATTCATGGCTTATTTTCAGTATGGACACTATTTAAATAAATGCTATATAAATTCTAACCCTATTGTAACAAATTTGGTCCATTAGAGTAGAATGGTAACAAAGGAAGTCCACTATTACATGAATAGTATCTAATTTAGAAATGGTATTAAGTGATTTGGTAAATCTTATTAAACCGTGTTGTAAAGATTTATTGAGTAGATTATGAGATAGTAAGTCACTAACTTGGGTGATGTAAGATTCATGGATACTAAACAATTAATGTTTAGCAGTGGGTAAATAGGATGCTTCAAATGTAGCTACTCATAGGAAAGTATAGTATAAAGAAGAAGGGCTCATTTGAGAAGGAAAATGCAGTTTGAAAGACCCATAAAGAATCAAGATAGAAGGGATTATAATGAAAAGTAAAAACATGATATGAAGGACAAGCTCGATGTAACTATTTTAATTTGTATCTCTACTTCGTTGTAAATGACATGACTTGCCTTGATGTAATCTAGGTATCTTAGATAAAAAAATGTTTCCCTGTAGAAAGAAAGGAAGGAATGTAATAAATCATGAAGTATTAAGTGTGTAAATGAGGGGCATGTCCCTCCTTTAATATTAACTCGCAAAAGTAGTCTGTATGTTTTCAAATTTGGACTTCCATAGTCCCGGGCTATATCGAGGTTTTTCTTTCCTCTATTCTTTTCCTTTGGCGCCTGCACTGAACAAAGGTGTAAACATATTTGTATATTAATAAAATTTAATCAATGGATTCAACCTATTACTTACTAGAAAAAAAAGAGAGTTAGGCATAACTAAAGAAAAAAATAGAAAGTCTCTTGTTGCATATACACAAAGAATTTTAAAAAGTCTAAATACCTCATACCAGTAAGGTGAGAAAAGCTTGGTTTCATATTGACCACTTTCACACTATCAATATAATATTGTAGTTTGGTGGTAGTTATTGGTTTGTGTTTGCGAGCACTACTACATTTGGGGCCAAATGTTGACAGAAGTTTCCGACGAGTAACTTTTTATTACAAATTTGGTGTTTTTTTTTTTTGTAATAGGCCCCGATGATGTTAGTATTCCGATGGGTGTTTAATTGACCATCAGAATTCTGATAGATTCAGGGTATAGATAAAAAAAAGAGTGAAACAGAATCATCATTTTTATTTCAATTGGATAGAGAAGGAGCAGGAGAAAAGGAGCGAAAGTTGAGCGCAGGAGAAGGTATGTGATTTCTTCATCTTTCGAGCCTCTGGCATCATATTCGAATGCATTTCATTTTATTTGATCATGAATGCTCTCTGAAATGATCACATTCTACTGGTGTCATGTCGTAGCCAGTGCTTTATCTCTATTATTTGATGTTATTAGTGCTTGTGCTCAAGGATATTGATTCACTGTATTCAAATGTTTGGATTCACGTTTGTTGATATTACTGGCATATATGTTTAATGATGCTATTGTATATTATTGTCACTGAAATGACTACATTTTACTGGTGTCATGCCCTAGCTCATACTTTAACTCCATTATTTGATGTTATTGGTGCTTGTGCTCAAGGATATCCATTTTTTTGAAATGTTGAGTGTGGTTATCAAATGGATAGCCCGTGAGCTTCTAGCTAGGCGCCATTTGTATTGATAGCTTAGGGCATCAAATGTATTATATCATTGATAGTTGATACTTTGTTAAAAGGAAATAGGACAAAGAATAATTTTTATTTAGTTTCTCTATTTTGATCCCTAAGTGGCTTACAACCCTAAAGAAGTATATGCAGATTTATGGATGCAGTTGCAAGATACATAGTAGCTGATAATTCATAATAAATCCATGCATCTAATTTGAATAGCAATTAATACAAAGAACTAGGGTCCTCCAATGGCCCAATCATCCAGACCTTGACTGTCCCCTCAACCAGTGACCCTTCAAAACTGGGTTATCATGCAATCAGTGAGTGATCCTTCATTCTCCTAGTGAGCTTCTAGCTAGGCACCATTTGTATATTTGATAGCTTAGGGCATGAAATGTATATTGTATCATTGATAGTTGAGACTTTGTTAAAAGGAAATAGGATAAAGAACAATTTTGATTTAGTCTCTCTATTTTGATCCCTAAGTGGCTTACAACCCTAGAGAAGTATATGGAGATTTATGGATGCAGTTGCAGGATACATAGCAGCTGATAATTTAAAATAAATCCATGCATCTAATTTGAATAGCAATTAATACAAAGAAATAAGGTCTTCCAATGGTGCAATCATCCAGACCTTGACTGTCCCCTCAACCAGTGACCCTTCAAAACTGGGTTAGCATGCAATAAGTGAGTGATCATTCATTCTCCTAGTCTGCCCTGCATCCAAACATATTGGAAATACACAATACAATGATAACAAGTCTTTCACAATCCCCCTTCCCTCAAGGAACACTATCAACTATCCCTTCCACATAGCATTTCACTATTTTATGAGTGGATTGTGTAGGAACAGTTAACATTAAACAAGGAGAAAACTCCCAACACATCTTGGAAACCATTGAATTCAATAATAAATGAAACCTAACACCAATGCTATTCCTTCCATAGTTGCAGGATACATAGCAGCCGATAATTCACAAGAAATCCATGCATCAAATTTTTATAAGGATATCCTACTAATCAATAGGAATTTTCTTGAGATGACCAATGATTATGCATTTTGATGGCAGTGTCCTAGTTCAAAAGGATAATATAAATCTGAAACAATTTTTGTTTATTTTCTCAAACTATAAATGCGGTTAAAGGGAAAATGTTATGTGGAAAACCCACAAACCAAGCTAGCAAATGATTGTACATCAAATTATTCCTATATTCATTCAATTATTGCTATGCTTTAGCTACCTGACCTTTGAGCTTCATCTAGAGGAATGTGTAGCTTTAAGATAGAGTTACTTCTTGGGCCTTACAATAGGGTGGAATATGATCAAGATTTGTTTAGGTTGTATCTTTGTTAGTCCCATTGTTAGGTTCTTATAGTTCATGGTTTGAATCTATTATGGTTGTGTAAGGGATTTGTATATTTTTTTTCTAACATAATTATTGGACACCATGATTGGAACAACTGGTTGTTGGCTATTGTACACATGAATCATGTCTGTCAATGGTTCTTTGTGTTCAAGAATTCGTTGATCAATCTTTGAGATTTATTATCCCAACTTTAAAAGAGTGATAAAAGATATAGTGAGTGATATCTTTTCCAAGTGTTTTGTGGGTGCCATTATCTTCTAGGAGTAATTGTTGGAACCAAATTATGTTCTTTGCCTCTAGTAAATATTCTAGACACAACCATCTTCTTGGTGAAGGGTTTCTTCCATCCCCATGAGGCACTATTGCATGGTTTCCATTCCCTTGTAGTATAGTGAACCTAATTTAATACAAGTGTGCACTATTGTGGGATCCATAATTTATGACCCCTACACTTTGGTTGTTAACCTAATTAAGACAGGCCTACCTTTTCATATAATAAGAGGCCAACATGAAACAAACATCTAGAGGTTAGGGGGTTGTTCCCTATCCATAATTTATTATTTAAGTGCTAAGTGATGATGGGTATGTCATGTAATTCATACCTAGTGTGTCTCTTTCTTTCTCTCCACATTTCACATTAGGAGTATATGTTATAAAATACTAATGAAATCAACTATTGGTCAAATCTAATCAAAATTACAATATAAAGATTAAAATAGATCTTGAAGAAATATGGGAACCATTTTTTATAGATATTGTACAAATGAAGAGAATACTCCGAAGAGGAAATGCTTCAATGTGGAACAATTGAAGCACAATATTTTACTTTTATATGCACATCTGCAATGTTTTTGATATATTTTTGAGATAACTAAACCATAGAAAGAATAGCATATAGAAGAAAGTAAAGAATAATGATCATACTTTGAGATATTGTGGAAACTTAAAGGAAATAATGCTTGGTGGGGTTATCATGTAATCAATGAGTGATCCTTCATTCCCCTCTTCTAGTGACCCTTCAAAACCGGGTTATCATGCAATCAGTGAGTGATCCTTCATTCTCTCGGTCTACCCTACATCCAAACATATTGGAAATACACAATACAATGATAACAAGTCTTTCAAAATCCCCCTTCCCTCAAGGAACACTATCAACCATCCCTTCCACATAGCATTTCACTGTTGTATGAGTGGATTGTGCAAGAACAATTAACATTAAACAAGGAGCAAACTCCTCAACACATCTTAGAAACCATTGAATTTAATAATAAATGAAACCTAACACCAACAATATTCCTTCCATTCACATCTACCAAGAATAAAGCATTTAATCCATTCAACATTACATATAATCGATAGACAGTTACATTTCCTGACTGTGTAGAGGAATAGTCACGACCAAAATGATCAAAACTACTTTCACTCTTGCACAAGCTATTCCAAACTTCAAGTAAAATGAGAAATATGCTATATCAAATCATTCATATTCATAATAACCATTAGAAGGATCATTTTGTCAATGAACCCTCTGATTGTACCCCTGCGGCAGAGAAAGGAAACATCAAAATAGAGAAAGGAAACTTAGTAAAACTAGTCTATGCCGATGTTTGTGAGGGAAACTTAGTCATGATATCAAGTATCATCTCATCATGGTCTATTCACCATGTTTCAACACCCCATTCACTCTGATCTATTCAACTTACACCATTCTTCTTCTCCAAGACTCAAAGGCTTGAAATAGTATATGTGGTAAAAATTCATGAAATACTAAAGAAGACCTGCTATTTGTCAGACAAATCTTCATTGTCCCCCACAAAAAACTAAGTAATAACTACTCTACCCTTAATTTTTTTAACAATGCACCATATTAGATAAAGTAGGTTCTATCACACATGGCAAGAACTCTCTTCAAACTCACAATACATTGCATACGTAGTACAAAACTCATGAGATTCTAAAGAAGGCCTCACTCTTAATGAGTTATAAACATGCCATTGTTTCAGTTTTGCTTGCGAGTTATGATAATTTTTGTAAACATGTCATTGGTTCAGTTTAGTGTATTCATTTTTGTCAAACAAATCTTCATTGTCTTCTGATTGTCTTCTTTATATAGTAGCATGTATTAATTGGATGACAAATAAAGAAGCATTTAGACAATCAGAAGACAATGAAGATAATTTTAAATGCATCTAACACAAAAAATTTTACAAAATTGAACCAATGGCATATTTACAACAAAGAATTAGAGTGATAATAATATGCTGAAAATTTTATTCTGTTTAATACACGCCAAAGGACCAGTCCCAACAATTCTTAAACATACTTTATCTGATATGATGAATTCTTAAACAATTAAGGTTGGAATAGACATAGTTATCACACAGTTTTTTTGTGTGGTACAAGGAAGATTTGGCTGATTAAGAGTGAGGCCTTCTTTAGAATCTCATATAAATTTGGCCAATTAAGATGAGAAGAAAAACACAATTCATTAGTTAAATTTTTCAATTTCATGTATTTTTTCTCCTATTTATTAGGTGCATGAGTTGAAGGTTGAATGTAAGAGTCTTATAATGTTGTGTTACCTTTGGATCTCGAGTTTTTGATACTCCTATGATGATCTTTCTCAACAAGTATTTTATTCTATTGTTGTTTTTTGACTAACATATTGGGAAAATACAAAATTATGTACTTCTACAGATAGTGAACACAAAATTGAAGCATCAAACAAGACTTGATCAAGTTGCAGGTAGAACGTGCACTCAAATAGTAAGTAATGTAAAATAACAAAATAAGTAATCTGTCATGTCTACATTTTGTTATTTTCTGAGATTACCTCCATGTTCTATATTCACAGAATGGTTCAAAATTGAAATTTACAATTCGATAAAAGTACTGATGGGTGTTGTTCCCTGCACCCTCAATCAACAACTTGCCTCTATTTTATTTTGATTTACGAACTACTATATTATTTGAATATCTTTCTTTCTTGCCACAATAGGAAAGAGTTTGAGGTGGAAGACTCCAATAATAGAAGTGTTTCAATTTGGTATACTATACTATAACATCATTTCATAACTAATTTTTCAATTTCTATATATAATTAGGTTATAGATAATCTAAGTGAAGAAGGATCATGTCAAACAATCCAAGTGAAGAAGGTAATGGGGATGCAATAAATAAATTATGGTCGAACTTGAAAAGAAAAAGCGATGGAAAATGTTATTGTCCCTGCAATAATTGTAAGGGCTTAAACATTAGAAGATTGCTAATCAAAACAGCTAAGAGACATTGTAGGGATAATGGTCACATTGAAGGAGGGTTTGATTATCATGAATTGGTAAGTTTTTCATTATATTTATTTAACAATTAATATATATATATATATATATGAAATACACTTGATGATGAGATCATTATCATGGTTTATTTGTGTTCATCATTTTTATATATGTCGACCTCCCTAGGGGAGTATGTGATATGGACCATGGAGGTGTGAATATTGAGAATATGGCTTTGGAAGTGGAGGATCATGGAGGTGCGAATATTGAAGCTGAAGATTATGATCCCATGGAAGATGACGATGATGCGCTAGATGATGGTACTAATACATTGATCCATGACACATTTGGTATTGGCACAACTAATGATGATGATCAGGATGATGTTGATGTCATCCATGATATACCTCTACTTAAGAAGGTAGCCACACCCCTTTACGAAGGCTCCCAAACAACTCTTCTCTCTGTTGTATTGTTGTTGTTGAACTTGAAGGTTATGAATGGTTTATCCACTATAGAAATGTCACATATGCTAAGGTATGTCATATATGTCATTATAATAATTAAATGGTGAAACATGTACCATAAATATTGTTAATATTAACAACATATATTTTTTTCTACAGATTTATAGGTGAGTTCTTGTTACCACCATTGAATATTCTCCCTCGCTCATACCAAGAATTATGTGCCACTATGAAAGATATTGGAATAAAGTATCAAGAAATAGATGCTTGTCCCAATGATCATATTATTTATCATAAAGAACATGAATTTGCAACAAAATGCCCTGAATGTCATATGAGTAGATATCAAACAGATCAAATAACAAAAAAGGTGCCTCACAAGGTTCTTCGTTACATCCCCATTATACCACATTTGTAAAGATTATTTAGGTGTAGTAGCTTGGCATATTTTATGGATTACCATGGACGCAATAGGAGTCAAGATGACATTATTTGAATGCTTGCAAATGGTTCTATATTTAAGGACATAGAGGAAAAGTGGCCGCACTTTATCGAAGAACCTCAAAATCTCAAGCTTTCACTGGCAGCAGACGGTGTCAATCCATTTGGAGAGCTAAGATCTGTTTACAATGTTTGGCTTGTTTTTGTCATCAACAATAACATTCCTCCATGGATGTCAATAAAGAGGGAGCACATTATGTTGGAAATTATTGTTCTAGGTATTTGATCATTTAATAGTTATCTGCATGTAATTATAAATCTTGTAGTAAAATGGTCACAATAATTATGTAATGTTGTTGTTCATTCAACCAAGTAAATACCAATTTAAATATATGAATATTTATATTGAGCCTCTTATCGATGAGTTGGTGGAGTTATGGAAAGGTGTCACTATGTATGACATCTCTAGACCAATAGGAGACAGACAATTTCAATTCCATGCAATGCTTGTATGGACAATATATGATGCCCCAAGGCTAACACATTTTTCTAGTATGTTATGGTGAATTCAAGTTGCACATGATAATTCTAAAAATAAAAATTAACATATTTAATCCAATTATATCATTACCTTGTAGGTCTTCAAACAAAGGGAAAATTTGCATGTCCAGTTTGTGGTCCAAAGATGAAATCTTGTCATTCAAAAAGTTTAGGAAAGTAGGTGTTTGATGAGTATAGACACTTTCTCCACAAAAATCATAACTATCGAATTACCGAAAAACATATTTTCAATGAGAAAGAAGAGATTATATCTAAGCCACGGAGAATGACACCTCGCCTATGGAAGTTGGAATATAATAGAATTAATCATCAAAGTACTATCATTCTACCTAATGGTTTATGTTTGGAATTTGTATATTTTTATTGTGTTTTGTTTGCTGATTATGTGATTGATGATCATGAATGTCATCAAGGCAACACTACTGAGCACCTTCCAAAGGGACTAAAGAGTTATCCCAGATAATTTAGTAGGCTGCCCTACTACGAGCAGCTGCAAAATGTGCATTTGTTTGATACTATGCGTATTGGAAAGAATGTAATAGAGACATTGTGGAAGATATTGGATGGAAGGCATGACAAAGAAAAAATTATCAAAATTTGTAGCGACATTCATGAATCTAATCATGTAATGAAAAAATTTATTGAATCAAATAGAAATAGAGAATGAATTAATACAAGTGCCCTTCCTTGGTTATTAACAGAACAACAAAGTGATGCCATAAAAGAAGTCATACAAAAAATTTGATTTCCCATAGGATTTGCTACAAACATAAGTAGTACCATATCAAAGAAAATTGAATTTGGGTCAGAGTTGAAAACGCATGATTGACATACCTTCATCAAGGTAAGTCATGTTCTTTTGTATTTACAATATATTTGTAAACTGCATGTACTTCTCATTGTATTATATGAGAAAATAATGACATGCTTATTTTTATAATTGTTGCAGTACGTGCTACCCCTATCTCTCCCAAAGAACTTCGACAATAATATCAAACAAGTGATATATGATCTTGGAAAATACATGAGGTAAGCAATGATATTTGTTTAATTTTTTGTATACATATATTGTAAAGTCTCATGTTTATATATTTTTGTGTCTTGAATGTCTTGTAGGTGGTTGTCATCTAAAGAAATCCATAGAGCAGATATAAAATACTGGAAGAGAAGAATTCTTCATCTAATGTGTGAAATGCAAAAGTGTCTACCTTCAACCTTTTTCAATGCACAAGAACACTACCTCATACACCAAGTTGAGGAGATTGAAATGTGTGGACCCATACACACTCGATCAATGTGGATGGTTGAGAGGCACCTAAAATTTTTGAAAGCTTTGGTTCGGCAAAGAGCATGTTTTGAGGGTTCTATGATGGAGGGATATATGGTATACCAAACTATGGTGTACGTTACTAAATATCTTTCTAAGCTTGCAGTAAAGATCCATATAGATCGCATTTGGGATGTTGACACCATTAGAAAATTCAAAGGGAAGTACTTGGTGGGGAAAGGTAGAATGAGGAAAGTGAGAGGTAATAAATTATAAGATGTTATTGTAGCTGTTAATTAATTCTTAATCTTCAAAATTAATTGGTTGTAAGTAGTCTATTTATTTTTTGTACAACTACTTGAGAGTGGGATGCAATACATTTGTATATTGTAAACAATCAAGATTGGATGATGAAATAGATTGAATGATGTCATCATTTAGGTCACACATTAACATGGGAAGTTGTGTCTTCATTGGTTAATGAAGCTCATCGTAACGGAGATCCAAATATTATGCAAAGGGAAATAGATTTAGCACATGGTTTAAGAGATTTCCAGGTACGTATAAATTTGTTAATCACTCGTATGTTTACGAACTCTCAATGCATTAATTTATACATGTTTTACATATTTTTGTAGGTCAAACACCACAAGGCTATGTTTTGCAATGGTCATAAATTTTGCATCAAAAAGTTGGATGACACAAAGAAAACTTGATTCTGGGATAAGTGTAGTCTTTCAGGTGACTAATATTTCATGTAGAAATGACTTACATCCTCAGAGAGTCTGAAAATCGATACTATGGCATTTTGGATGATATACTTGAGTGTGACTTTAATTCTTTCAGATTAGTTCTCTTTGTCATCAGATGGTATAGGCTATGACTTAATCAAAATGATCCTGATAGAATTGTTATTGAACATGATAATGGATTTCCAATGATTAATACAAGGTGGTTTGAGCTAGTTGGGGATGAACCCTATGTTCTTCCAAGCCAATGTGAGCAAGTATTTTACTCAAAGGTTCCACATAAATCGGGTTGGTCGTTTGTTGTTAGACATGATCCAAGAGGAAGGCCGATGAGGTATAATGCAATGGAAGAAGAAGATTGTGAACAACTAGAAGATGATGCAGATGATGATCATGAACAACAGTTAGTCGATGATGTTCCTGACACAACTTTTCTTGAAGAAGAAGAAGATGATGACGACGATGATGCTACTGATGATGATGATGATGATGATGATGACGACGATGACGACGATGATGATGATGATGACGATGACGATGACGATGACGATGACGATGACGATGACGATGACGATGATGATGACGACAATGCTACTGATGATGATGATGATGATGATGATGATGATGATGATGATGATGATGATGATGATGATGATGATGATGATGATGATGATGACGATGATGATGATGATGATGACAATGATGATGATGATGATGATGATGATGATGACGACGAGGATGACGAAGATGAAGATGATGAAAATGACGGTGGTGGTGATGATGTCAATGTCAACGATGATCATGGTGATTAGTTGGATGAAGAAGAAGATGAATGACATGAATGAAATGTACAGTTACGTGATAACTGCTTAATCTATTTAATATTGATTTCTTGATAGAAATGTGCAGTTATGCAATCAATGCTTAATCTAATTAATTTGTGATGTACTTACTATGGGATGCTTATGGTTTTTAATGTACTTACTATGTGGTTTTGAGTATATGTATCATGAATTTTTAAGCTAACATTAGATAATTGAATTACATATGTAGGTACCTGGACTCCTTTCACGAGCATCCCACACAGTCTCATGGATCGACAGGTATAAGTCAATACACCCTATAAAGATTAATGTATTTCACAATTTGAAAAATATCTCACATTACTTGCTACCTCTCTCATTTGATGGAGTGTAGGTAGCAGCAAATAGGTATTTGTCAGATCTGTCTTCCTCGAGTGAAGAAAGTTATTCATTTAGTATATTTGAATTAGGAAGATCAACTAGAGGTCAAAAGACTAGAAGGAAATTCAATAAATGCATGAAATTTTTCCTTGCTCAAGGGGGGTCATGTTCTTATGATGATGAGAGAAAAGGTGACATTGAGGTGCCCTCTAGGTACCAAAATCTATAGAAACAATGGGTCCCCAAGGAACTTCCTCCAATAAATATTGATTTTAGTGTTAAAGGCAAGATATATCGTATTGCACCATCATCAATACATGGTTTGGGCCTATTTTCCATGGATGGCATAAAGGTCTCTTACAAAAAAGTTGTTGAATTGATGGAGTATGTTGGACCTTGTTACGATTACAAAAGTTGGATGCGAATTGTTCAATATAAAAAAAGTATGCATAGGTATGCACTCTCAGAAAATTATATTCAACAAAAAGATAGAGAAAATTAAAATAGTGGCTATATACATTGACGAAAGGCCAAAAGCATTAGGGAATATTGTAGGTTTTATAAATAGCATGCAACCTCTATCAACTATTAAGCAACCCAATTGCATATTTGAGGCGCGCGAGGGAAATCATGTAATTATATGTGCGATAAAATCAATAAGTGCAGGGCAAGAGCTGCTTATTGATTACAATTTGAATCGCATAGATACAAATGATGTCACTATCATTAGGGTGCAGGTACATACTATGTACCATTAAATAATTGAGTTTTTTTGCCAACCACATTTAGAAAGTCTCCTCACCATCCACCTCATCTCTGTCATCATCTTCTAATGAAATTTATTAATGTAGTCCTTTCTAATTATTGGTTAACTTTAAATAATAACACAGGACCACAACATGGAGCAACCACATAGTGGGGAAAATGATGATCGTGCATGCACTTCTTCCCAGCAAGTAAACCTCTTTGTTATTGTACTACAAATTAGATAGAAGCAAAATGTTAAATAAAGTTTTTAATTATATTCTTTTCATCACTATTTCAGATTAATTCTAATAGTGTTAGTAATATTGTTGTCACAAACAGGTGGTCAGTAGAGAAAGGGAAAGGAACCTGCAATCCCTGAAAAGGAGTCCTTTGACGAGGACCTAGTTGTTGATTTTGGTGCTTGTGATGAGCCGGCCTCTGCAATTAAAAAATGCCTCCACAAAATTGGAATAAGATTGGCTGAATTGGCATCTATATTCCCTCTGACTCTTGAGTCACAAAAGAGGGCAACTAAATTGATGCACCTATCTCAAAATTACCAAGTAAGTATTAATCTAATTTTTAATTATAATAAAAGTTCAATAATAGTTTTTATGTTATAGTAGTCTTTTATGTCATTAAAAAATAAGTGGATGTGTTGCTTTTACAACTTTTTTGTGTAATTTTGATCCTCATGGCCATGATGAGGGTACTGCAGCTAGTTCAGGTAGATCACATGTTGGACTATATTTTTTTTTACTCTCTAACAATATTGTCCATGCTAATCATTGGTTTTATTATGCTCTAACAATCTTATTCTTCAGCACATGTCAACGATCATTTACTGTCGCCACCTCGTATGATGGTAGGTTCGGATGTATTGCATCTTGCAATGTCAACAACACGGAGCATGGCCATAGATGCCATGACACCACCTACTCGTACACAAATTTTATTTTCTCTATCATTATATATATGTTTATTTCCCTTGAAGTGTTCTTTCTTAGGGCCATTTCGTAATGGATTCAATTTATGCAACAAGGGATGCAACACTTGATGGTGATTTTTCTGGATGTACTAGTATTGCTAGTATGGGAACGGTGAAGGATTGCATATTGCTTGTGAGCAAAGAAGAAGGAGTTCCCTTGAAAATAGCAAAACTTCCAGGTACTTTAAAGATTGGACCTTTCTTTTACTATACAATTGTATGTTAATTACACCTTGCATTCAATATGAGAAGCTTACATCTATTGTATTCTTATTTTATACTATTATTTCCTTCGACTAATGACCCCATGATTATTTTGTAGGGAATGATGTTTTTTATAGTAAACTTAATGGCGAGTGTTTGCGGATATTTGGGCCCACCATCTATACAGGGTGGAACATCATATCCGAACTAAAACCCCAATCCACTATTTTCATTTCATATCATTGCTAGGATAGTTATCATTACGTCCATTTTTTAATCTAACACTATTTTCTTTCTTAAAAGGTGGAAAACCCAAAATCAAAAGTTAAAGGATGATCTCGTAGAGAGTATGGAAAACTTTTTTGGACCTCATGCATTTGAGAAGGGTAAGCTCCTTCAAAGAGCCGAGATATGTTTGAGGTATATTAGGGACTAGTACAAGTGTACATTAACCAAAAACCCACATTACCAGCGCCCCCCTTGCATTCCTGATTTAGAGTGGAAATCTCTTATTCTGGATGCAAATGAGAAAATTGGAAGTAAAAAAAGGAAATACACCACCAGAGAACAAAAGAAGGTATGTGATACTGTTAAGAATGTAATTGTGTACTAAATACTCTTCATATTTATATAAACTAACATATTTCAATCTCTTCATAGATTTCCTAACACATCAAAGGCAACAAAGGCAAGATTGCAAAAGCACGGGCAACACAAGCTAGGCTCTGGCGGTTATTCGAAACTTGCTACACGAATTGTAAGTGTTAATATTGTCAGAATTGAATGACGAAAAATACAATTTGTAGATGGCTTTTAACACTGAAAATAATTCTTTGATCTTTAAATATTTATTTATAATTTGAAATCTTTTTAGTTTTGATGAAACAATAAAATAAAATTTGACGATACCAAGCAAAAATGTAGGGTGCGGAGTTTAATGTAAGTCTCACAGAAGAGGACAAGAGAATTGGCTTCCAACAAAGCTATAAAGTCATGGAAGAAAGAATAAGAAGTGCACAAGGTTCTATTGATGGATCTGTCGCAGTAAGTAAGCTAAATAGGTGATATTTCAAATTTAATTATTTACCAATTAGTTTATTTGATGTTAAGTTCCAACATAAAGTGAGTAAATTTGTTTTAAGTAAGAAAACAATGATAACATGAATGCATATGAAATTGAAATGCAGCCTGCCGATTCTTGCCATACACAACCTATGCGTGTTGATGACAATGAGGATGTGCATCAGAGTAATACAAGTAAACATCTTAAATTGATTGTTGTAGTAATACAAATTTAATTGCAATTGGTTTTTGGATTAATGTAACAATTTGTATTGTAGTTGTAGAGAGTGTAGAGGCCACTGTTAATGAGCATGTTGAGGTTGAGGCTGAGGCCAGACAAACTGACCTCAATGTTGATGATGTGACTAGATCTGGTAAAGAGCTATACGATTATGGCTTGTAAAGTACTGAAATAATTTAAATTATAATAAAATGTTTTTAATTTAACCCTTTTATATGTTATTGCAGATGACCCCCCTTTGCATCAACAGAGAACTAGGCGTGCATTGAGATCTAATGAGAGGGTAGATGATCATCATTATGATATCGATACTCATCTTAATGATTACATCTTAAAAACTAGAAATCAAAAGAAAGAAAAAAATGATTGTCATCTATGCACCTTAATTGATAGTGACTAATTTTTATATGCCAATGAATTTAATTACGTGGTAGTGAATGTTCATAAATTTTATAATGTGTTAATGAATGTTATCATGTGATAATTAATGAATGTCACATTTTATTAATGTGTGAATGAATGTTAATGAATGTTATCGTGTGATAATTAATGAATGTTACATTTTATTAATGGATGAAATAATGAATGAATGTTAGATGTTAATAGGGAATTTAGAGTGATGTTAGGGGGGGGGGCAAATGAGCTTCCACCTTCATGTGGTTGGCCTTGTTTAGTACAGAATATAAAACTATTCTCGAAACAAAGTGAAGCTCAATAAGTTTGTTCCTTATATAGGGTCTCAAGTGTAGCTTTTATCCCACTCTCAACATTGCAAGGCTTCAAGTGGTGTTATGATATTGGTTTCTCCATCTCCCACTGACATCTTGTCTTTCTCCTAAGAACTCTCACCGAGCTCTGATACATGGATGAATAGAAGATGTCCCTTACAGGCTACACATATATAATATGGCAGATTTAGGGAACAAATATACTACAACATAGAATGAGTCAACTTGAATCTATAGTTTCTTCATTCACAATGAAAATTCAAATTACAAGCCATATTTTAGATTTAATATGCATATTCATCTTCATCATGATCATAGCCATCACGGTTAGCATTTGGTTCAACTTCATTTGAACCACACTCCATGTCAGGTACCATTATAAGGCATGGAGTGTGGTCATTCCCATGTTACCATAATAATGAATTAGCCTATAAAATTATGAATAAAATACCTCGGGTATCATATTTATAATACTACAGGTGCACCCAGGATTGGCCCAAGCACCCAAGTTCTTACTAAAGGAGCCCAAGTCGAACCCAGAGGAGAACAAAAGTAGAACCGGAACCTAGCCTCAAACAAAGAACCAGATAACTTGGCTTTTTTCTAATTCAAGTTTATTTCTAAATTCTTCTCCAATTCCAACCTGATTATTCCATATTTTATTTTCCAATTTTCCTTCTTCCTCACTACAAATTCAAGGATCACTACCCATGACTTATGTTGTTATTTCCTTTTACTAATTGTGTTATTTCAAGGATCACCACCCATGACTTGGTTAAGATGATGAATGATGTCAATGCCTTTATTACCAAGGAATCACCGCCCACCATTAATGAATATTAATGATCATTGTTTCCTAAGGGTAATCGTTGTTTGTGTATGCTGATCACCCAAGTATTTGGCTATGATTTGCATGCTGTGAGGTTTGTTAGAAGTGGGGGTATGACATCCTGGTTGGATTATAACATATTGACACTTACACCATGAAGAAGACAAATGATTAAACAAAAAGAGAGGACCAACTAAACCATCTTGTGATCAGTCTATATCACATTGAGAAACAACGTCAAGACTCGAGAATCAAAACAATCAAAAGTTTCTTCAAGACCATGATTGATCAACAACATTCCATCAGAAAACAAAACACTAATCTATATTATCATTAAGCCATAAAATATTTCTTTAAATTTTAGAAGCATCACAAAAACTTTCAAGAAACATAGTACTATCCAAAATGAATACCCTCCAAATGATTATGATTATGTTGATGTTCATGTCTATAATTTATGTCCAATGATTATGATGATGTTCATGTTGATGTCTATAATTTATTTCACTTACTGATGCTTGCCTAGATTGAATTTTGAATTGCCATGCTGGAGGACGCTTTCAAAGTTTAGGGTCTGTTCTACATGATACTCTTAGTTACAGCTCAAATGCAACTCAACATATTTTTGATGTTGGGCAACCCATTGCAGAAACTCATCCGCAGGTGAAATTTAATGTTGTGAATCTTGGCATTGTTAAAGTTATTACTTTTCCTCATGTTTCATATTTGTGAAAATGTTTCTTGGCACTATCTTCTTTTTTAATTCCTATATTTGCAGCTTTTTAGATCATTAACTTAAGCATTACATGTCTTTTTTCAAAGTTTATTCTAACACTATATTATATCTTATTCTTATTACAATGTTCTTTGTTGTGGGGCAGGAGGTCAATCTTCATTGTCTTCATTGTGGGGGACAGTGAAGATTTCTCTGACAAATAACAGTTCTTCTTTAGTATCTTATAATAACATGCTAAACTGATAAAGGTGTTTTGGGCATTTAATCTGCAATTACTAATAGACTAAGCATATTATTACTATGCTTAATGTTCCATTTAAATGCATTTAACACAAAAAAAAATTTTACAAAACTGAACCAATGGCATGTTTACAACAAAGATGTGTTGAGGAGTTTGCTCCTTGTTTAATGTTAACTGTTCCTACACAATCCACTCATACAATAGTGAAATGCTATGTGGAAGGGATGGTTGATAGTGTTCCTTGAGGGAAGGGGGATTGTGAAAGACTTTTTATCATTGTATTGTGTATTTCCAATATGTTTGGTTGTAGGACAGACTAGGAGAATGAAGGATCACTCACCGATTGCATGATAACCCAATTTTGAAGGGTCACTGGTTGAGGGGACAGTCAAGGTCTGGATGATTGGGCCATTGGAGGACCCTATTTCTTTGTATTAATTTCTATTCAAATTGGATGCATGGATTTCTTGTGAATTATCAGCTGCTATGTATCCTACAACTGCATCCGTAAATCTTCATATACTTCTCTAGGGTTGTAAGCCACTTAGAGATCAAAATAGAGAAACTAAATCAAAATCATTCTTTGTCCTATTTCCTTTTAACAAAGTCTCAAATATCAATGATACAATACATTGATGCCCTAATCTATCAATACAAATGACACCTAGATAGAAGCTCACAGGCTATCCATTTGATAACCACAATCAACATTTCAAAAAAATGGATATCCAAACATTTGAAAACCAATGGCATGCTTACAACAAAGGTCTAATAGAACTCCCAACAATTCTTAAACATACTTTATTTGATATGATGAATTCTTAAATAATTAAGGTTGGAGTAGACATAGTTATCACACATTTTTTTGTGTGGTACAAGGAAGATTTGGCTAGGTCAAGTCTTCCTTCGTGCTAGCAATCTACAGAATTAGACCTTTATTAACAATTGATCACATTAGATAACTAGTATGTGTAAGAATTTTTGGGACTGGTCCTTTGACGTGTATTAAACAGAATAGAATTTTTAGCATATTATTATCATTCTATTTATTTTTTGTAAACATGCCATTCGTTCAATTTTGTAACTTCACTGTTGTATGAGTGGATTGTGTAGGAACAGTTAACATTAAACAAGTAGCAAACTCCTCAACACATCTCGGAAACCATTGAATTCAATAATAAATGAAACCTAACACCAACACTATTCCTTCCATTCACTTCTACCAATAATAAAGCATTTAATCCATTCAACATTACATATAATCATTAGATAGTTACATTTCCTGACCATGTAGAGGAAAAGTCACGACCAAAATGATCAAAACTACTCTCACCCTTGCACAAGCTATTCCAAACTTCAAGTAAAATGAGCAATATGCTATATCAAATCATTCATATTCATAGTAACCATTCGAAGGATCATTTTGTTAATGAACCCTCTGACTGTGCCCCTGTGGCAGAGAAAGGAAACCTCAAAATAGAGAAAGGAAAATTAGTAAAACCAGTCTATGTCATTGTTTGTGAGGGTACAGTCATGATCAATGCCTCTCAAACCTCTCCAAACATGTAAGATTGTCTTTAAATACTTTATTTATCTCTTCTAAACATTAACCAAATCAAACCTACATTTGAATCCACACATAATAACCCCAAAATGAAGGGTTTTGTATCCTTTAATGAATCTCAATCACTAGTAGCACATGGACAGTCAAACCAGTAGTCTCCAAAGCATTCAATAAGTGACTGGATTTTATTTAATGCACACTATTCCTTCCATTTACTTCTAGCAAGAATAAAGTATTTAATCCATTCAACATTACATATAATCATTAGACAGTTACATTTCCTGACTGTGTACTAGAGGAACAATCACGACCAAAATGATCCAAACATTTGAAACTAGTGAATCAATATCCTTGAGCACAAGCACCAATAACATCAAATAATGGAGATAAAGCATGGGCTAGGGCATGACACCAGTAGAATGCGGTCATTTCAGAGAGCATTCGTGATCAAATAAAATGCAATGCATTTGAAATTTGCGATCGAATATGATGCCAGATGCTTGAAAGATGAAGAAATCACATACCTTCTCTCTTGCTCAGCTTTCTTTCCTCTATCCAATCGAAATAAAAATGATGAGGCCGTTTCACTTTTTTTTTTCATAGCCAAATCTTCCTTGTACCACACAAAGAACATGCCATTGGTTCAGTTTTGTAAATTTGTTTTTTGTGTAATTAGTAATTGGCAGATTAAATGCAGATAACACCTTTATCAGTTTAATTAGCATGTTATTATCATATCAGATAAAGTATGTTTAAGAATTGTTGGGACTGGTCCTTTTGCGTGTATTAAACATAATAGAATTTTCAGCATATTATTATCAATCTATTTCTTTGTTCTAAACATGCCATTGGTTCAGTTTTGTAGATTTTTTTTTTTGTGTTAAATGCATTTTTCATGAGGAGGAGTCTTGTTCTGAGGAGATTGATGAAGATTGTGCACCTCAAAAACCAATTCATAAGGTACCAATCATGTTTCCTATTTGCTTATATTTTTGGATTGGTAAATATCCTTATAAGTTTCATGTCCTTTCTTTTGATTACTATGGATGAGATATATATCTTACATTTAACATTCAACTTCTTTACATTTTAGAACATGTAGTGTGTTTTTTGAGGATTTTACCAAATCAACTTTTAACATAAACCAAAAACACCAAACTAATATCTTGCCCTTTCAACTTGATGAAATATTTGCATTTGACCAATAACTGCAAGCAACTGAATGATAAATCCACGTACCTGGAACATCAAAAAGATGGCTAAGTGGATGCCACCATGATTTTTATCTACTGAATATGGGGAAAAAAAGCACCAAAAAGAATCGAATATAAAACATGATTGGTCATTTCAGAGAGCATTCATGATCAAATAAAACGCAATGCCTTCTCTCACGCTCGATCAGCTTTCACCCACTCATTTTCTCCCACTCCTTTTCTCTACAATCGAAATAAAAATGATTTGGCCATTTCAAAATAGTGAATCGATATCCTTGAGCACAAGCACCAATAACATCAACTATTTTGATATGTGGGTACCCTAATGTTGGCAAGAGTTCTTTTATTAATAAGATTACTCTGCAAGCTTGAAGAAGCGATATATTTTGGTAAATGAAGAGTGGAAAGACAATGATATTCATGAGATCATGGATGGACACAATGTTGCAGATAGAATGGGAAGACATCTTTCTAGCATGGCCCTGGATCCTTTGACAATCGAGGTAGGATCCAGACCCAGGATAAAAAGATGTCTTCCTTTCTGTTGTGGAATTATCCCTTCTTTGGCCTCCACTCATTCCTCTTCTCAAAAATGGTTATCTAGAAACTTTGGATACTGTTTCTCATCCATGCACGAAATGTGCTAATGATCGTATAAAATTAGTTTAGGCCTCCAGTATTGATGAGATGTACAAGTGTAAAATGTTTTTGTGAGACTGAGATCAATTTGTGCAGTGTACATAAATGCAAGGTGGTGATTATTCTTGACGATCGATAGGTATAAGTCTTCCAGGCCTTACCCAGTAGCTAGGACTAAAGATAACACAGCTCAAGAGACCATCATAGGTTGTCTCTTTCTTTGGTCTATATTATTGACAGAATGTTTTACCTTTCATTAGCTCATCAAATCCAGGGATTTGAAAGAATTTAATAGAATATTTTCATGACAACGTATATTATTTAAGTTGACGTTGCACGAATTTATCTACTTCATGCACTTGTAGACTATGAGGATGGCAATAAAGAAGCATCTCCTCCCATGGCCATGCTTCTTTATCGCCGTCCTCATAGTCTACAAGTGCATGAAGTAGATAAATTTGTGCAACGTCAACTTAAATAATATACATTGTCATGAAAATATTCTATTAAATTCTTTCAAATCCTCGGATTTGATGAGCTAATGAAAGGTAAAACATTATGTCAATAATATAGACCAAAGAAAGAGACAACCTATGATGGTCTCTTGAGTTGTGTTATCTTTACTGTGCATATCCGTCAATTTTTTGACACTTTATAATTCATTCTGATAGAAGTGTTATAAATCCAATAGATACAATGTCAGAGAAAAATACTTTACGACAATTCTTGCGATAGTAATGCTATACGTCCGATAAGACAACCTGTCAGAGATATGTTGCACTACCGTCGCTCTTCCGACAGTTAAAATGTCGTAGATATCAATTTTTTGACAGAATCATCTGATAGTAATGCTATGTCACCGACAGGTGTATTTGTCAGAAGCTGGTAGCAGATTTGTCACTATTCCAAGAGTTGTAATGTTGGAAAGGATATCTTTTTGACTATTAGTTCCGATAGTGATTGTATATTTCTGATAGGTCTTTGTGTCGAAATTCCGATAGATGGACCATAGGAAATGTCATAACAAAGATGTTATCATGTGCAAGTTTTCAATGTAAAGAGGTGTTAGTAAACTGACAGATGTCTCTTCTGTCACAATTTCCAATGCAAAAACTGCGACGGACACATGTGTTGAAATGCTGACAAATTAGTGTTGCAAATCTGACAAATGGTCGTCAGAATTTGACCTCAAATGTACTAGTGGAGTAAAATTGATACAAAGTTTTTTCTTTAGCTTGCAAGGTAGATATTAATGTTTCTCCTGTATGTCATCATTTGGAAGAGTCGAGTAACAAAAAATTGAATGAAAAATAATATGCGGCTTAGAGAATTGTAATCTTTTGCAAGTTGAGCATGCTATCTATAATAGTTTTTTTTTATGTCTTTAGGCATATGGACCTTTCAAAATCATCTATGTTACATGGGCCTTTAAAGTATTGAATGTTACTCTAGAAGATAAGACTAGACTAGATAAAGTTATACTTTCAAATATGATGATTTTTATGGATGACATCACTTTTGTACACCAATGTCGTAATGTTAAGTATGTTAACTACATTCATGTTCTTCCTATTGATGATATCATCAAGAGCATGACTATCTAATCACTTGATGTCTATCTAGAAACCTATTTCTTGGAAGCTTATCACCCACTAAGAAAAGAGGATCATTTTTATAAGTAAAATACACAACATGGAGTTTAAGGCAGTTACTGTAATACCCCAAAAATGGGCTATAGGTTCATCAACCTCCTACATCTTCAATTCAAATGAAATCGATATCAAAGTCCTAACCTAAGGCACATCTACACATCATCGAATCAAAAAATGATTTTATCCTAATTCTGCATCGGAGAATATTCCTAGCAATATTCTTATTTATCCTAATTATCTTTGATTTAATAATTATTTGGCAATAAATCCTATTTATCCTAAAGTTTGATTAATTGAATATTCTGAATATTTAATTAATTAGATTTAATACTTCCACTTAATTATTTAATTAAATTTAATTCTATTTATTCCTAAATTGTATTATTTAATTTTGACAATAAATCTAAAATCTCATGACTAATTGATTAAATTCTTATTTAATTAATGAATGTTAGTTGTCAATTTTTAATAATACAGTTTTTGAATAAAAGTTTGATTTAATAATTGATTAACCCATAAATCAATTGTTTTTAATTCAAAAATCAATTAAGTTGAGAATAAATCACTTTATTTTTAAATTACTTCAAAATAAATCATGCACAATCAGAAAAGCAGGCAACTAGAAATTAACAAACAATTTTAAATTGAAACTCAACATCTGATGATGAGTTGAAATTTGATCTAAAACTCTATTTTGAGTTAAACCCTACTTTTGCATGATTTTTGTGAGTTAATTATCTCTGATTTCCTGATAACTCAAAAATCAACCTGAGTTTATGAAGAGTGATTTATGGCTTTTCTCTTGCATCCTCAAGCCCTGGATTTCTATAAAATCAAGGCTCAGCTCTTCATAATTATCAACACTCAAATTTGCATAATTACTCTGGTAAATTGGCGATTGAAGGATTAAGCACTTGCGACAAGCGATTTGTGAGATCTTTCATAGTTGATCATAGTTTTACATAGTTTTCATATCATAGCATTCATATTCATTCATATCACTCTTAGATTAAATCTATATTCAATTTCATTCATATAGCTTAGATTCATACAATTTTTCATATTATTGCACAGAAAATACAAAAATATAGATTAATCTGCATTCATATAGTTTTTCATTCTTTTGCATTCAAATCCTTCATTTAGGTGTTGCATTGTCATTGATCTTGATTTCAATCTGAGAACATCATACTCGCACCTACTAGAAGGCAGTAAATTGCCTGGTTAGCATAGTTTCAATTACTTGCCGATTTTGAGTTTTGTTAACCTCTAATGTTTTACTGAAGTGTTGTGTCCACAACTAGGTACAAAATTCACACACACATTTCTAGCACCCACCCTGGGGCCCTGAAATGGGTTTCCATCTCTTCTATTTCACTTCTATCTATTTTTTATCATTTTCTAGTCAATTCTATGATTTCATTCTCTGTCTGTACATTTTTCGTATGACTTTTGTCAGAAAGTCATACCAGAAGCTACTGGTTGTCATATGACAATTGAAGATTTTGAGGCTTGTTTCAGCAACTGTGGATTGTCATTTGAGAGCTAGATTGTTGTTTGGTGAGACACCCACTGTCGTACGAGTTTTTAGACTATCGTATGGGAGGTAACCCATTGTCGTACGAGTTTTGGTACCAGGATTCAATTGTCATTTCATAATTTTTGGTAGTTCTTCAAATTTTATTTTCAAATTTGGACTAACAGCTAACCCTAACAATTGAGATCTTCTGTTTCTGACTAATATTTGTTGAGTATGTTTGGGAAAAGTGCAACTAAATTGCTAAAATAGGTAAAATCTACTAAGCGCGTTGTGAGGAATTCAGGTATTCTACTACGATTTGATAACACTTCAATTTGGACATAAAATAATCTCTCACATGTCAGGCTTGTGTGACTTTTCTTGCTTTCATATCACAGACTTCATTTTGGGCTATAAAACGAACATAGATTCACTTTCTGCATATCTATTACACATAGTAAATAGGCCCTATGAACACTATCTGTGGATGATCTTGAGAGAGTGGGATTCTTTCACTTGTTCACCCATGTGAAGCTCTTCTTGACGAAGGATCCCCTTGTAGGTAGGGAAGGTACTGAGATTGTCTTGCATTCTACTAAATTTTTGAGTCTTCAACTTTTGATCGATACATTCTCTCTCTGGAGAGGTTAATAGATCGTAAGTGGTTGACATCATAGATCTTTGTGAGATAATTTCAGTCTTAGCGTGTTGGATTAATCTATCTACTTTGTTTTGGTTAAAAGTGAAAAGGCTAGAGGACTATGCTCTACTCCCTTTTTGGGTAGTATCATAAACTTGGATCCTTGAATCTAGAACCAATCCCCATGTGGTATCTTTTGTGAGTCACCTTTAGAGAGGGTTAACCATAGTGGACATTCCCTTAATTAGGTCAACCATGTGGATGAAACCTCAAGTGGTAATAGTCATTTTTATCATGGTAGCAGTAGCCGCTATATAAATGTCCTTGTGGAGGAAATCTTCACAGGTGTGGTCTCTTATTGGGCTGTCAGATCTCCCTAGCAGCTCCTGATTGATTAAATTCTTAGACTATGTCAAAACCCCGATGCGCCTGGATTGGATTTCTCCCTCTTAAGATCATAAAAGTTACAGAGTCAAACCATTACTAAAAACCCTAGTGAGGTCAAATTTTTCATTTTCTAGGAATATGTGTGTTATTGAAAAACTTTTTGGAACATACACAAGTAGCACTCCTAGGGATTAGCACATTAAGTCACTATCACTTGTTCATGCACAAGGTTTCTTTTGCCCTTGTTCTTTATTTTCAGATGATTGCTCACTTCCCTTGCTTGTTGTTTTGCATGTTTGATATCTACTTGGTTATTTGAGACAGACTATTACACACAGATCTTCAAAACTAGACAGAAAACTTTGCCAACAATCTAAAACTGAAAGCCTAAAAATTGCAAAATCTGAAGTGAAATTCCTCTTTGGAGTCAAACATCATCTCATAGTCTCATATTATCGTACGACTCTCAAGCAAAAGTCATTTCATAACCCCTGTATTGTCGTACAAGAGCCAGTATTATGTCGTACGCGTGTTGTCACCAAAAATCAAAAGAACATTATCCTTGACAATAATTATCGTACGAGTCTTGTCAATTGTCATTTGAGAGCATGCCTAGTGTCGTACGAGCCTTCAAAAATTCATTTGAGAATTTTCAAAAAGTTGTCAGAGATTGGTCGAATTTGTCAAAATTCTAATTTTTATAGCCTATTTCCAGATTCTGTCAAAACATTCACTATGTCAGGAACAAAGCAGAAACTAGAAAGAATTCTATCATTTACCTAAAGGGGTCTCTTGAGTCTGATTTAGCCTTCTGATTTATCGATTTCAGAAATTTCCATCTTGTGTCAAAACCTTGTCAAAATTATCTTCAAAATTCAGTCTTCTTACTAAATGGCTAGGTGTTGTGAGCTTGTGCCCGCCATCTTTTGGGCATCCTTCATTTACATCTGATCTATCTTCATATCAATCCAATCTTGACAAGGTTGCGTCATTCAATCTTCTTGAATCAAGTCATTCTTTAGTTGTCTTCATCTTGCTCTCTTGCTTCACCCAAGGTTAATGGTGGAAACTAGAGCCTCCTCACACAAGAAATCTGGAGAAGCATCTCATACCTTACCTTTGTCTACTCATGTGGGTCCAACTCTTGAGAAACTCTATAATTTAGGTCTTTATGAAGACGACGGTCTTGGTAATTTTTTATTGAAAACTGGTTACATACCCCCTCCACCAACTCACAGAGGTAATCAACAATCTCTACATCAATCTATCCTAGGGAGCCCTAAAACTCCTAACATGTCTCACAGAGGGACACATCACGGGTCTCAAGGACATCACTCTCAACATGGTATGGATCAAGAACCCACACCTTCTGAAAATGCTCGATATCAAAACAATGATGATTTCAAGAAAATGATGAGGCATTTCTTGAAAGAAGATAGAGAGGCATACTTTCTAGAGTTAGCTCATCAAGGAGCTAAACTTCCTCCAAACTTTAATGTTGAAAATATCATCACGCATGAGGAAGAAACTCCTATCACTGCTATGATGAAACAGATGCATGTCATGCAAGTCAAACTTAACAAACTTGAAAAAGAAAAGGAACCTAAAGAGTTTTCCATGCAGACTCTATGCCCTTTTCCATTCGATAAAGACTTGTACATGCCACCATTCCCTAAGCGAGTGGAGATACCTAAACATGATAAGTATGATGGAAAATCTAATCCTCAAGATCATGTCATAAAATTTTGTACTCAATCTATGGAGTTCATGCATGAACCAACCTACTTAATGCGTCTTTTCCCTCGATCTCTAGGAGGGTCATTTATTCATTGGTTCTCAAAAATGCCCCCTACAATCAAAACTTTTGAGGAGTTAATAAAAATTTTCTATCAACAATGCTCCTATAACATCCAACATCTAGTCACTATGATCGATATCTGCAATCTGAAACAGAATTCGGGAGAACCATTCCTGACTTTTCTCAAAAGATGGAGGAAGAAATTTTCTCTATATGCTAGACCTATTCCAGAAACTGAGAAGTTGGAAATCTTTATCAACAATCTTGTTCTAGAACTTAACTACCATTTGCAAATGCAAAATCATACATCCTTTGATAAGATGGTAGAAAATGCTATCAAAATTGAGAAAGTACTTGTGCAAAAAGGAGACATATCACTTCAAAAGGACAAGTATGAATTTGGATCTAGTTTTAAAGATAAAGGCAAAAACTAGAACAAGAATAAAGGCATTGTTACAGATGGCATTGTTGATAATATTTGTGCCCCATCTAAGGTACCCACTTTCAATCTCACTGTTGGTACCCAAGCCATCAAAGCTTCTAAAGCTAAAACATCAAAATCTAATAAGAAGCCATCTACTTACAAACCTTGGGCTATAGATCCTAACCAAAAATTCACTCCTCTTGGAGAGTCCTTGGAATCTGCCGTGAAAACTCTATTGGCTAACAACATCATTTACTTGCTTGAGATAAAAGTCTTTGATCCTAAACCTAAACCGAAATGGTGGAGAGAGAATGATTTATGTGACTTCCATCGCAATAAGGGTCATAAAACTAATAACTACGTGCGCTTGAAACACATCATACAAGACAAAATTGATAATGGAGAAATCATGATTGATAATCATAAGAGCAATAATAATCATACAACATTCATAGAACCATTTCCGAAACATGGTAAAGAAGATTCTTCTTCTTAGCCTAATATGGGTGCTAAAGTCAATTATGCCTACTCTGGAAACAATGTTGTTATCAATATGGTTGAACCATGTCTATCTGAGCATTGCAATGTCATCACAATTGTAAGAAGAGATAGAGAAAATCAATCAGCAAATGTAGTTACTCGATCACAAGCTCAGGCGCATCTGCAAAGACAAATCCTAGATTCATCAAATGTCCCTAAGATGCCTTTCAATCTTTCATTTGCTTCTAAACAAAAGGCTACATCTAAATCTTCAAGTCCTAAAGACATGAGGCCTACTTCGTACAATATTGTCCAACAACTCCAACATACAAATGCTAAAATCTCAATGTTTGAGTTACTTCAGATATCTCTAGCTCATAGAGCCAATCTAGACAAAGCTATGCTCGGATCCAATGTTCCTGACAACCTTGATTTAGATAGATTCTAGGCTATGGTTGTTCATCTAACGTCTCCATAGTATATCTCCTTTTCAGAGGAAGATGATAATTCCTTAAGTCATCTGCATAACCAACCCTTGCATATTGAGGTCTTAATCTAAAACCATCAAGTCAAACATGTGTTGATAGATGGAGGCATTGGTCTCAAAATTTGTTCTTATAAGTTGATTACACAATTGGGACTATATGAAGCTACCATTGATCCTAAAAAGAAAATAACTATCAAGGCATATGATGAAGAAGAAAGATCTTCCAAAGGAACAATTGTCTTGCCTATCAAAGCAGGTCCAGTCATCAGGGATACTACTTGTCAAGTTCTTGATATACCTTTGGCTTACAATATTCTTTTAGGGAGACCTTGGATACATGAAATGAAAGCTATTCCTTCCACATACCATCAATGTGTGAAATTTCCTTATGAAGGAGTAGAGGTGACAATTCTAATGGACCTATACACAACTTGCAATGCATTGAAAGAAAGTGATGATAAACTTTTTCCTAATAACAGAGAATCTTCCACTAAGCAGCTAGACGTTGCTTCTACATCCAAAATGGAAGACATTGCTAAAGAAGTCAAAATTAAGAATAAGGGTATGGGAGAATACACAATGGAACCTATTTTATCTCTCACATCTCTCCCGTTGTCCCCTAAATCTTATGGACAACCATCTGACAAAGTGAAACATACAGCTAAAGAATCCCAAGTCATATTCAATGAAAGTTTTGTCATAGAACAAGTATCTAAACAAGTGTTTGAGGAAGATGAAGTCGTGCTTGCATGGCTATACAAGGATGAACCTCAATTTGAGTCAGTCCAGAAATGTGACTCCACTTCAAGTAAAATTCCTCAGAAGTCATATGGACTAGGGGACAAATTGATCACAAAGATGGGATATACTAGAAAAGGACCTCTAGGACTACAAGGTAAAGGTCTTCTATCGCCTCTTGACCATCGTGGTCGAACCAACAAGGATACAAAAGGTCTAGGATATAAGAAGAAGCCTTTCTATCTTAGCAAGAACTCCCCACATGTCTTAGAACAGATTGAGTCATCCACATCGAATCAACTAAAGGAAGAAACAACTGGACAATTTGACAGTGATGATTCTGACACCACCACTGAGGAGCTCATTCCTTATAAGAGCTTGCCTAAAGAAATTAAAGACCTTCTTGAAGCTGAAGATGATCTAGTAAAAAGAATCAATGTAGTATAAACACAAGAACCTACTATAGAACAAGAGATAGTTGCACCACAAGAACCAACTCATCTTGAAGGCAGCCAAATAGACAAAGAAGAAGGTGGTAGTTATTCTAAAATAGATTCCCATGAGTATGAATTCAAATCAGAATATGAGGGTAACCCTTCTTGGGGTATCCATCCTGACTTTACTCATGTTCTTAAATTTCCTAGAGGCATAGATGAGGAATCAAATGATTATGAATGGCGAGCCATTCTAGAGGAAGATGAGCTTATCACAGAGAAACATGTTGATGTTATTCACCAATATGCACCTAAACCCAATGTAAGTCTAGAGCGAAATAATGAACTTAACAAGTCTGATCCACCGATGGCTGAAGTGGATTTCCATAATGACATTGAGTCTATTCATGAATTGAACATCTTAAGTTGTAATATCACCTTCAAACTTGAGAGTCAGGTTAGGACCGATGATGATAGATCCATATCCATAAATACTATTTCCCAATCTTTCACCGCTTTGACTATCCAACATCCTGAACTTCTTGACCAAACCTCCACGAATCTGAGCCAAGGTATTTATACCTTTCCAAATGACTATGCCCTTGCTTGCTATCTCAATTTAGTTGAACCTATTATGACTTCCATCAGTGAACTGAGTGTTAGCATGATGGAGTTGGACATCATGTATCTTAGTCAAAAAAATAAGAATAAAAATAAAAATAAAAGGAGTTCTGAGGGTGAAAACCACTTTGTGGCAGTCTCAGAACCTACAAAAGTAAAAATAAAAGATGTATTTGAAGGTGAAAACCTCTCTAAGGTGTCTAAGGATGAGATATTTGATGTCCTTCCAAGTCATTTATAGGACAGATCTCTAGTACTAATTGAGCCCACTCAATCTATCAACTTGGGAACAACAGAAGAACCATAGTTGTTCCATGTAGCACAATCCTTATTAGAAGAAGAAAAGCAAAAATTTACCACATTCTTAATAGAAAAGAAGATCAACTTTGCATGGAAATATTCAGATATGCCAGGGTTGGATCCTGATCTTATAATGCACCATTTATCTATAGCTCCAGGCATCAAACCTGTCAAGTAAAAATTAAGAAAGATGCATCCTCATGTTGCACTCTTGGTCAAAGCTGAATTAGAGAAACTACTAAAAGCCATATTTATTCATGTCATTGACTATGCTGAATGGATCTCTAATATTGTACCTATTTCTAAACTAGATAAATCAATCAGAGTGTGCATAGATTTCAGAGATGTAAACAAAGCATGCCCTAAGGATGATTTTCCACTACCTAACATTGATATGATAGTGGACATGACTGTTGGCTTTGAGATGTATTTTTTAATGGATGGTTTTTCTGGATACAACCAAATAAAAATTGCTCCAGAAGATCAAGAGAAAATTGCTTTCACATGTGCGTGGGGTACCTTCTATTGGAATGTCATGCCATTTGGGCTTAAGAATGCTGGTGCTACATATCAACGAGCTATGACATCTATCTCTCATGACATGATGCATCAAACTATGGAGGATTATGTTGATGATACTTTGGAAAAATCTATGATAAGATCTAAACATCTAAATGACTTGAGAAAAATACTAGATAGAATGGAGAAGTTTAGTCTCAGACTGAACCCTAAGAAGTGTGCTTTTGGTGTCACTTCTGGAAAGATCTTAGGCTACATTGTTTCAAAGAAAGGTATTGAATTTGATCCAGCTAAAGTTAAAGCTATCATGGAGATGCAACCTCCCAAGAATATCATTCAAATGAGAACATTTCAAGGGAGAGTACAATCTATTAGACGCTTCATATCTCAGCTAGCAGACATATCACAACCTTTCACAAAGACATTACATAAAGGTGTGACCTTTGCATGGAATGAGGAATGTGAAAAGAACTTTAACCATATCAAGAAATATCTATCAAATCTTCCTATTTTGATGCCTCCTATTCAAGGGAAGCCATTGATCTTATATGTCTCCACAACATATACATCACTGGGGGCATTACTAGCACATCATTATGAGAATAAAAAGGAAAGAGCTATATACTATATCAGTAGAACATTGGTAGTGTACGAGAAGAGCTATTCATTGATTGAGAAATCTTGTCTAGCTGTGATCTTTGCATCACATAAATTGAGACATTATATACCACACATTTGGTATCTAAGATTGATCCACTCAAGTACCTACTAAGAAAAGCAGACCTCACAGGTAGACTAGCTAAATGGGTCATGCTATTAAGTGAATTTGACATCAAATATGTTGAAAGAAAAGCTATCAAATGATAGGTAATTGTTGATCAATTGGTTGATGCACCTTTGTTCGATGATACACCAATGCAAATGGAATTCCCAGATTCCTCTATCATGAACTTTTCTTCTAGAGCATGGAAGTTATTCTTTGACGGCTCCTATACACAGAATGGATCTAGAGCAGGCATATTGTTCATCACTCCTCAAGGATACTCAATCCCTAAAGAATTCAAAATCAAGTTTCCTTGCACAAACAATATTGTTGAATATGAAGCCCTTCTTAATGGCATGAAGATAGCGATTGAATAGAGAGTAACTAAATTACACATCCATGGAGACTCACAACTTGTCATACACCAAGTCAATGATGTGTATCAAATGAAAGATGGAAAGTTGATCCCATACAAGAGAATGGTAGATGATCTAAAGAAATATTTCATATCTATCACATTTGAGAAAACACCTAGAACAAAGAACAAGGCTATCGATGCAATGGCAATGCTATCTACTTTATTACAGCAACCCAAACATGAGCTATGCTATGAGTTCTTGGTGGAAGCACTATCTTATCCTGCATATGATTCCCCCGAAACCCACATGATCTGCACTATTGTTGGTCATGATTCATCTCTATATAAAAACCTTTTCTCCTATCTCCAAGATCAAATCATTTCTGATACTTTCAATCGCAATGAGAAACGATACCTTATCTGAAATGCATCCCGGTATGTCATCATTGGTCACAATATGTACAAATGAGGTCTAGATGGTACACTATTTAGATGTTTAGAATGGGAAGAGTCTCAATGTGCATTAGAGGAAGTCCATGAAGGAATTTGTGGATCACACTCTAATGGTTTAACACTAGCTCGAAAACTTATTAGGGTTGGGTACTATTGGCCTGAAATGGAAAAAGAGGCTATCAAGTTTGCTAAGAACTGTCAAAAGTGCCAAGTACATGGTAACTTAATTCATGCACCAGGGAGAGATCTAATTCCCTTTACTACATAATGGCCTTTTCACCAATGGGATTTTGATCTTATAGGAGCCATACATCCTCATTCTTCTAATGTACATACCCATATTATTACAGGTACAGATTATTTTACAAAATGGGTAGAAGCAGTCCCTTTGACTCAAGCAACTGGCAAACAAATTTCAATGTTCATTATGAACTACATCATATGTCGGTATGGTATTCCATATTCTATAGTCACAAATAATGGTGGACAATTCAAGAACAGAGACTTAGATGATCTATGTGCCAAATTCAAGATTACACAACATTAGTCATCAATCTACTATCCTCAAGGGAATGGACAAGCAGAGGCTTCAAACAAGAATCTATTGAAAATCTTGCACCGTACAGTTAATAAAACAGGAAGAGACTGGCATCTCATGATCAATCCAGCTCTCTAGGCCTACAGAACAAGTATCAGAACGGCCACTAGGGCTACACCATTCACTTTAGTTTATGGGTCTGAAGCGGTACTACCTATTGAGGTTGAAATCTTGTCACTAAGAATCAGAATGCATGGTCTAGTAATTGATGATGACTACAGAGTGTCTAGGTTGTGAGAAATTGAACTACTAGATGAGTGTAGACAAGCAGCGTATGATCATCTCAGAGTATATCAGAAGAGAATGTCTAGAGGTTACAACAAGAAAGTTAGACACAAAGAATTTCAAGTTGGCGATCTAGTCTTGAGAGAGAATCCTAAAAATCAATCACAGAGAGAACACAAGGGGAAGTTTGAACCCAACTGGCTGGGTCCCTTTGTTATCACTACTACTTTTGGCTCTAGAGCCTATCAACTCTCAACGACTGAAGGAGAACAACTTTGAGAACCAATCAACATTTTCCATCTAAAGAAATTCTATGCCTAAGGCATTCAGTATTCAAAAATGTCCTGAAAAATTTATAAAAATTAGAAAAAGTCCTGAAAAAATGAACATCTTGGTGAAAACCTAGCAAATAGGGGCATTGATGATTCACAAAAAAATAAAAAAATATCATAAGTACAAAAAAATTGAAAAAATGAAAAATACAAAAAAATGAGAAAAAGAAAAAGTGCCTTGGTGAAAACCTGGAAATAGGCGCCTTGGTAGCAAAAATAGAATCTTTGCCAAGATGGTGAAAACCGGGCAAATGAGCACCACTTGTTCAAAATGCTCCATCTATCAGTGCAATCTTGGTCTTTCCCAACTTCCAGTCTTGCTTTAGTTTGTCCATATTTTTCGGTTTGTTTCTGCATTCCTATTTTCAATAAGTTAGTCTGTCCACCAATCTGCAAAAGCGTCGGTATCCTATCAACGTTCAAACTTGGGGGCAATCAATGTCATATCCAATGGCCTCCAGTGTATTCTAGACATATCATATCCAGTCAGAGTCCTTTGAAGCTTCATCTGAGTCAGTCAGTCAGTCTCCTCTCCAGAAAGGATTTTTGCATCTACAACAACGAAATCAAACATCAACACAAATTGAAAACAATCTATGCTTTTACATGCTTTTATCTCCTTGTATGCTTATTGATTCACATTGAGATTTTTATTGTGTCCCTTCGAGCTCTTTGATGATGTCCTTTACAGGATATAGAGAGTGATGACTGGGGGCATACTCTTTTCTTAATTTTCTGCTTGGATGTGAAAATCTAACAACTTTGGGAATTCTGGATTGAAATGGTGTTCGTATGTAAGAGCCTCTATCTCATATTGGATGGCCATGTGCACCTCAACCATTGATACCCAGAAAATTCAAGGAAGTTTGATCTAACTATTGTCTTTTTGAGTGAGTTCTTATTCCTACTGTGAAACACGATCTTACCTAAGGATGTGAACGATAAATGGTCACTACAGGTAATTCACACTGGATTTAGAATGATCTCTTGACTACTTGATGTGTTTGTTATGCAAGGCGTATTTTGGTCATTACGACGTTTATGTTTTGATGCTTATACAAATTGCTATATCAAAATGGACATGATGTTTAGGTCATCTTGGTGTTTATGCCTTGGTGCTTATATCTAATCTGACATTCTGAAAATAAAATCAATATTCATATGTCCATGGTTGTCTAGCCAGTGGGCATTGTATTGATTCTTGCACATACAAATCAATATTCATATATCTATAGTTTCATAACTAGTGGGAGTTGTATTGATTTATCCGGTTACTTAAAAAAGTTCAATGATGAAAACAAATCGACACATGATTAGTGACTAGGTCCTAGGTCTTAGGTTTGCATTTCATTCTGCATGTCATTTTTGCACTTTGCATGATTGCATGATCTCACAAATTGCTTGAACACTTCAACAATTCTTCTAAACTAAACTTAACTTGACATAAAGAGCTGAATCTCACACAAAGGTTTCCTCACAGAACCGCAAGCAGTCACCATCCTGGGTTAGACATCCTTTTTGACATAAGATTGAGTACTTGTCTTCATCAATACCTACAAAACATATCATGTGCATTGTTGCACTTTCATTACATATTCATGATCATTCCATCTCTTGCATGGCATTACATACATGTGCATAATCAAAATCATACATTTTTCCATAATCAATTACATTTGCATAACATTCATACATTTGAAAGAAACCATTGCATTGTATAAATCTATACATACATTCTACTCTACTCATAACATTTACATCACATGGTATCATCATAAATCCAAACATGATAAGTACACATGAAGTCATAACCAAAATCTCGATCTCATATCATATAACTCGAACTAGTCAAGGGTGCACTAATGGCACAAAGTACAAAAGAATGAGCTCATGCGAGCTATCAGAAGTCAGAATAGTATACATGAACAAAAGAGCAAAAATATCAGAATCTCTAGACAGATCAGCTATCTGCCTGATCCTCTACATCTGGTGGAGGTGGTGGTGGTGCATCAGGCACTGCCTCAGCTTTGGTGCCCTGGCTCCCTCTGACGCTATCATATACTGAGAGTATGTGGGTACTCTCTGAGTAGCAGGAACAACCACATAATAGGCAGGAACATAGTAGGCAGCTCTAGAGGTCTGATGTGTCACCTTTGTCTGCAATCTCCTATTCTCCTCTCGGAGCAACGATCACTATCTATCTACCTCAGTAAATCTCTCCTCCCAATGAGCACTCAATACCTTCAGGTCCTTGACCTATAATCTAAGTCATCTAATGATCTCCTAAGGAGTCAGTGGTACACTAGGATCTGCATCTACTGAAGGCGTATCGGTATCTCCAATAGGTTGCTCAATAGTCTTTGCTCTTTGTGCCTTATGGCGTCTAACCTCAGCTCCTAGATCAAAACTAGTATCAACATGTGTGGGATCTGGACCGACACCTACATCCTGCTCTGCTCCTAGAACCTCATTTTCTATACCAACACTACCTAGAGTCCCACTCTCTCCTCTAGTCGATCTCCTATGTAAAACTACAAGTCTGCCTATTGAAGAACTAGGGGGATGAGGTGGCCTCATCTGTCCAAAAGGTCTTTGTGGAGGTGTAAACACTGCTCTCGGCCTCAGAGGTGTAGGTTGGGGCATTGGGACTTGTGTACCTATACATCTCTGTCCTCTACCCATCGAAGCACCTATGACATCCATAGCCTCCTCCAGGGAAGGTATCAACTCTGTCGAATCTGAAAACCTGTATATGGGATGCTCTGCAAGCCATCCAATAAATCCATCTGTGACCCCTACATCTGGAACATCTGCTCGATAATCCCAATATTTGTCGACGATACCACTATACTCCTGTGTACAAAGAGCATATGACAATCTAGGGCCCCATCCTAATTTGAGCTCTTTATGAATCTGTGCATACGCAGCACGCTCCTATGGTGCATCCTGAATGATGCCATACTATCTCCACACTCTAGTGATGAGGAAGCACTCAATAACTGTAGTAGACCTCCCAATCAATACTCGACTCTAGCAAAAATAGTTGAACTGCTCTTAAGCAGTAGGCCAAACCTCAATCTGTAGATAAGGACGCCAGATGACATATGTGCTATCATCCAGGCAATGTCTAAAGTACTCTATATGATCCATGCACACCTATGTAACATATCCATTATATATATATATATATATATATATATATATATATATATATATATATATATATATATATATATATATATATATATATATATCACCGGCTCCTGTGGTTGGCGCTGATCCTGACATATCGGTCTATAAACTAGGATATGCTCCCAGGCCCATATCTGAAGAACTAAAGCTCCGGAAGAAAAATACTTGCCCTCCTAATACATGATCTCATGCATCTCAGAGAATATATGAGCTAGCATACATTGACCCCAACTTGACTCACAAGGAGTGGCCATCAATCGTGCAACCATAGGGGCCCAACCCATCAAGAGACCGTTCTACTGATAGTCGGACATGATAATGCCTCCTATCATCCCAGCTATGATGCACTCTAATCTATGGGTCTACCCATAGCGTTGCACTAATGTCTCCCAAGAAATAGAACCAATGAGCTGTGTATCATCTCCAAACAATCATTTGAAGGCATGTAATCCAGAGCTCCCCGAGCTCACATAATCTGGACGTCGACCATGAAATGGAATACGCAATATCTTGTACACGTCCTCTGGTGTAACAATAATCTCTCTTGTAGGGAGATGAAAGGTTTGGGTCTCAAAATGAAACCTCTCAATCAAAGCCATGAGCAATCCATGGTTCACCCTAATCTTGGGCAACCGAATCAGATACTCAAAACCACAAGCAACTAAATGTACCCTCATAGGGTCTGGGAGAGAAATGCATAGTCTTAGAGTTGCATGATGAGAGATACACACATGAATGACAGGGTATATGACCTACATAGAACAGAAATAGGGAATCCTATCAGTAAATTGGTTGAAAAACAGGCTAACAGTACATATATTCAAAAGTTCACAATCTCAGAAGGTGCATTAAATGCTCAACAATTAGCCTAAGGAATCAGAAAATCAAAATTTTTGACCTAAAAAGGAGTTTTACACTCACTATTTTCCATATGACAATACAGTTTGGCATCAAAACTCGTATGAGTTTCAGCAGGGTCCCATACGACAAACCATGCATATATGACTTTCTAGGTCTCACCGTACGACATATGAGGGACCCGACGAAACATCATACGACTCTTGGGTCCCTCTCAAATGAGTTTCAGGGGGTTTTGATATGACAATCTACCGGGAAATGAAAATTTATATGAGTCACAGAGGACAGTCGTACGAGTTTCCATGCATGCGAGAATTGAAATTTAAAAAAGTACGAAAAATGACCTAAAAATGCTATAAACATGCAAAAAAGGAATTTACAAAGAGGCACAGAGGTCCACTTACCAGATGTCCATACTGTGGAGGCCACCGATGTCTTCGGTTGTGCTCAAAATGGTGGGAAGAGACAAGTACCTTCATCTCAGCCATTTTCTTGCTCAGAGGGCTCCACAAGGTTTCAAAGTCAAAAGTGAATAATGAATTGAAAATGACCCTTTTGGTCCTTATATAGCTTTTGACCTAATTTTCAAAAGTGCTTTGTTTTCCATGAAAATTGCACCCTTGGTTAATTTCGACGTTCTGAATCCATTTTCGGGATCAAAATCAAAATTTGAGATCGTTTACTATGTCAAAATCGTGATTTAAAATTTTTGGACCCAAGATGGCCGACTGCTTGCCTAATCGACCTTCAATCATCATAGAAATCCAGAATTCAACTTAACTGATTATCTAACATCAAACTATCAAAATTTCAACTTGGTCAACCATGGTCAACTGATGGTCAAACCTAGTCAAACTTGGTCTCCAGGACCTCTAAACGATGCAGAACATGTTCTCAGACGTGTATAACCAATTTTCAAATCAATTAACATGCTTTTAAACCATTCAATGTTGACTTTTCTTGTTAGACTTCAATTTTAATCCTGAAGGGGGCATGGTATTGCACATCATTCAAGTCTGTAAATCTAAATCTGAAAATTAAATCTTTCCTCAGTGATCAAGACAACAACCACGTCTAATTACTAGTTCATCTAAAGTCCTCATCGCTTGGGGCATATCAGATTCATTGAGATCCATATCAATCTGGTATCCTAAATCTATTTTGTAAATTGTATCATCTTTTCGTAACCATCGGTTCATTAGTGTTATTTCCTTGTTTCTTCGTAACTGATGGGTTCAGGATGTGGTACCAATATGATTCTCTTGGGACAATCAAGTCTGGAATCAGTCACTCACTTCTTCGCAATCATAAGGTTCAGAATTAGGCGTCTTGATACTTTTTCGTAATCACCAGTTCATTGTTGTTATAGTTAACATTATCTTTGGTCAATCAGGACCTAAAACTTACATCTTTAAATCTTTCAATCGGTTTCTGTCTCGGAATCAGTTAATCTTTAAAATCATTTTCATACATCTTTATCATACACATATTATTCTTTGAACCACTACCCTTTGCATAGTGATTCAAAGAGGGGAAAAATGTAATACCCCAAAAATGGGCTATAGGTTCATCAACCTCCTACATCTTCAATTCGAACGAAATCGATATCAAAGTCCTAACCTAAGGTACATCTGCACATCATCGAATCAAAAATTAATTTTATCCTAATTTTGCATCGGAGAATATTCCTAGCAATATTCTTATTTATCCTAATTATCTTTGATTTAATAATTATTTGGCAATAAATCTTATTTATCCTAAAGTTTGATTAATTGAATATTTTAAATATTTAATTAATTAGATTTAATACTTCCACTTAATTATTTAATTAAATTTAATTCTATTTATTCCTAAATTGTATTATTTAATTTTGACAATAAATCTAAAATCTCATGACTAATTGATTAAATTCTTGTTTAATTAATTAATGTCAATTGTTAATTTTTAATAATATAATTTTTGAATAAAAGTTTGATTTAATAATTAATTAACCCATAAATCAATTGCTTTAATTAAAAAATTAGTTAAGTTGAGAATAAATCACTTTATTTTAAATTAATTCAAAATAAATCATGCACAATTAGAAAAGCAGGCAACTAGAAATTAACAACCAATTTTAAATTGAAACTCAACATCTGATGATGAGTTGAAATTTGATCTAAAACTCTATTTTGAGTTAAACCCTGCTTTTGCATAATTTTTGTAAGTTAATTATCTCTGATTTCCTGATAACTCAAAAATCAACCTGAGTTTATGAAGAGTGATTTATGGCTTTTCTCTTGCATCCTCAAGCCCTGGTTTTTAATAAAATCAAGGCTCAGCTCTTCATAATTATCAACACTTGAATTTGCACAATTACTCTAGCGAATTGGCAATTGAAGGATTAAGCACTTGCGACAGGCGATTTGTGAGATCTTTCATAGTTGATCATAGTTTTACATAGTTTTCATATCATAGCATTCATATTCATTCATATCACTCTTAGATTAAATCTGCATTCAATTTCATTCATATAACTTAGATTCATACAATTTTTCATATTATTGCACAAAAAATACAAAAATATAGATTAATCTGCATTCATATAGTTTTTGATTCTTTTTCATTCAAATCCTTCATTTAGGTGTTGCATTGTCACTGATCTCGATTTCAATATGAGAACATCATACTCGCACCTACTAGAAGGCAGTAAATCGCCTGGTTAGCATAGTTTCAATTACTTGCAGATTTTGATTTTTGCTAACCTCTAATGTTTTACTGAAGTGTTGTGTCCACAACTAGGTACAAAATTCACACACACAGTTACCACATACCTTAGAGAATATTGTGCTTTTAATACTGTCTATGGGGATCCACCAAATAATATTTTTGATTAGGCCTATAGAACTTTTATTGCTTCCTTTGGTGCTATTTTTAGAGGATAAAGACTAACTATGTTGATTCAGAGACTAGCGGCACCAAAGGATAAACAAATTTCTGTCATCTCAAGTCAACTTCTCACTTTGAGATGATGTTTTTCACGACAATTTTTTTTTTTTTTTTTTTTGTAGATGCAGATGAATTTGAAGAATGCTTGTGTTGTGAAGATTCATTTTGGAGACATGTTCAATATTTGGTGTTGAACTCAATATGGATCATTGTCTAGCAAGCTTTAGCGTATATGGTCAAGAATTATACCATTTTATAGTCATTAGACTATGATAGAGATCTACTGTATTCCTTAGAGATTGTTGTCGAATAATTCAAGACTTTGTGATGTAAGAGTTCAAGGTTGAGATCTTTAGAATATAGCTTGAAGCTACACCTTTTTGAAGGCCAAGAGACATCTTGATGGAGCCTTGCTTTGTTCAAGATTTATTTCTTCAAGAGAAGATTTTTTCAAAACATGTATTCATGTTATTTAACCAACATGTTTTGTTATGTGAGACTTTGGGGGGGGGGGAAGGGGGAGGGGGGTGTCCCTAGGGCATGATAAATTTGATATTTTTAGGATTAATGTAATAAGGGGGGAATGTTGGCATAACTATCTATAGTATTACATTGTATGTTGTAGAGCTAACAATGGTAATGGTTAACTATTTTGTTAAATCATTATCCAACTACCTATGTAGTTCCAACTGCATACATGCCTACTTTGCTTGTATAAATTATGTTCTTTTATTGCTTGGAATAATCATTAAATAAGGGTACTATTGCAAGATAGGGGTGTGTACAAATCTAGCGAAAAAAGTGTGAGTGAAATGCGCAACGTGTTATATTTGCAAAATAAAACCCTAGTGGGTAAACTAAGCACCTTGTGGCGTGTGATGCGATGAAGGTACAATGAGGTAATGGAGATCACAATGAAGGATGCAAATGAGGGAGATAGTTGGGATTTGATTCAAATCTAGTTTAGGATATTATATGATATTTTTATTATTTTTAGCTCTAGAATAATAAAGGAAAGTGGATTTTAGGAAGCTTCTTATGGGGAAGGAAAGGCTTGAATGAGAAAAATAGAAAGAGATGTAAAAGAGATCACAACTACATAACTTGAATGACACCATGGTTTTTATTATATTTAGATTTCAAATTTCCATCTCAAAGACATTTCTTCTCTTTTTTGCTTGATCAACTTGAAGATTATTAAACATAAAATATTTTTATAGAATGATAAGTTAGACAATGTATAATTGACTAGAGTTCTATAGTTCCCTTTTACTTCATTTTTTCCTTCCCTCACTTTCATTACTTCAATTTCTATATCTACACAATTTGATTTTAAAAAATCTAAAATTTTTAACTATAAAAGACACAACACTTTATATTAGTAAATAAAATTATTTATATTAAACATTAATTAATAGATTATATAAATAAACTATCCTCATTAGAATTAATCTACTTTCAAATTAAATTAGGCCTACTATAAATATAAAATAACATAATTTCTACATATTTCACTTTTCTTTTCATAATATCATAATTTTTAACCAGTATAAAAATTATTCACGTATTACCAAAATTTCTTCCATTATATTTTTTCCCACTTATATCCTTAAATAATAAATATTTATGCACCTCGAAAAACATGCTCCCACAATAAATACTTTTCATAACTCTTTTCGAGTGTAAACATTGAGTTGGCTTGATGGTGAAAGCATCTACTCTAAAGTCCCATGTATGCATTTTGAAGGCTAAGGTAAGAATTATTATAATTTTTTTCCCTTTAAATCTATGTATTTCATAACTTCAAAATAGATATGGACATAAATATAGATATATATAACAATAGATAAACTCTTAACCTTAAACAATGGCTTATAAATTGAGCAAAAATTGTACAGCGGGGACGGGTGAAAAATAAATTTAAAAATCAAGTTTAAAGATTGACGATAAACTAAAATATGGATCAAAACACCTTATCTCATTTGCTGCAGAAAAACTGAAGCAAAATCATTCTTTCAGCTAGAAAAAATGATGACATCCTCTTGCTCATTTGGTGGGAGGTCCTCCATTCTTCTTTCAAATTCAGGTTGGTTGCATATAATTGCTCTTTTGAACTTGGAATAATATTCGTATTTTCTCAATGCTATTTTGTATTTCTTCTGCAGCCACTCAATTTAACCAAAAACCAGGGGTTAAGCTTATCTCTGCTAAGCATTTCTGCTCCCATAATAACATCCATGACAAACACAACATTTCTTTAGAGCAACCCAGAAAGCGTCTCCTAGGAAAAACAAAGGTGAGCAGTTTGTGTATTTGGATTACTTTAAGAATTGTATTTGTGCATTTAGTTAGGAAAAGAAAACATTTATATATTTCCACTATCATTCAGAAGGCTCAGTTCATCCTGCACAGGATTTTAATTAGTGATTAATGGTGAAGGATTTTTGGATTAGTAATTTCGTGTTCTTGAAGACACGAGTTTCTTAATTGCATTAATCGATGATGAGGGAATATGATAATTTAATTAAAACAACTCTCTAGAATTACGAGTATTCGTTCTTTTCAGCTCTTGCAATGTGTTTAGTGCATCAGGTGGATAATCAGGTGGTCACTGGCTCCTCGAGTGTAATTACTCTGCATTTTTATGTTTTTGGTATAAGCCAGATGTTTTATTTCATAACATATGTTGTTGGATTACTTCAACGAATATGTCAATTTATTTATTGGGTTTTCTTAAGAATCTTTTGTTTGGTAAATCTTGTGCGGGGTTATGGGCTGCCTGCAACCCACTCTGGGTGGAATTTTCTTTAACTACATTCTTAAGAAATATAAACATGGGTGAAATACGAAAGTACATCACAGTTTGGACAATGTTGTTAGAGTTATGTGCTGCCTGATTTGGTGGGGGAATTAGAAACTGGGTCATGCTTTTAGAGTGTCCATTTTTGTTACTCCAAAATCCATTGCACAAGTTTGTTTCTTATTTTGCCATCTATCGAATGCTAGGTTTTTTCAGGATGCTTGATTTCAGAGTTCATCCGCTAAGAAATTTAACACGGAAGGATACACACCAATCCCTGGATGCCAGACAATCCTGTCTCCCTGGAAGTCCCACCTATAGACAGAAGTATTCGACTCATTTTGCAAAACTTAAGATTTCAATTGTCTCACTTTTGTGTAGCAGACAAGAGGGACTACAATATCTAATTGGATGTCTGTTCAGAGATGTATGATACATGTGTATGTCTGCTTGCATTCAGAGGTTATATCATAGATTTAGGACTAAGAAGAAAATGTATGTAATTTATAATCTCTTTTCCTATGTATGATGAAATGCTACTGAACATTTCTCTACGGAATAATTATTATTTCCTTCACTTTACAAGTTCCTATTTCAATGCTTTCTGATGTTTAGCTCAGCCCTCAAATTTTACCCATATGCACCATATACCATCAGAATTCTCCAGATTAGCTTACTTGAGCAAAATCAGTACTAATAGTGCTGTGTTCATTAACAGCACAAAACTTGAATGCTTGACAAACACAATTCTTTTGGATAAAATATATTTCCATTGAGCTGAAGGTGAGCCAAAGTACATATATATACACAAAAGGACCCTTGTGCAGATACCGAGAAATTTTGCCAGAAGAACAGTTTGGGTTTCAGATGTCTATATTTATTATTTCTGACCTGACCAGCCAAGAAATTTAGCAGTGTCAGCATCCATAATTTTGTTGACTGTAGCCTGGCATTACGCAGATGTATGAAACAATTCAACTGAACTTGAAGAATGCGATATGAAGAATAAATGGATGGTTTTATCAAATTTTCACTTGAAAAATGTAATTTTAATTGCTGCCATCAAATATCAGTGTCAAAGCATGTCATTTTATCGCCATAAAACTATTATGACTATTGTATCTCCTACAATTTTATCAATCAAAACTAATATTTCACTGCTAGTTTCAAGCTTTCAACCGTTCTATCATTGATTTTAACTTCAGTTATGTTATTAGTGGTTCAGACAAATCCATGGCGTATCAACTTACCTTCCATATAGATATTCCTTCCTCCAAAATAGGCCTTAAAGTTTAGTTTCATTGTTTCACCATTAAGAGGTCTTCTACTTGAAGCCAAGTTCTCTGAATGGCTGCAAGGTTCTGAGATTGAAAAATTGATGAAAGAGTTTTTTTAGTCTGCATATTTACGTTGCAGGGTGACATTTGATTTAGATCCCTTGACCAAGTGATGCAGCCAAGGGAAGAGAGCCAACTAAATGGTGATCTTTTTCTTGCAGCAAAATCTCACATCAGTCTTCAATGGGGTTAACAAGGGCATGAAAACACTCAGCAAACTGAATTTGAAGACTCACTCAAGATGTCTTAGCCTAGACAGAAAATGCAGCAACCTAGACACCCAAACAGGACCTTTGCGATACTGAAATCTTGTACTTGTTTTTGGAGGATTTTAATAAATGTTGGCTAAAATTTTTGTAAGCCGCTAAAACTACACCTTACAAAATTGTAACTTTAGGCAATGGTATAGTGAAATAAATCTCTCCTCTCAGAAATAGGGGAGGCTCCTTTCTTACCGCAGGTGGTTTCAATAGGACTTCAACTAAAATTAAACAAAGGGGTGATTCTTCCAATTTTTTCCTTTTTTTAGGGAAGATTCACAAGTAACAACAACTTTCTAACTCTACAAAGATCTCCTTCTGCTACGATAATACTGGTGACTCAGTAGTTGACGTAAGAACAACTCCTAAGGCAACAGTTATAATTATATTTGGTAGATTAAAAATAAAGGGTCCAAAGTCTCTTGCAATTAATCTTATTTGAAGAATAACTAGAACCAATAGTGAGGCTCAAAGTCTCTCACTAATAATCCTGAAATTGAAATAAAAACACTCAAAGTTGAAGCTCAAATTCTTCAACTCCTAGTATTTGCAGCCACTATTAAACTATAACAATCTTCCTCCTATAGCTCAAAGTCTCTCAAAAGGCGAACTGAAACTCAAATGATTCATACAAGTTAAACTATAAAGTGAACTCAAGAATGATTAAATAATGCAACATAAGAAAACATCATTCAATCACAAGACTTGCAACACAGTTTGGAAAATCTTGCTCCTTTTATTCACTTCTGAAATTTTGCACATTGAAACACAAAGTTTTCACCACACAAGCTTCTCAAGCATAACATTTTTGCCTAAAACAAAAGGTGATTATTTACAATGAGCTCCCTCCTTTACATAGGAAAATAGGAGAGAGAAAAGTGGAGAGAAAAAGGGAAACCCTCAACCACTTTGACTTATTCAACAACTAAATGACTAACTAATTTTGACTTATTCAATGCTACAATGCCTAATGCACTTGCAACCTGATTACATGTTACAACTTTGCACGTGATACTATCGCATGCAATCACATCCCTTTTTTATTACATGTAATTTGTCGATTACAAATTACAAATGCATTATGAAAATATTTTAAGTGCCTGATAAGACACGACCCCTATTACATCATCCATTGTTGGTCTTCATGTTGCTACAAGGACGTTTGGTTTGGTGGAAGTATCTTGATTTGGAATAGGAACTTGCATCCTTGCCCATTCTGTAGTATAATGGTGGTTGTTTCTTGAAAAACACATTTGTTTCTTTCCATCTTTGTCTTGAAAGCATTCTTTCTGATTGTAGTCTTTCGGACCTTTCTAGGGAGAAAGATCCAATCTTCTTATCTAGCTTGTGTTCTAATTTTGATTCACTTGATTCCCTCGAAGTTGAACTTCTCTTAAGGGTAGCCTTTGAGCTCTCCTATGGGCTTCCCTTTCTCTTTCCTCACATTCCAATCTTTCTCTAAGCCCCCTTTCAATTCTTTGTCTTTCTCTTTCAAATTCAATACCAACTTCCTCCTCTTCCTCCAAGATGACTCGAGCAACTGTATAGTGTGTGTCGTCTTCTCTTTGATTCCAAATGAAAGCCCCTAAGCTTGAAATGATATCTTCCTGCCTTAAGTTTATATCCAAGCCTGGTTGTACAACTGGATAGTTAGCAAAGGAAGGCAACACCATCTTAGATCATTCTTTTAGTTTTGCCTCTCACATTCCAATCTTTCTTGATTCTCCCTTTCATTCCTTTGGGCCTTTTCTTCTTCCTTTTCTGGTGTTGGCTAGAAATTCTCTTGACATGGCAATATGATATGCCTGAGTAGCTGTAACATGAAAATTCCAAAATATGAGTATATCTTCATGTGATGGATCCATTTTAGGCATAAGTGAGGTTTTTTGGGTAAGGTAAGTGGTTGAAATACTTGAGAATAGCAGAAGAACAAATGGGTTTGGGTTAAATTGGCTCTTGTGTGGTGAGAAAAACAAAAAACGGGTTTTTCAGAGGGTATTTCATATGAATGGACAACAAGTATTAGGTGAGAAAGTAAAACACGGATGGGTCTATTGCACGCTTTTTTGATGTACAAGTATGGATTTTAGAATGCTGTGAACAAGGGGAATGGTTGTAAAACTTCAGGACAATGAATGGATATATGCGTTTGAGCTCAAAATGTGTGCTTATATGGTAGAAAAACCCAAAAACGGGTTTTTGGAGGGTAATGGCACGTGTGGACAGCAAGCTTTATGTGTGGAAAATGCATGGAAAATGAGTAGCATAACATCTACTTATAATGAATTATTATGTTTTCATCATAAGTTCGTGTGCAAGCAACCACCATCATGAGTTTTAAGTCACATGGCAGCGATATAACAAGCGCGGATGACGTGCATGCAAGATTAAAGGTGAGGTTTTTGAGTACAAAAGCATGTGCAAAATGACCTTGCTTTCCTTGGTAGTTTCATTCAAGATCGGGGTTTTTAATCCCGACTGGATATGCAAGCAAGTGGAGACTTTTGCATATGCAACTTGGAGAAATGAAGACAGAAGATAGAAGGAGCACATAACAAATCACAAAACAAATGCAAATCTGAAAATGAAATGAAGAGATTTGCTAAAAACAAAAGAACAAACATATATACAAATTTTCCCTAAGAAAATCACAAGAAATCTTACCTATTTTCCACAAAAAACAAAGGAAGAAATCTCTTCAAATCTCTATACAAAATCTGAGATAAATCCAAGAAGATTTTCGGATTTAGAAATATTGCAAGAATGAGACTTAAATAGATTTCGAATCTTGACTCAATCCTTGCAAAATGAATGCATTTTGAGTTAAGATTCATTGCTTGTCAAGTGTGGGAAGTTTGAGATTAAAAATGCACAATAATAGCAACCATTTTGACCAAAACATATGCAATATGTAATGCATAAAAAATGGCATCAAAGTAATCAAATGCAACTTGAAAAGAATTGTAAACAAGCTGCAAATGATAAGTAATGCCAAAGAACTCTCCTTTAATAGCAAACGTTTGGATTTGGTGGAAGAAAATAGCCAAAAATGGGTCGTTTTTGGGCAAAAATGTGCCCTAAACGGGCTGTTTTGAGAGTAGAACACCTTCAATCTGCAAGTTTGATGAGCCAAGATTGATCCTTGATGGATTGAAGACAAAAACAACCCTATTGGAGGAACAAATCTGAAGTTTTTGATGATGAATCTTGTGTGTTTGTCCTCCAAAAATCCGTTTTTGGCCAAAAACACCCAAAAAGAGTGGGTTTTTCTAACTCTAAAAATATGTTTTCTTCTCAAAAATCACCACTATGTGTCTTCTAATGAAAACATAAACAAGAATGAGTAAAAATGCACTTTTTGGTGTCAATAACATTTGTTATTGGCTCCAAAACCACCGCCATTATGCATTTCATGCCCAATGTTAGTCTAAAATAGACTAAAAACAGGTTTTTTGATGTCAAAAGTATGTGCTTTTGAGTCAAAAATCACTTTTTTTTGCCATTTTGGTTAAAAACTTCTTTCATATATGCATTTGCATAAAAAATAACACTATAACTTAAGTGATTAAATACACACTTTTTGAGTGCAAATACACATTTCAAAAGACATGTATTTGGCTTGGAAAAAACCACTTTTTCACTTAAGTTATACATACGGGATTTTTAATATCAATGGTACATGCAGTTAAGCTTGAAAAAGCCACCTTCTCACTTAAGTTATAAAACATAATATGTAAATGTATTAAACAACTACATTTACACATGTTTTATACTTAAATATATGCAATTGCATATAAAAAGTCCGTTATTATGACTATGGGACTTAAATTTATTGAAAGTGGGTTTTGAAAAATGACTTGCATATGGATGATAGGCAATGAATGATAAAAACCCTACTTTTATGCACTTAAGTGACTAAATTTAATTGGCACACTCAGTTGAAATATGCTTTGTGGGCAGATAGAACAAGATCTAAAGAATCTTTAGGAACTTCTCCATACCATTTGGTATATGGACATGACCCAGTGTTCGCAGTCCAATTGAAAATCCCAACATTGCAGTTTATACAAGAGTTCTGTGACAACGAAGACAAAGTCCAGGCTAGGTTGGCTCAACTGATACAGCTGGACGAAAAGAGAGATGAAGCCCTTGATAAATTTGCAAAACATCAAGGGGTTGTCAAACGATGGTTTGATAGGAGAGCAAAGGCGAAGGCCTTTAGAATCTCGGACCTAGTTTTATACTAGGATAAGGCCCATGAAAGGCGCAAAGATCATGACAAATTTGACAGATTATGGAAGGGTCCCTTTCAATTTTTTGAGATTTTGGGAGATAATGCGTTTAAACTGAAAACACTTACTGGTAGGGATGTCCCGTTGCCTGTCAACGGACAGTTCCTCAAGCATTACTTCCAAGCTTAGGCCTCCTTTCGGAGTCCTTTTGTACATAGTTAGTTTAGAGTTTGTCTCGAACCCCTTGGTTCGAGAGGTTATAGTCAGTTTCCTTCCTGTTGGCTAGTGTAGTTTCCTTTTAGTTTGCTTAATTTAGGGTTTTGAGGGAGTTTGGTAGTAATTTGCTTTAAGTCTTTTGACTTGGTATCTTTTGTGCTTCCCTTCAGTTGGTTGGAGTGTTTTGGCTTATAAGTTCAAAGGGGTCCAAATTATAACTCATGGGTGAGGTGTGTAGATTTTGCAACTTCAGGTGTCAAAACTGAAGCCCGTCTTGGTCATTTCTTGGATATATTTGACAAGGTTCAGAGGATTAAGTGTTGTGCCTGGTCGTTGGTCTATTGATAGGATTGGTACTAAATTCGGGTCAAACTCGATTGTTGTTCTTAAGTCACCTTTGACAGGAGTTACAACATTTTACTCACACTTAATTGCTCCGGTTTCTTTGGTAGTCTCAAAGAGAAGTTGGATTTAGTGAAAATCATACACCTACTTCAGCGCCACTGTGGTCTTCCAAACCCTCTGTGGGCTTCATTGCTTGCAAGCCAAGCAAAAGATTGAAAGTGAGAAGAAAAGAAATATCATGAGAAAAGAGAAAAATGAAAAAAAGGATGAAAAAGTGAAATATCCAGCAAAAAATAGAAAAGTAAATTTGGCTCAAGGGTGTGCAAGCATTTCTACGGGTGCTATAAAAATAATCACTAAAGGTAGAATCATGTTTGTGGTGCCACAACGATAACCTCGTTGAGGCTATGGACGCCTGACTGGCAGCTCTATCCAGGATGCTTTTGAAGTAAGGTTATTGAAATAACTAAGTTTGATGAATCTGAGAGATTACTGAGCTCTTGTCGAGCGGGGAATGAATCACTTTCACACACGTGAGTAACTTATGGTCAAGGTTCTTAGGTCTAACTTGAGAGTTCTTTCCCTTGTTGAGTGCTCGTCCTTATCACCAGATTACCGGACAGGTTACCCCAAGATTCTAGGTTCTAAGTTATTTTGTTCTTGAAATGTTTAGGAACATTTCTTCAGTGGAGTCGCCAGATGTTGTGAGGTTTTCACAACACCACCCGATCATAGATGAGGACCCCCTTTTTGCTACCTTACTACTGTCAACAAGGCTGCAATTGAGTGAAATTGGAAAATTGACTAAGTGTGGAGGTGAGATTAATCTGGTTTTAATTTGGCTAAGTCTAGGAGATAGGGCAAAAATAGAAGTTGGGCTAGGAGGAAATAAACTTGGCTAAGTACGAAATGTTTTGAGATGAGACTTGTTTCGCTACCCATGAAAATTTTGCTCATCTTTGAGCTGAGACATATTTCGCTACCCATGTGGTTTGTGTCTCATCTTGGAGTTGGGACTTGATTCTCTACCCATGTGATCTTCATCTCATCTTTGAGCTGAGCCCTTTCTCTTGCTCCTAGTTTGTGTCTCATCTTGGGGATGAGCCTCCTTTTCCTTGCCATGTGATTTGTGTCTCATCTTAAGGCTGGGGCCTTTCCTCATGCATCAAATTTGTTGTCTCATCTCATACCTTGGAATTTGTTACACAATGCAAACATTCAGCCCCTATGCATGGCGCTAGGGCTTGGGTTTTTTATGACAGGCTTAAATTCGAACCAAGTAGGGCCTTGTTTAGGTCCTCTAAACCAATATTCGAGACACAGTATGGCCCAAATTTGAAAGGGCAATGATTGTGCTTGCATCTGCCACTTTAAATTTGACAATATGATCACAATTTTCGAAATTTTAACTCCCCAAAGCAGCAGTTGAACCTAGAATTCGAATCAGACCTGCAAAACAATTAAAAGTGGATTAAAATGGCTTTAAGCCTCCTTTTATATAAGGCAATTTGCATTAGGATTGGGCCAGGCCTAAATCACATTGGTAAGGGCGTAAAGACATGGCCATGTGGACCCTTAATTAGTGCATATCTGGGCATTTAAACACTAAATTTGGTCCCAAATTGAAGCGTGTGGCCTTGGGGGATGAATCGGCCCCCTAATGGATGAAACGTGTGGGCTAATTTATATAAAATGTGTGACTTAATTGGGCCCCAAATTAATTCAAATGTCCTGCCCTACAGATCTGAGCGCCAAGCATTAAATTAGACCCTATGTGTGGCGTGTGGCCTGGGAGTCTAAATCTGGTCCCATAACTGAAACGTGTGGCCCTCCAGCAGGCTAAAATCAGGCTAAATTAAACAAAATCTGGGCACAAAATTCGAGATGGCACAGGCCCTTAGTCTGGCATGTGGCATTGGGGCTTAAAATCAGGTGCTTTTGAGGTAACGTGTGGTCCCAAGGAGCCTTAAAACAAGCTCAGATCTGGGCATTAAATTAAATTAAGCCCTACCCTATATGAAGTGCATGAGATAAAACTACAGACCGAAGCTTAATAAAGTGAATGGGCCCCCTTAAGCATGTAGCGTGTGGCCTAATGTGGCCCTAAATTAATCCAACACCAAGCTTAATCTAGACACCTAGGATCCAATTTGAATTTTGACTCCTAAGCCTCAAATGTATGGACTCTAAACTCGAGGTATGGGTCCCAAATGAAATCTAAGTGCTGGAGGAGGCTCAAAGTTTGATACAATTTCAATGCAAAGAGTAAATTTTAAATACAGATCTGGAGGAACAAAAATCGATGCAGGGCCTTCAAGATACAACTTAAATGTGCCTCCAGCTTAACCAATAAAGGGCCAAGTATTCAATGCGAATTTGTAATCATGGTGAAGGAGGGAAATTCGATCCAATTAAGGGGGTCCAAAATTAATGTAAATAACAAAGGGGATTGAATTTAATGGTAGGGCCATGGATCCAATGCAATTGGTAGCAATCATTGAATAACGAATTGCATATATTTAAAAACATAAATTGCATTGGTGAGTGCATTATTTTCCAAACAATCCTCTATAAAGACAATGCAATTTGCCACAATCTAGAGATCATTTTCTAATTGCAATTGCAGCTACAGCTGAGAAGGTTCGAACTACTGGGGGCAGATTGTGGGGTCTTCCTTAATCATTTAGTTTGCAGGGCTATCAACTGAGGGTGCCTAGACCCAGTTAGCAACGGTCCTCTGATTGTCTTCAGTAAATTCTAGATTTCAAATTCAATAAAAGTAGCTCAGACCTCATTTCTAGGATTGCATAACTTCACATCAGATCTCATCTTTGGATCTTAATCATGTTTTTTTTAACTAACAGTGGTGTGAAATCAGATTGGTGTGAGTAAAAGGGCGCTTAGGAGTAAAATAGATCAGTTTTCTGAATTTCCTAGGGTGTTGCAGTCCTAGATCAGTCAATTTTATAAGTCTGAAGCAAATATGTAGAGTTCTGATTTTGATTTTTTTTCCAGCTACCATTAATCTCTGATTTAGGTTCAATTCTGATAAAATTTGGCTAGGTCCTAGCTATAATAATTGTTGCAAGCCCAGGTATGGAGAATGGAGTTGGAATCCATAGGCCAAAGCCTCAAGCCAAGGGAAAGGACTTACCAATGAAAGATGAAAGAGGCTGATGAAGGGCAAAAGTGGCCAAGAATTGGATGGTTCAAATGCAAGCAAGATGTTTCCAAGATGAATTCGAGTAGCAGGTACAAGGCCATGATGAAGGAATACTATAAAGAAAATCTTCAAGATATCAAGACATCAAAGAAAGACAAAGCAAGTTCGAAAAGGAGGGAATGCTATCTTGAATTTCATGGAAAGCCTGATTATCATTAGAAGGCAAGATTCAAGACAACAACCATTCAAAGAGCAAGAGAGCAAGGGATAAAGACAATTGAAGGATTAACAAATGATTTCTCATAAAAGAGTTGAAGGGTATTTATCAAGTTTAAAGGATAAGTTCGCTGAGGTGGCAGCCATATCCTCATTCAATAAAAACATGCCTAGTGTCACATAGTGACGGTTTGATGAGATTATGTCCAGGTTCATTGAATCTGAAAGGAGGATGAGAGTGAGTAGCACATTTCCCAAGGTGATGAGGTGGCTTCATCTACATATGCTCTCTTCTTAGTGATCCACATGTCATTGATCCTTATCAGGTTGTTATGGATTTGAATTTTCTTATTGGCCCATAAAGACAATGTAATTTTTCTATTGGCCCACATGGTGGTGCTTAATTATAATTGGGTGGGTATTAAATATTTGTAGTAGGTGGTTATGAAAACCCTAATTAAGGCTTTTGCCTCATAATCTCGGCTCTTGATTTAAGAGTTTTGCCTCTTAATCTTGGCCACTCATTGTACTTGAAGCCTCTATATAAGGCCATTTGCTCTCATTTGTAAAGGGAGCTATGTTGGAGAATTGGTGCCAAAATACTATCAAAATTGTTCTTTATTCATTGTTGTGGCTTGCATGGTGGATATACAAGATCATTTTGGTGTATTTGCATGGGTCTTTACATCTCTCAATTAAAATAGGATTTCATTTCAAAGTTGTTGGAGTAAGAGTAGAAGTAAATAGATTGTGTGCCGATATTGGTGGATGTTTGATTGGATTCTATAAAACTAGGCCACTAGCTCCTTGTAGATGCAAGGGCGCCTTGTGTGGTAATTTAGTAATTGTGTTCAAGTTCAATTGGCATTAGATCCTTAATTTGTACTCCAAGTTGGATTAAGGGGAAAGTGTTGATATGAAAACCATTTGAGATCCTTTGAAGCTTTGCACTAGGCGGAGTTGAAGTCGCAGGCAAACCTCCATTTGGTAGGAATTCTAGTCCATCCATAGTTAGAAGTAGAAGTAGTCTAGATAGTAGGAGTTAAAGAGCAAAGTTGGAAGTGATATAAATCATGGATATATTTTTTATTGCACATTGTGAAGCCAAATCTTTAGCAGTGCAAGTAAGTTGACACCCTTGAATGAAACACGTAAGCCCGCCTAAGTGATTAACCAACAAATCACATCATTTCAATTGAGTTAGATATCCATAGGTGTAAGGAACCTTGGAGTCATTCCATGATCTTAATTGCAAAGCTTAGCATGGGAGATGACTTTGTTCAAGAGAGGGTTTAATTCTCTATGTTTCTCGAAGCATTGAGTGTTTAGTCCTGCATGTTGTGTAAGTGGAACAAAACTCACATCAATAACACCCAAACGGACCCTTGGAGAATTTCATCTACACAAATGCACTCAACTGCAAAATAGTCAATGCCAATAAATAATTTCAACATATTTCAAATTTTTGTTATTTCCGTACAATAGAATTCACCATAGCTACTCCTAGAGGGTGAATACAAAACACATAAAATGTAATTAGCAAAAAGTTATTCATCATAGCTACTTTTAGAGGATGAATTTAGAATCACAAAAATGGGTCATGGAATCATGCACGTGACTTCCACCATAGCTGCTCCCAGAGGGTGGATCAAGAGCTTTCACCTCAATCTTCTCCTAGAGAAAAATGCATTATCACCTTGCCTACTTGTAGAGGGTGATTCCACCATGCCTACTCGTAGAGGGTGGATCAAGGGCTTACACCTCAAACTTCTCCCAGAGAAGAATGAATTACCACCTTGTCTACTCGCAGAGGGCGAAACAAGGGCTTTCACCTCAAAATTCTCCCAGAGAAGAGTGCATTACCACCTTGCCTACTCGCAGAGGGTGGAACAAGGGCTTTCACCTCAAACTTCTTCCAGAGAAGAATGCATATAAGCAAGGGAACATTGAGGTTGAGACACTTTCTTAGGAAGAGCATCATTCTCCACTAAGCCAAGCTTTTCTCGAAAGTGGCAAAACTTCACTCTCGGAAGTGGTTTGGTGAGAATGTCTGCTCCTCTATAGAGATATATTTCAGTTCAACTGCATTTCTTTGAACTATTACTCTCAAGTAATGAAACTTGATCTCTATGTGTTTGGACCTGTCATGAAACACTGGATTAACCGAAAGCTTCACACAACTTTGGTTCTCACACATAATCATTGTAAATTCGAGAGGCTGCCCAAACAACCCTGCAAGTAATTTACGAAGCCATACAACTTCTTTTGCAGCCACACATGCTGCAACATATTCTGCTTCAGTTGTACTTTGAGCCACACAAGATTGTTTCCTGCTACACCAGGAAACCTTGGCAAAACTAAGGCTGAAACAACAACCTGAAGTGCTCTTCCTATCAGATACACAACTTGCCCAATTTGAATCAGAGAACCCTTGTAACTTCAGTTCAATACAAGAAGAGTATTTTAACCCATATCCAATTGTATCGCGAACATATCTCAATATATGTTTGGCTGCCACAAGATGGATTTGCCTTGGTTCACACATGAACTGACTTAGTGTATTAAATGCATAACATATATTAGGTCTTGTGTTAACCAAGTACATCAAAGAACCAATTAGATGCCTATACTGTTGGCAAAATGGTCAGCGCTCCCCTCGGGATTCGTGACATGGCTTAACCGCTTCCTGTGTCTTCTATAAGTCTAGTGGTTGTATCGGGCATTAACAGGTCTATCTTTTGGTGCAACGACAACTACTACTTGTAACAAGTGGTATCAAAGCTTGGTCACAGGTTTGAATCCCCTCGGGTAACGCTGAGGGGGAGATTGTTGGCAAACTGGTCAGCGCTCCCCTCGGGATTCGTGACATGGCTTAACCACCTCCTGTGTCTTCTATAAGCCTAGTGGTTGTATCGGGCATTAATAGGTCGATCTTTTGGTGCAACGACAACTACTACTTGTAACATATACATAGTAGGAACTAGGATCAACTAAATCTGAATTGGCTGAATCATCATGAAACTTTTTCAGATTTACTTCCATGGGAGTTACCATGGATTTGCAATCTAACATGCCAAATCTCTTTAAAATATGAATAGCATCCTTTCCTTGACTCAATGATTTCACTTGAATTTTGCCATACATCAAGGCCAAGAAAATAATGCAGCAAACCAAGGTCATTCATTTCAAATTCTGAAGTTAGCTCTTTTTTGCATGTGATGATGAGATCATCATTACCCGTGAGAAATAAATCATCTACATACAAGACTAAGATCAGATTTTTGTCATTATGAACCTTGAAGTATAGATTAGGATCAACATCATTCTTTTGAAAGCCCAAGCTCAAAAGATATTCATCAATTCTCTCATACCAAGCACGAGAAGCTTGTTTGAGTCCATATAATGCCTTTTTTAGCCTGCACACATGAGACTCTTTGTTATGAATGATAAATCCTTCTAGCTGCTCTAAATAAACCTCCTATTCAATGATTCCATTTAAGAAGGCTGTTTTCACATCCATTTGATGAAGTTTCCAGCCCCTTACTGCAACAATGACTATAATGGTTCTGATGGAAGTGTAGCGAGCCACTGATGCAAAGGTTTCATCATAGTCTATGCCTTCCTTTTGGGAAAAACCTCTAGCTACAAATCTGGCCTTGTACTAATCTATATTTCCATCAACTGCATGTTTAATCTTGAATAATCATTTAGATGAAACAACTAATTTACCTTTTGGTCTTGGGACAATGTCCCATACATCATTTTTCATGATGGACTGATGTTCTTCCATCATTGCATCTTTCCACACTTGATGTTTTGAAGTTTCTTCAACATTAGGAGGTTCAAAAGCAATTATGTGACTCATTAATGCAACGTAACCAGCAAACTTATGAGGCTATTTGCTTTCTCTAAAGGTGCCACGATGGGCTGCAAAAGGTTTAGCTTCTTCCACAATGTTCCTAGCCCATAACGGTATTTTCTTATTGGATGGAGTAGAGCTGGGACCTGAAGAAACAACTGGATCAGGTTGAGTAGCAGGATCTTCTGAATCTTCATTCTCCCTCTGAATCTCTGAGGGAGGATCTGGATCAGCCATGACAAAATCTTGAGAGTGCTCAAGTTCTTCTTCATCATTTACAATGTTAGACTCTTTGAGAGACTTGCAAGCTATATCTTCATCAAAAGTGACATTCCTACTGATTTCAATTTGCTTTTGACTAGATACATAAATTCTGAAAGTTTTAAAAGAAACACTATATCCAACAAAAATCCTTTTCTTACCTGAAGGTTCCAACTTTGATCTTTTTTCTTTTGGAATATGGATGTAGACTGGGCATCCAAAAATTCTGAAGTAACTAATGTCTGGTTTTGATCCTGAGAAAGCTTCTTTAGGGGACATGTTGCCAAGAATTTGATGAGGACTACGATTTTGAATGTGGACTACTATTCTGCATGCTTCAACCCATAGGAAAGTAGGAAGACTTTGATCATGGATCATAGCTTTTGCTGCCTCAACAACAGTCCTATTTTTTCTTTCAACCACACCATTTTGTTGAGGATTATAGGGAACACATAGCTCCCTCGTAATCCCAGCTTCAACACAAAAGTTATGAAAAATTCCGGACACAAATTCTCCACCATTATCAGATCTCAGGATCTTAATCCTTTTGTTAGAAAGATTTTCAACCAAGACTTTGAATGCTTTAAAACGGGACAACACTTCATCATATTCCTTAGACTTAAGAAAATAGATCCAACACTTACGAGAGAAGTCATCAATGAAAGTAATTTAATACCAGTAACCACTAAGAGAAGCAACAAACATGGGACCACATAAGTCTGAATGAATTAATTCCAGAATCTCTTTAGCTCTAGATTCACTACTATGAAAAGTACTCTTAGTGTTCTTACCTAGAGTGCATCCCCTTGATTCAGCTTTGGAAGACCAATGACAACTTTATCCATAGAGGCTAAGGTTCTGAAATTCAAATGCCCAAACCTCTTGTGCCAAAGAATATTAGGATTTGAGGAAGTATGAGCAAGAGCTTGAATAGGACGGGTTGAAAGCTTGTAGAGACTATCATGACAAATTCCAATCTCACGGGCTGAAAGAAAATTTGAGTTCTTCCATGCTAGGACTTTGCCATCAACAAAAGAAACATGATATCCTTTGTCCTCTAGAGCTGAAATAGAAATCAGATTTCTCTTTATGCCAAGCACAAAAGGAACATCACTCAAGTGAAGAGAAATGCTTGAATCCAGCTAAAAAGAAGTAGGTCTAGCTCCTTTAACTGAATAGCTTGCATCATCTCCAATAATAACTTGAAGATGTGAGTCCTTTTCTTTCAAGTTGAATCGATGATCACGGTAACCGGTGATGTGACGCGATGCTCCACTGTCAATAAGCTAGGTATCACTATTCGTAGGAATATTATTGGAGAGAGCAGAGATAAAGCAAAATCCTTCAGAGTTATCACTCGATTCCTTTTGAGGAGAAGAGTTCTCAACAAGAGCAGCAGATGCTTGAGGCTTTGGCCTTAAGGTGCAATCTCTAGCATAGTGACCAAATTTGTCACATCTAAAGTACTGAACCTTTGAAAGGTCAATTTTCTTCTTCTTGAGAGCAGGAGCTGAATCTGAACCTTTATCTTTGAATCTCTTAAAATATCCCTTCTTCCCTTTTCCTTTAGAGGTGTGGGCAGCAAGCACTTGATCATCTTCGATGGTTTTTGTGACCATTTCTTCTAGCTTCAAGTCTGCAGTCTTCTTGAATACAATCAGCTCTCAATCTGTCAAATTTAGGGAGATCATCTCTTCCACTGATATCTTGAATGAATGATTCCCAAGAGTAGGGAAGTCCATTCATGACAAGCATAACGAAGTCCTTGTCTGGGATAGAATCTCCAATTGCACTTAGCTGATCGTTTAGTTCTGTGATCTTCATAAAATATGATACTACTGATTCCCCTCAAGCCATCTTAATATGCAGAATCTGACGTCTCAGAGCTAAGGCTCTGCTGGTGTTATTGAACTCATACAAATCTTTTGAAGTCTGAAACATCTCATTGGCTGAAGACAATTTGGAAATAATGGAAACCAAATGATCCTTCATTGAGTTAATCAAAATTTTCTTAGCCATGACTCTGTTCTTTCTCCATAAAATTTTCTCAGCATCATCAGAAGGTTCTGTTGGATCAGAATTTACATAATCAAGGAGGTCATTCTCCTCAAGTGCAATTAGAATCCTAAATTTCCATGAAGAGAAGTTAGAGGAACCATCAAGTCTATCTTCAACCTTTAAACCATTAACCATTGTCACATGCTGAGAACAAAAATCAAATGACACGAATGACAAGGTACTTCTAGTTCTGGATTGAGTTTCTCAGACCCGCTCTGATACCATGTTAAAAATTGAACCAGAATATAGCAGAATAAATGAGAGTGCAAAATAGACAAACAAAATAGATGGCACAATCTTTTATCCTCGGAAAACCCTCCTCATCGAGGGAAACAACCCAGCCCACAAAAATAGTATGTCCTTTATTGAGATTCAACACTAAATACAATATCTTGCTTCTTATTGACGTCTCAGCTTGACAGTCAATAAGTTTTTCAATGTCTAGCTCACAAATGTTGCTCAATGATCATACAATGATATAAAACAACTGAAATTAATCACAATGCATAAATGAGATAGTCACATATAATATGGCTCACTCACAGAGCATAAAACGTCTGCTGAAGTTCTGATGCACAGATGTAGGTCTTCCTTATGAAATTACTTTGCAGAGAATCAAGTACCAAAAGAACTGATATTCTTTTCTTCGTGCTTTTCCTATTGATTGCGCCCAAGACAAGACGAGACTGTTTTGCCAGTAAATGATAATGATATCGCAAATGAAGACTTACATTGAATATGAAGTGTGCCTAGGAAGGTGACACTTCACCTTACTTGGCGTTCTACCAAGTAAGGAGAAGTGCCATCAGCTTAGGCGTTACAAAGATGGTGATGCCGATAATACACAACAGTCATCATAAATAATATCAAGTGCCATAAAAGATGATACCGATAATAAAACGGTCGTACAAAAGTCACGAAACAAATATAAATCGGTTCATACCGATAACAATATGTATGATGATGCCGAATATAAATAAAACATGGCCCAACAGTAATTACACCTCTCGTTGGTGATTAAGCACTTGCTTAATCACCAACGATAGTGGTACAAAATAACACATGAAGTCCATGTCACCATAGATATGTGGACTGAAGAAATACGAGCATCATCAATATGGCTCACCAAAAATATCTAACATAAACAAATGTAGAAGGTAACAGCAAAATCAAGGTTGAAGTCTCTGTCGCAGCTACTCAACTTCAACATGAACTTCTTTTGCTAATCTTTGACCTAGATTCATGTGAAGAGAACATAGGAAATACTGAGTGTTGGGGGGGGGGGAGGCGAATCAATATTTTATATCCTTTAAAGTTTTAAATGCCAGAAACCACATAAAACATAAAGAGAACAACCATCAAGATGCAAACACCAAATTTCTTGTGGAAAACCCTCTCGAGTAAAAAGCCATGGCACACAATAGCTTTCATTAATAAAATGGGCACCAACCCAGATTACATAAGTGAGCACCAACTCACAGAGATCATTGACTCTCCTTGAAGCACCAATTCTAGTTAGTTCAGGCACCAATCTCAATTGAGCACCAACTCAAAATCACTGAATCTAAAACAACTCCTTAATCTGAAATAGGTAGCAGCAGCACATTATTCTTCAATAACCAAATGAATGGGAGTTCTTAAAATCCACACACAGCGAACAACCATAAAGCAAATCCACGCCATAATACTCTTTTTCATCGACACAACATCTTACTCAAACTCCATAGCTATGCTCAACTCAATCAACATTCTTGACACACTTGCATGCTTGATTCTTATAATGCATATTCGACTCTTCACACAAAAATCACACTGTAACTTCTGGGTACTCAACTCTATCATTCAAAGAGAATGATACCTTCAACAATATCAAACTTTTTATTTCATTCAAATCTCTTCCTTGTTCAACGTTTCACAGCTTAGTCATTAATAGTTGAAATTGCACGATTCTTCCCATCAATAAAAAACGCCCAGCTACAATCATCAACACACAGTCAATATTCTTGTTCGATTCTAATTTTCAGCCACATCACTTGCAAAAAAAATTTCACAATATTTTTCCATCTTCCCTTTTAGAACTGAAGCTGCGTTTATATGTTTAATTTCCTCACATCTTCTGCTGCATACAATACTGTGGCAGTGCATCACAATGTAACACACATCTCTGATTGCCGCATACCACTCTCTACACATCTTCTTCACACGGTGATACAAAACAATGAACCATGATTACAAACAAACAAAGACGATTCCAGCTAATAAAACTTAACACAGCACTCCACACATGTTTGAGAAGTAACGGCCAGCTCAGTTTATTGAATTTGCAGATATCTAATTCAGGAATACATAACACTGAATTCGGATTCCTTTTTTTTATTACTTCAAAAATGTCACAGCTGGATTAAGCTGCTTGACTCACGCAAAAGAATTGTTTGAAGCCATTGCACCAAAAATATCACTCATAATTTTTGATTCTGTCCATATTTGCTTTCATACTCCTTACAACCACAGCTTTTGTAATTTCCTCCTCAAATAGATATACGGCCCAAAACTTCATTTTTATACTTCTCCTTATTTAATTTTGCTGCCATATTCAAAACTAATGCAGCCTATAAGAGATTAATTCGATTTCAATACTGACATGGCATAAAGGCTGACATGGCATGGACAATAGACAGGCTAGCAGCACAAGTAGACAAGCAACCACCTTAGGAGACACCCAACCAGTTCAAGTGCGCAACTAGGTAGCTCAACAAGACAGCTAAGTAGCTCAACTAGACAACCAAGCAACTCAACCAAGCAACCAAACAACTTAACCAAGCAAGTAGCTCAAGCATACAACCAAGTATCTCATTCAAATCCTTTGTTGCTTTAAGTAATCCACTGTCATTTATATGACCTTGATCATTGACCTTTGACATCAATGACAACATAATCAACAATCTCCCCCTTTGTCATTGATGGCAACTCCATCTGAAACCAAATTGAAAAAAAGCAGCTCTGAAGTAAAATTGCTTCCCTAGACTTACTCTGAAATAAAGCTGCTCCCCCTTACTTATTTCTCCCCTTTTGACATCAATGAGTGGAACCAACTTGTATAACTGAAATGGGGCTTAAAAAATATGACATGAAAACTCCCTTGAGACAAAGTAGTAGTTAAATGATGGAGTAGAATCACTCCCAACTTCTCACTTTTGAAATCATCAAGAATTTATAGATTGTTAGCAGCCCGACTTGAATCAGCAATATGTTTACCATATTTTCTAATCTCACAACAATCTGAATTAAAAACCAAACTGTGTCCTTGATCACACAATTGACTCACACTTAATAGATTATGTTTCAGACCTTCTACATATAAGACATTTTCAGCTTTTGTCTCACCATTATCCAAAACAAGTATACCTTTACCTCTGATTTTTGTAGATCTATTACTAGCAAATCTTACCTCCATTAGTGCATTTGAGAGTGAGAAACTTGCTCTTGTCTTCAGTCATATGCCTACAACAAACACTATCAATATACCAATTGTCTTTTTTGTTTTGTGCAAGAGAGGCTATTTGCACAAGCAAAGATTCCTCTAACACTGCTTTCTCCTTTTTCCAAACCTTAGCAACCTCCTTTGCCTTGTCCTCTTTTTCAACCTTCTTGTTCTGCTTAGAGAAATCTGCCCTAACACTTCTACAAACTTTTGTAGCGTGACCAAAATTATTACATTTATAGCATACAACATTGTAGCTCCTTGGAGGAGCAAAATAATTCCTACCCATAAGTCTGAAATCATTTCTTGCAAACATTCTATAGTTGATAGCTTTGTGTCCAAAATAATTGCAAGAGAAAGAATTATCAAACCTTTTCATGCGTGCTTGTCTTGTGATTTCATTTAAAGCACTTATTAGCTCCTTTTCAAGATCTACTCCTTCATCACTATGATCTTCATGTTCTTGATCTTCATCATGTACTTTTTCTATGGCCATGGACAATATCTCTTCACTCAAAGACTCTTCATCACTAACATTAGATAAACTTCTTTCTTCCTATGAATATAGACTCTTTTCGAACTTTTGAAACTTTTTTTTTTTTCCCTTATACTTCTTGTTGGACTTAGGCTTCTTTTCATAGTTGTTGTCTTCACTTTTTGCGTATGGACATTTAGTTGCAAAATGTCCTAACTCCTACCTTGCCACAGCCAAAGCACTTGAAAGGCAACTTGCCTTTGTATTTACGTATACCTTTCTTCAACATCCTCATGAAATGTGCCTTTTCAGAATCAGATTCTTCATGAGCACTTTCACTAGATACACACTCCTTGTCTTTTCCTTACATCAAAATTTTGAAGGCTGCCTCCCTTTTGGATGAAGAATCAGAGTTTGTCCTCATCTCATAGGTTGTTAGAATGCCATGTAGCTCATCAACAGTTAACTTATTAAGTTCCTTCATCTCTTCAATCGCTGAGATCTTTGCATCAAAACACAAAGGAACTTAACCTTTTCTTCTAAATCCTTAATAGAGTTAACAACTTCATCTACTCACAGGGGATAAGCAGCAACATTTTCGTCTTCTTGCATCCTAAGACTTTCAAAATTTCTTCTATGAGTGTGAAGCTTTGCCTTCTTAACCTTATCATCTCCTTCATATGATTTTTGAAGTTTCTCCCAAATCTCTTTAGCTATATTGCAATGCATGACTTTCACAAATTTTATCTCTGACAAGCGACATAAGATTGCATTCATGGCTTTTGCATTATTTTCAAAATCCTTCTTTTACTTAGTATCTGTTGGAGGAGCTGGAGGAATTGTGTAACTAGTTCTCACAGTATTCCATACATCAAAACCAAGTGAACTTAGATAAGTACGCATTCATACACCTCCAAAATGCATGAAGCCATCAAATAAAGGTGCTTTGTTTGTAGCCAGACCTTCATGAGAACCCATGTGTGCAATCGGGATCAACCTCCAAGTGTTTAAGCTCTGTTTTAAAAGGCACCTTGCTCTGATACCAATTGAAGAGCACACAGGAAATACTAAGAGGGGGGGTGAGGGGCAAATCAGTATTTCAGAACTTTTAAACTTTTAAATGTATGAAACCACATAAAACATAAAGAGAACAACCATCAAGACGTAAACACCAAATTTCTTGTGGAAAACCTCTTTGGGTAAAAATCCACGACACACTAGCTTTCATTAACAAAATGAGCACCAACCTAGATTAACTTAAGTGAGCACCAACTGTCCTCAAAGCACCAACTCCGAACAGCTGAAGCGCAAACTCCGCTCAGCTGAGGCACCAACCTCAATTGAGCACCAAATCAAAATCACTGAATCTAAAACAACTCCTTAATCTGAAATACACAGGAGCAGCACATTATTCTTCAATAAAAGAATGAATTGGATGTTTGAAAACCCACACACAACTAACAACCATAAAGAAAATCCACACCATAATACTCTATCTTTTTCATTGACACAACATCTTTCTCAAACACCATAACCATGCTTGACTCAATCAACATACTTGACACATTTGCATGCTCGATTCCCGTAATGCATATTCGATTCTTTACACATAAAATGCACTACAACTTCTGAATACTCAACTCTATCATTCAAGGAGCACAATACCTTAAGAAATATCAATTTTTTATTTCATTCAAATTTCTTCCTTGTTCAACATTTGACAGCCTAGTCATTAATAGTTGACATCACATGATTCTTCCCATCAATAAAAAATGCCGAGCTACAATCATCAACCAACAATCAATATTCTCGTTCAATTCTGATTTTCAGCCACATCACTTGCCAAAAAAAAAGCTTCAGAATATTGTTCCATCTTCCCTTTTAAAACTGAAGCTGCGTTTATATGTTTAATTTCCTCACATCTTCCACTCTAGAGTCTATACAATACTGTAGCAGCGCATCATAATTTAACACGTCTCTGATTGCCGTATACTACTCACTACACATCTTCTTCACACGGTGATACAAAACAGTGAATCACGATTACAAGCAAACAAAAACAATTCTAGCTGATAAAAGTTAATGCAACACTCCACACATGTTTGAGAAGTAACACCCAACTCAGTTTATTGGATTTGCAGATATCTAATTCAGGAATACATTACACGAAATTCTGATTCCTTTTTTTTGCTTTAGAAACGTTATATACAGCTGGATTAAGCTGCCCGACTCACATGCAAAAGAATTGTTTGAAACCATTGCCCCAAAATAGTCACTCTTAATTTCTGATGTGGTCCAAATCTGCTGTCATACTCCTTACAACCGCAAACTTTGTAATTTCCTCCACAAATAGATATATGACTCAACTTTATTTTTATACTTATTTTTATTTAATTTTGCCGCCATATTCAAAACCAACGCAGCCCAAAAGAGATTAATTCGATCCAATGCTGACATGGCATAAAAATTGACTTGGCATGGTTAATAGACAGGCAAGCAGCACAAGTAGACAAGCAGCCGGCTTAGGCAAATACCCAACCAGCTCAAGCAAACACCTAAGCAGCTCATGCACGCAACTAGGTAGATCAACCAAGAAACCAAGTAGCTCAACCAGACAAACAAGAGATCAAGCAGCTCAACCAAGAAAGCAAATAGCCCAAGCAGCTCAAGCAGACAACCAAGTAGCTCATTCAAATTCTCTGTTATTTTGAGTAATCCTCTGTCCTTTATACGACCTTGATTGTCAACCTTTGACATCAATAACAACATATTCAACATCATGTTCTTGCAAAAGCACCAGATCTTTATTTATGTCAAGTTCATCAACATTCTTGATCTTTTCCATTCTAAACACCTTCCAGCTGTGGAAACTCATGAGGCTTTACCCATGGCAAATGTTTAACAATGACAGGACAACCTCTTGCTTCTTCTGAGATTGGTTGGGTGTATTCTGGTCTTGCATTTTCCAACAAATGGGGCTGGTTTTTCTGGACTTGAGTCTTGTGACTGTTACCTGCAGACAATTGAATTAGTTTGACACAGTTTCTCGTGACTGTTTTGTCCAGGTCAAAGCTTCTTGTAAAGACTGCTTGTAAAAATAGTGTCTTAGTGAAAAATTTCATGGTTTTGTTATGTTAACTTTTTTTTGTAGTAGATGTAGATAGGCAATTACTTTCTACTTTTTTGTTTGGCTTTTTTTTCTCCCGCTGTAAATTTATTGTGTTTATGGTGGCAAAGGGTGGACATTCATGCATGAAGCAAATTCCTTGACTGTATTGGATTCAATTAATTATCTTAAGAGCAAGAAAAGAAGAGTGGGCTGTGTTGGTTTTCGAGCTTGATCCTTTCGCTAAAGCTATATTTAACTTGAAAGAAGCTTCTCGCCTAAATTTTGAGGCATATGGATTATGTCCTTTATAGATCAACTATTCAATACAATATTTGGATTAAAGATACAAGATGCTTATGGATTATGGATCTATCAAAAGGGTGAATTCTTCATTATTTTTCTTGCAGTCAGTGCTGTCTTTTCTTGCAAATCTGCCTACTCATCACAGTGATTTATTATCCTAGAGATGAAGAGTAGTTTAACCTATTACTTAATATTACATAAAAATGATTGAGTGCTTTGGTTCTCTATCAGATCTGGAAAATTCTTTTCTGCGTTTGATGAGTTTTTTTTAGAACAGTTCCATTTTCTCTATTTTTTCTATTTTTTTTAATCGTACAATTTAATGGGCCAGACTTGCAAAATCGAAATTACAATATGCAGGAGATGTACTGTCATGACTCTAGGTCCTGAAATCATAGAACAGAAAATTAAGTTACCTTCAAAATCTGTTCAATACTAAGGAAAATAATTAAACAATCCAGAGGTAAAAAAAAATCCTATTGTCAACACAAGGGGATCACATATACCAATTGGGCGCGCTGACTAGCTGGGGACCCAAATATTTCCTTAACATTTTACTTCAAAATTTCTAATGAAACGACCTTAAGATTTTGTCACTTTTTTTAAAAATAATATTATCTTGCATATATTTTCCATGCTTTGTTTAGAACTAATAGTTCAGGTATGGTAGATCATCATGGATTGGAATATACAATGCTATGGGCTATTTGACTTCATTAATCAAGGAAAATGCTTATCATTCATAGAATTAACTATTCTTTTATAAGGTTTACATTCAAGAAATAGAGTAGCTTAAAATTTTCAAAATCATCAACCTATTTTCCTAAGATAATTATCCTTCAAAAGACACAAAGTATATATTTTCAGGCTTGATAGTACATGCTAATCATAGGATGCATGAAAATTATGGGGATGTTGTATTTCAAATACTATAATATTGTTTCCATTCTTTAGTTTCACATTGGCATGTTTAATTTTAGGCCGTTGTCATGAATGATCCTTCTCAGGTTGCTGAGACTGAGAGTACTCCTCCAACTAAGGGAAGCATACTTTGTATTAATTGTGATGGAAATGGTAAGCATGGCAATCTTACATGGCAGACACATTTTCTTTTTCAAGTTAAGAGCCAGATTTGGATGTCCTAGACAGTGTGGTTTTTGTATATCCTAATGTGTGCAAGATAAATGAATTACTGTATAGTTTTGTGGGCAAATTGTAATGAGCCCTGCTGGCTCAATCTCTGAACACCAGGTGACTGATAGAACTTATTTTGTGTTTTTTGCAAATGAAATAACTTTTTTTTTGTATTTTCTGAAATATATACTTTTTATGGTTTATGACAAAGTTGAACAATAAATGAACTAAATTTTGAATTTTTGCAAATCAACTATGAGCTTTGCTTCCTCATTTGATTCAAAGCTATTTACAATGAAGCTATTTGCAATTATTGAAAAACTTCAACTAATAAGCAAAGATAGGAAAACCTGGTCATCAATGTGCTTGTCAAATTACACCAGCAATCTGCAATTAATACCAAACAAGGCTTCAATATCACCATACAGTCAAAGCATGATTAAGAAAGGACCCCAACTGCAAATCGATTCCCTCTAGAGTCCAAATGCCATCCTTATATCCCTCACGTGGGAACAAAGAAAGGCTGCGGCTGATATAATCTTGAAACGGCTGCTGTTACTGATGCCAACTTCAGCCCCTAGAGCTACGTCCTCTATTGCTGGTACTTCTTGTTGTCTTCTGCTTTTAATCTCCTCAAAATCTGAACAGTCCTGTACCAAATTCAATGATTTGAAGCTCAGCAATGGCTTCTGACTGGAACCATCCCCAATTGCACAATTTCATTGGTTCTTTCACCAACTCAAAGTGCTGAAAGCCTGTACAATTCACAATTCTCAAGCCAATCTGAAACCCTCGGATGTTCTCCAGAGTCTTCTCCCAATACAAGCCAAAATCAACAATTCATCAGATGGTTCGATGTTCCCTTCTTTGGCTTATATATTATCACTATTGAGTTCGAACCAAGAGGCTTCTTACATAAACCATGTTAGTGATACAATTACATTGGTTTTAATGATACAAGGTTAGCTTAGAATAAATTAATTAATGCCTTGGACTTAGGCGCCAATTCTCATAACAATAATGATGTCCCTTATTAATGATTTTGGCCCCCACTTCATTAATAACTTTATAATATGCTCGTTAATGAATTATTAATGAAGTAGAGCTTTATTATTAATGAAATGATCATAGCCTAAAACTATCAAACCCAATTCAAGAAGTCAACCTTGATGCTAGATGTCAACACTCAAACCATATGTCTAGGACCCCTGCCAAAAATAGTATCTGAGTGAAACTGGCTTACTATAAATAGTAAGTCCCTCAAAATGAACCAAACAACCAAAGCAAAGGCCTGAACCTGGATCCATATGAACTCAGATGATAAATGATGTCTCTACTGCCAGGCAACAGCTAACAAGGGACCCTCAAAACATAGCGTTAGCCTACGAGGGCCATTGATAGGCTAATCCCCACTACGAATCAAGGTGAGCTAAAATGGGGACATTACACAATATATTTGTGACATCTCATAAAAATAAATAGGAAACATTGACTGTACACTTCCATAATGTATGGTCACTCTTTATGAACTCTTCATTAACCAGATGTTGTTGGGACAGTTTTTCTTTACTCTCCTTGATCGTTTACGGCTTATAAAAATAGACCATCTTATTAAAATATAATAGAAACCTTGGTTTGTAAGAAGGAATGTAGTTCTGCGTCACAGTAGACTTGTGAACATTGGATGAATAGAAGAAGAAGAAATATTAAATTTAGAAGATATCATGAATTCTATACATAGTTTGTGGGTATAAAACTTGAAAGATAATTTCCATACAGAGTTTGTGGAAATAAAACTTGGAAGATAATTCACATATAGTTGATGAAGACATTTAGATTATCTCACACTTCTTAAGCATTAGGACCACAACTTTTGGGCTAGTCTTGTGCTCAAATAACTCTAGTATCCACAACACATGTTTGCTGGACTTGGTACATGATGTACTATGGACTACAACTCCAATTTGCTCAAGGCCAGTAATCTTGAACAACCGACCTTCAGTTGAGTCTTCCTTTGTCATTTGTGCAAAGCCTCATACTCCTACTGTTAGCAATTTAAGTTGTCATTAGTGTTAATTCACAAACACCATACACCGGTAAAAGGTCACTGGTCATTCATTTTACTTAAGAGACACCGGTAGACTGGAAACATAGTGTATGCATCGGTAGTTGAAGAAAAGGGAATACACCGGTAGATCGATCTAAGTACATAGTACCGGTCTCAGTGTGCATACAAAGCTGAACCGGGAATAAGGTTACACTGGTCTAAACTGCATAAAGATCCGCATCGGATTTTGCGGAGCAGTTTGAGTTAAAACCAGATTATACGGGACATCCACCACATAGAAGTGGAGTTAGCTTTTTAATAGGAGTTAGCTTTATTTCAACGGATGTTTTGCAAGGTAAACTCCAGATCAGAACGCAAAGCGTAACTACTAGTTGCGTGATTTTCTTGTTGAGTTTACAGCTTGGCGGTTCTATGAGTTAAGGGTTTCATAACGATGAACTCTTGTATAAATATAGGTCATAGGATGCAAGAAAGTAGTTGTTGATTGTTGGTGATTGCATAGAGTAGAGGAGAGATATCTTCTGAGAGAAGGGCTACAGACATAGAGTTAGTAGAGATCAACAGCCAGGCAAACCGGGATAGAGGTATGATCTAGTCAGACATTCAGTGTCATATCAGATCATTGCTTTTATTAGTAGAGGAAGCATATTGAAATCCCTTTGTTAGGGTGGACCTAATCGGTTCATTGTAAAATCTCTTAACAGGGTAACATCTTTGTTGATGTTCAAAGTCTTGTAACTAGGTAGCTCTTAACAGGGTTCATATCTTAACCGATCTTTTGTAAAATCCCTTAACCAGGTAGCACCTTAATCAATGCTTTGTAAGCTCCTAACAGGGCGCCTTCATTCTGCAGTAGTGAAGTTGTGAGCTCTATCTCACCGTGGTTTTTTCCTTCTAACCGAGGGTTTCCACATATAAATACTTGTGTTAATCTGTGTGATTCTTTTATGGTTGTGAATGTTTGTTGTTTTATGCTTATCAGTAAGGGATACTTCATACAAGTAAAAAATTACAGTGCAAAGATTATTTTCTGATTCACCCCCCCCTCTTAGTAACCGGTTTAATAGCAACAATTGGTATCAGAGCTTGGGTTCTCTATACTACAAAGTCTAACAGCTTGAGAGAAAGATCATGAAGGGTTACCGGTATCAGAAACAGTTAGAGGAAGCCAATGACATAATTTCCTCTCTGGAGAATAGATTGAGGAGATCACTTGCAAAGAGAAAGGAGCTGGCTCTATAGTTGAATGAAAGTAATGAAACTATTGATGAACTCTCTGGGCAGAGTGGATTTGATGAAGCTGAGGAGGCAGTGTTTGAACTCATGGAAAAAAATCAGATCCTGACCGATCAAATCTCTAACCTTAAGAGGGAACAAGAGGACAATGCCCTGAGAATGACTGAACTAATTGAGAAAAAGAGAAAAGCCGAAGATGAAAGGAACTCAGCAGTCAAGTCTTTGTTAGCCTCTGAGAAAGCTAGGGATCGGGCAGTGGAAGCTATAGGGGCGAATGAACTTATCATTCTACAACTCCAAGAGGACATGCAAAGTTTCACCCAAGAGAATGCTCACATGCAGAAAGGTTGGCATGACAGGAATGAAGCATGCAAAAGACTGTCACTGGAATTGTATCAACTAAAGGAACAGATGAAAGAACTTGAAGATAGAAATGAAATCCTGAGAAGATACAATGAAAGCTCGGTCTAGCTTGATGAGCAACTAAAAGCTCAAAGAAAGCATAAAGATCAGACTGGTCTTGGATTCACCGATGAAGTCACCAAAGAGAACGGTGAGTCATCTGGTGCAAAGTTAAGCAAGAAGGACAAGAGAAAGATGTTAGCACAAAAGGGTAAGAAAACCTTTAACACATCTTGTAAGCATTGTGGCAAACCGGGTCATAAAACTAATGATTGCAGAAATGCACCGGTAAGAACCAACAACAGTTACTGTAAGAACTGTTGCAAAAATGGCCATAAGACCAATAAGTGTTGGTCCAGCCCCATATCTGTGTCCAGTGGAAGCAGGGGAAGCTTCAAAGGCTACTGCTATGCATGCAACAAGTTTGGACACAAGACTGAAGAATGCAGATCAAAGACAATGGCATTTAGATCCCCTAAGCCGGTATTCACCAGGAGAAGCAAGAATTGAAGTACAACCAACTGTACAAACTATGGAATACACAGTCACAATGACTTTTGGAACAAGTCACCCAACCCAAGAATGGTGAATCCATGGAAGGCAACCGGGATAGTCTGCTATCACTGCAACAAAGTCGGACACCTAGTCAAAGAGTGCAGGAACCGGTCATCCAATAAGAAGGAACCGGTCAAGCCAGCAGAGAAGATCAACAAGGAAGAGTAGACTGAGAAAATAGTTAGACAGATTTGGTCCAAAAAAGAATCAAAGAGCTCTGCTGAGGAGAAGACAAAGGAAGGATCATCATTTGCCGATGGTGATATCTCTTCAACAAACTGAGCCGTAAAGGTGTAGAGGGAACTGGTAGATCCACTACCGTTCCCAGTATGACTGGTGAGAGTCCGACTCACTCAGTCTGCAGGACAATCGGTAAGGCAAGTTATACTTAACCGGTTGGGAAAAACGGAAAGAAAAGTTAGGTAAGATATTTATTACTGTAGCTGTTTAACAAATAGTTACCGTTTGGTAATTACCGTTATGACCTAACTCTATAAAAGGAAGGAGGATTACTCACAAGTTTTCACTTTGCTTACTTTATGATTTACGAATTCTTGTGCTAAGTATTATTCTCGCGCTTTGATCACTAAGAATCATTGTTTGTAAAACTGATCCAAGCTACTTTTTGCAAGTTACTGGTTAGCAAGAATGGCCTCATCATCCGCTAAAGTAGAGCTGATTAGGGGAGATCAAATGGATTGACCTGCATATGATATCGCGCCAATTCAAAATAGAGAGAATGACATGGCTAAGGAGTCCTCTTAACCGAAGACGTCACAACGTTCATTCACGCGAAACATGAAGAATTGGGTGAAACGTACATTCAAGGTGAATACGTGTCACTATGTGAAGAGGGGAAACTTCTGGATAAGTATGCCAAGCTAATATCGTTTAGACTCGTCAATGGAGTGTACTATCCGTCTGTCTTCCAGGAAGACATAATTCGACTAGTTCTCAGTCGTCTTCACGAACCAGGTTTCTGGCTCAACAGAGGTGTATGTATTCCTATCACCAAAGACGATTTGCATAGGGTGATTGGATACAACAACCGAGGGCAAGCTCTAACCCTAAGGACCATCGCCAATGCTGTGGTCAATAAATTAACTAAGTCAAAGCTTGATGGTCGACTTATGACTATAAACGACATTGAGGATGATGGAGTCCGGTTTGCGTCTGCTGTACTTGGCTACAATTTCTATCAGTCAAGCAATTTAAACAGCATACTGGGTGGTGCAATTCATGCCGCACACCGCATAATGCACAACAATGCCCAATACGATATCTGTGCAATGCTCCAAAGTCAAATATTTGAAAATATGAAGAAGCTTGGAGTCATGAGGAAGAAATCAATGAAGTACGGGACCTTATTGGTATGTCTCTACTTTTACTACTCTTAACTTTTTCCCTAGAATCGGAAAAGTTGTATGGAAAACCGATAGATCGGTTATGCATCAAATCAGCAAGATGGCCAATCAACTGGGAAACCAGTTAGGAAATATGATGACTAAACACTTTGAAGAATTTCAATTAAAAATGCACGCAAGAGAAAGAGTGTCGTCAACTATTGTTGACCAGTACAAGGACGACGTATGCTTTCTGGTTACCACCGATAACTGTATCATTCAATCAGTGGAACCAAGAGAACTATATGCTCCTGAGCTAGGGTATGAGATCACTGCCAAGACTGCCAAGGCATATGCTGATGTCCTCAATAGTGCAAATTTGGACCTGTCTGCAAACCGGTTCGGGACATGTGCTGAGATTGAAGAAAATCTAAAGAAGGCATCAAACAAAATTGTCTACACCAAAAGGACCCCCACACCGAAGAAGAAATCGTTAGCAGAGCAACCCAAGTCTCGAGGGAAGAAAGTCGAACCGGTACCAAGTACCCAAGAGACAGATCAAGAAGAGATAGAGACTGAGGAAACAGTTCCTCTGGTTAGGAAAAAGAAAATTGGAAAACTGGTAAAAGAGAATCCAACAAGAAAGGCCAAGCTCACCATTGATGAATATGTGGCACTGTTGAAAGAAACCGGGGGAATGAGTTCGGTAATCAGTAGATATTCACTTGGGAATGAAGAAGATAGGAGAAAGATTGAAGAAGCAGTTGTGTACTGTGTTCACAAGTTCAACCTGCATCCCACTGAACTTATCAAATTTTTACCGGAGGATCTCTTACAATTTCTTGAAGCCAAATGGGAAACTTCAATGAACAGAGAAAAGGAGCTGAGAATACGAGCTCTTCTAAAAGTTCAGAATCACCTCACTCTGGAGGAAGCCACCGAACAGGCTGAACTTCATCAGCAAACCTTCTCAACAAAAAGAAGGATAGGTCTCATGCTTGTTGGACAAGCTGACAAAGTACACGATGAAGGAGTAGTGATGTGGACTCAACTACTTCAAACGCAGCAGAAAACAGAGGAAGCTCGTCAGAAAGCAATGGTTCAACCGGCAACTGACACCGGTAAAGGGAAAGGAGTGCTTGGAGAAGAAGCACCAGTAATAGTGGACATAACCAATAATAAGGGCAGCCAGCCAACAAACCCAACAGTTCTCATTTCTCCAAGAAAAGGTAACACTAAACCTATGCATGTTGATATAATTTATGAGGTAATGGACTTCGGAGAAGTAGACAATGCTGCAAAGTGGTATAGCGTACTAAATGAAGATGATAAACAAAAGCTAATTGTAGGCATAGTAGAAACTCCAAGGGACTACAAGTCCAAGTTCCCACCAGAACTCAACCAAAGGCTACAATTAAAATGGAGAACCGGTCTAGGTACCAACACAAGAATCATCAGGGAAACACTGTTAAAGGTTAGATTTGGATTCAGTGAGGATAGAATAAAGCTTCTATTAGAAGAAGCATCCATGAAGCTAGATACAACATATAGAGTTGCTGAGATATTAAATGGGTATGAGACTCAAGTCTATAAAGCAACTCTGGACTTTTGGCACAAGTATGACTTCAGTGCACTGGATAAATTAGGTCCTCAGGATCAAACTGAACAAATGCAAGCACCACCGGTTGGACTCACATCTGCTGAAGAGTCTGCCACCAGAATTGAAAAAGGTCAGACAGAGGAGGTCACAGCTGGTGAACAAGTAAATGTTGAACAAAAAGTAGAAATTGATATACCCATGGGAGAACTCCATACAGCTGAGGAGTAGCAACAGGAAGAAGTCCCACTGGAAGAACAAAAATCGGATGCTGGAGTCAACATGCAATCGGAAGAAGAAGCGCAGATCGAGAAAGAACCACCTGCAGAGCACAATCTACCAGAAGAAGAGGTTCAACCGGACAACACAGCTCATCAAGGAGCTGAAGGGAATAAGGAACACGAAGGAGAAATTCCAGTCCACACTGAGCAAGCTCAACTAAAGCAAAAGCAAAGACAACAAGAACAAGCAGACATACCAAGCTCCTCATCTAAGAGGAAGTTGTCTTTTGCTGAGGTGACGGAAGCTAAAAGGAGCAAAGCCACCGATATAGTGGTAGACATCAGTAAGATGTCAACTAGGCAGCTCAAAGAGCTGACCAAAAGAAAATAGGACACGGTCCTGACCACAGTAAAGAACATTCTATGCAACTTCGTTCCTGATGCTAACATAGATGAAGATGAACTGGTCATCGATCAGTTAGAAGTTCTGGCACAAGCAATCGGTGAGGATCTAACCGATCCAGAAACAGTGGCAATCAACCACTATGAGAAGAAAAGAGTGGATATTCTCCACAAACAGGTTGAGGAAATCAAGGTAAATCTAACAGCCAACCAAAGAGTGTTGCAACAACAACTACAAGTAGCAGGTAACCTAATGACAAGAACATCAAATTTCGATACATTCTTGCAAGATCTGTCAGAAAAGTCAACCAAGGCCACATAGGAGATTAGAGCCTTGTCCTCTCAGTTTGATATAAAGAACAAAATTGCAACTTCTTACAGCAGAGAAATGACAAGTTTAACTCTTATACTAAGGAAAATTGTTGAAGAAAAGAATAAGAAAATCCAAGATATTATTGGATTTCTGCTGTTTTTGGTGCCAACACTTGACCTCATGAACCAAACAGCTACTTCTATAGAAGCTCTGCTCAAAGAACCAGCCTACAAAATTGTGGAGGATATGGAGAACATCATTGTTTCTCTGAAAGCAGCCCAAAAGAACATAGAATATGTAACCGGTTAGTGGGCACCATTCCTTCACTCTGCCAAAACAATTTATAAAGATATCTTCACCAAGCTCCAAATGTGAAGAATAACAGAACCCTTTGTCCTATGGAGGCAAAAAGGGGAAGATATGGACCAGAGGAAAGCAGTACAATGAACAGGAACAGAGGAAACAAGAACAAAGAAAAGTAGAGTGCAGACAGGGGAAGTGTTCTACAGGGGAAGTAAGTATGGTTTGTGTATGGTTTTGCCACCAATGACAAAGGGGAAGATTGTTAGCAATTTAAGTTGTCATTAGTGTTAATTCACAAGCACCATACACCGGTAAAAGGTCACCGGTTATTCATGTTACTTAAGAGACACCGGTAGACTGGAAACACAGTGTTTGCACCGGTAGTTGAAGAAAAGGGAATACATTGGTAGACCGATCTAAGTACACAGTACCGGTCTCAGTGTGCATACAAAGTTGAATTGATAATAAGGTTACATCGTCTAAACTGCATAAAGATCCGCACCGGATTTTGCGGAGTAGTTTCAGTTAAAACCGGATTATACGGGACATCCATCGCATAGAAGTGGAGTTAGCTTTTTAACAGGAGTTAGCTTTATTTCAACGAATGTTTTGCAAGGTAAACTCCAGATCAGATCGCAAAGCGTAACTACTAGTTGCGTGATTTTCTTGTTGAGTTTACAGCCTGGCGGTTCTATGAGTTAAGGGTTTCATAATGATGAACTCTTGTATAAATATAGGTCATAGGATGCAAGAAAGCAGTTGTTGATTGTTGGTGATTGCATAGAGCAGAGGAGAGACATCTTTTGAGAGAAGGGCTACAGACACAAAGTTAGTAGAGATCCAACAGCCAGGCAAACCGGGATAGAGGTATGATCTAGTCAGACATTCAGTGTCATATCAGATCATTGCTTTTATTAGTAGAGGAAGCATATTGAAATCCCTTTGTTAGGGTTGACCTAATCGGTTCGTTGTAAAATCTCTTAATAGGGTAACATCTTTGTTGATGTTCAAAGTCTTGTAACCAGGCAGCTCTTAACAAGGTTCAGATCTTAACCGATCTTTTGTAAAATCCCTTAACCGGGTAGCACCTTAATCAGTGCTTTGTAAGCTCCTAACAGGGCGCCTTCATTCTGCAGTAGTGAAGTTGTGAGCTCTGTCTCACTGTGGTTTTTTCCTTCTAACCGAGTGTTTCCACGTATAAATATTTGTGTTAATCTGTGTGATTCTTTTATGCTTGTGAATGTTTGTTGTTTTATGCCTATCAGTAAGGGATACTTCATACAAGTAAAGAATTACAGTGCAAAGATTATTTTCTGATTCACCACCCCCGCTCTCAGTAACTGGTTTAATAGCAACACCTACTTGCAAGACGACATGGGATCTGTACTCATGCGTTTCAAGATAACATTGCATTAAAAGAGGTTTGCACAAGAAGGTCGATAAAGGTAAGGTCTTATTTGTCAAATAGAATTTCCGTTCTTTTTTGATATATTCTGGTATGGATCTAAATCTTTCCTTGTTTAAATCCTGCTTGGTTTACTGGCTATATAATTAATGAATTGTTTTCTTCATTTCTAGATTAATAGAAAATCATCATTCTAAAAGCAAAGGAAAGACTATTGGGTAGCTTTAAGTATCAGTTCCTTCCTTTTAATTGGAGTGGAGAATCAGTAAATAAAACTAAGATTTTAGCATGATGTCCTGACAGTTAGATGAACAGCATATGATGCCATTGTCTTTGTACCACACAAACTAATTTTGTAATTCAATCAATCAGAGTAGAATCTTTCTTCAATGGGACAACCCTCTGCTGGAGGCAATCCATTCTCAAATGTATCCCAACATTGTCGTATAATTCAGTTGCATTGCCAGGATTGGTATACATTTTCTAAAAAAAATGTTTCTAATGAGTTGTATGTGATATCCCCTGTTTTGTAATAAGAAATTTTATAAATAAATAAATAGTTAAATAGTTGATTAACAAATATATTGATCATTAACGAATAATTATTAATTAATAAATTAATAATTATTACTAAATAAATAAACAATTAAATATATGCACATGTAGATCATTAAACTATGATTAATTAATAAATAATTATTTAATTAAATAAATATATTTACATCAACAATGCATAGATAATTATTAATTAACAAATTAATAATAATTCTAAATCAATAAGTAAATTAATTAATGGAACATTGGCTCCCGTAAACTATAACTTAAGCCACCCCGATTAATATATTGATAAGACTATTCTATGGTATTACAACCATCGACTCTCCACGTCAAAACTGTATCAGCACGAGCATCAGCCACATACGCATTGAAATAATATAACAAACAAACAAACCTTAATCGCATACGGTTGGGCATATTGGTGATGCCGGTTCAGACAAGGTAGTGATAGAAGTTTACAGCAAGGGATGCATCCCTTAATTGAAGGAATATAAAACGTTAGTCTAGTTGAAGGGAAGGGGGACATAGAAGTTACAGCAGAGTTAAGTAAGAGCACTGAACAGAACCTTGTAACAGGATTTCAATAAAAAAATATATATATTACAATCTGCACAGCAATGGCAATACAGGGACATTACAAAAAGGACTTATAATTATATACCAAAAGGAAGTATAATCATTGAAACGGCAGACATAGATAGTAGATACTCACGCAGGTCCATATTCAATAAAGATACTCATGCAGGTCCATATTCAATAAAGATACTCACGCAGGTCCATACTCAATAAAGATACTCACACAGGTCCATATTCAATAACATTAAAACCGACAGGAATAAGAGCATATATATATATATATATATATATCGCTGAGAGCAAAGGATCGTTATCGAATCCTACAGCAAGGAGACTACAAATTAATATTTCCCGTCATTGGAACAGTGGCGACCAAGACTGTGAGTGATAGAATTCTCTATAATAAATAAATAGAATGTTTTGTTGTGATTAATAGCAGTCCCTCTGACCATACGTTTATAAGGAATTGAGATAATTAGTGAAATCCCAAACATAATATAAAACTGGATTCTATTATTGCTTCAGACGTGAGAATGGAAGGTCTGAGGCTGCCAAAGAGGGGCAGTCTAGATCTAATAGGGTAACTCCCAAGATAGGGTAAGGTACCAGCGTCTTCTTTAACCTTGAGAGCTTGAGCTCAAGACAGGTTAAAGGCTGAGTCTGTAAACTTTGAGGGAGCCTATCAATGGTCTCTAAGCGCTTTGGTTTGCCTCCAAAGTCTTCTCCCTTCTCAAGAATTGAAGCAATAATAAGAACAGTCCTATAATAGGGATGGGAAACCGTCACTTTCTTTACTTATTCTTTATCTTTATTGCAAATGTTATTGTTAAAGTAGCAGGGGACATTACATTGTATAAGAGTATCAAATCAGAAAGAGAGAGAGGATGAGGCTATGTTAACTGTTGCAATACATGGCAATGCATAAAAGTAGAGTGGCTACAATAGCTTTGTGTCTAAGCTATGTCTTTATTCTACATATTGAATTGAATGAAAACGAGTTAAAAAGTTTATAGCTGAAAGTTGATGCCATCTATATGAAACTATGACATGCAAGATTGGCAATACATTATAGTACTTTTGGAAACCTAGAGAATAGCACTACAACATCTTACTAAATATGCCCTTTGTGCACCAAAAAATGTTTATCCCTATATTTGATACAAATGTTAATATGACAACTCTTTGAATGCCTCATACATGGCCCATGTATTTATCTATATCGTTGTATGGCTTGATATTCATTGCCATATGACAGTCAAAAGAAACCTAGAGAATAGCACTACAACATCTTACTAAATATGCCCTTTGTGCACCAAAAAATGTTTATCCCTATATTTGATACAAATGTTAATATGACAACCCTTTGAATGCTTCATACATGGCCCATGTATTTATCTATATCGTTGTATGGCCTGATATTCATTGCCATATGACAGTCAAAAGAAGTGAACATTTTTTATGTCCTAGTAAGTTATGGGCAGTTGCAAATACAATGATCGCTTCTTCTAATGATTACAGCTGTGTGCTCTATGAACATACTCTACTTTAGGTTATAATTCGCAGACTTGGGCTCGAAGGGTATTTGGCAATGTAAAAACACTTCAATTTTTGACAACACATAATTTTAAAAAAAACATAGATTTAGTGCAAAATATAATGACAAAATGTATCAAATGTGTTTGGTGGGGGTCTAGGGGCAGTGCCCATGGTGTGTTGCCTATTGCGATATAGGGTGGGGTTGAGGCGCAAAGCCCCCACCAAGTCCAAATGAAGACCTTCAAAACCACACAGACCTTCATGGCACACACCATTTCATGATTTTGGCCTATATGGACTGACTTACATGTTTGTATATGCTAGCTTACTAAATATAGCAAGTGATAATTTTGACTTTTTCAGAATTCTGTCCTATAGCTTTGAGATGTCACCATGGGCTTCAAAACAACTAAAGAAACCTATAAAAAATTCTTTTGGGTGTTGCAAGATTGCCCTTATACCATTGGATGCTCCTGCATGAAACACCTAGGGTAATTTGAGAAGTGGCCTTGTCACATCTCTAATCCTAGAGGAAAACCAAAATAGTGAATGGCTACCTTAGACAACTATGATAAATCTTCAACTGGCGTTCCTTTCCACTTATCCAAATATTCTTCATACTGCCTGCTTTGTGTAACCCACAGGGCTGTCCAAGATTTCTTCTATCTCTTCTTATCAGGAGTAGATGCTAGAATACTCCATTATGCTTCCATTGGACCCTCTTCAGTGCCTCCTTTTTTATACTTTGTCGAATCAACAATTTTGAGGTGATATGTTAATTTCACTTGGTAACTCCACCTCATATGCATCCTTAGAATCACATTTCTTTACAATCCTCCATTGTCCAAACTTCTTCATTTTTAACTTAATATGTTCCCAAAGGGAGCCTTTCTTTCCTCAGATGAACCATAAGTTCATCATCAACATTGTATTCTCTAAATTTTTGCTTCTAATCTGCGTTTGTCCGGCACTAAAAATTCATCTTACTAATGTGCTTTCTTACTTTGTGCAAGCTCTTCATGTGTTTCACAAAGTGTTTAACATATGCACTGTTCTTTTCTCCTTTTTCTATCTTCAACTTAGAAGCATTCGTTGAACAACTACCATATACAATCTAGAATGGGAATTTACCAGTACTCATATTGACAAAATTCTTGTAAGAAAATTTTGCATTTGTCAAGATCAAATCATATCCCTTGGGCTTATCTCTCACTAAGCATATCAATAGGTTGCCCTAACTCCCATTCAGAGCCTTTGTTTGCCCATCATTTTGCAAATGGTGTATAGAACTGAACTTCAAATTAATCTTTAATTTCTTCCATAAGGTCCCTCATACTTTTACCCAACAAATTTGGTATCTTTGCTTGAAGCTATACTCTTCAGTAGACCATGTAGTTTTACCAGCTCCCTGAAAAAACAATTCTCCAATGTGAACATCATTCATCTTCTAACATAGTACAAAATGTGCTATCTTTGAAAATCTATCAACCACCATAAATATTAAGTCATGTCCTTTTTGTGTCCTTGGTAGACCAAGAACAAAATCCATGTTGATATTTTCCATAGTCTTTCTGGTATGGTTAATGGTTGATATAGCCCAATGTTTAGACTTACTCCTTTGGCCATTCAACATACTTTGCAACTCAGTACAAACTTCTTCACATCTTCCTATCATTGTGGCTAATAATAATTTTTGCTAATAAGAGCAATGGTCTTATCTTAACCAAAGTGTCTAGTCAATCGTCCACTGTGCTTCTCCTGGATCATGTTTTCTCTCATAAAACTCCAGGTAAGGCCCTACTAGCTTCCTCTAACAACATCCCATCTTGGATTAAGAAATCCAATCATTTATTCCTATTTAAAATAAAAAGGTCCAAGCAACTTCTGTCAGCCTTTGCAAGGTTTGGATCTTCATGTTACAAACTTTTGAGCTCATCAAACCCAATAACCTCTATCCTCATTTGTGTCAACAACTTTTGCTTTCTATTTAAGGCATCTGCAACTTTGTTTGACTTTGCATTCATGTGCTTCAAAATAAACGTATAACTTTGCAAACATTCAACCCATTTAAAGTGCCTTTGGTTCAACTTTCGTTGACTCTTTAGATACTAAAGGCTTGATAATTTGTGTATAAAACAAACTCTTCTGACACCAAATAATGTCTCCATTTCTTCTAAGCCTAAACTCTAGCATAAAACTCTTGATCATAGACAATACTTTTTATTGGCATCATTAAACTTCTCACTAGCATCACAATCTACCTGAAATACTTATGGAAATTTGGAAGTTCCAAAAGAAGTTTCTTTGTGATTTTCTTCTTCAACATATCAAAAATCTCGGTTGTTCCTACAGTCCACTTAAACTCCTACCTATCCCCTCACATTGTTTTTGGTAGGGTGGACAAATACTTCTAATTTTTTTAATAAGCTTTCTATAAAAACTTGCTAGACCATGAAATGATCTTACCTTTGTAATACTCTTTGGTGTAGGCAATTTGATGACAGCCCTCACTTTTTTGGGTCCATTTTAAGATCCTCAGATGATATAACAAATTTTAGATATATTAGGGCTAGTCCACAATAACAAGAGTCCCACTTTTTGGCCAAATTGTGAAATGAACATTTTTCACTAGCTCTTCACTTTCAAACACTTATAACAGCTAGACCATTAAGAATTAAAAAATGATGCAATCTAGTGATTTGTGAGATTTTGTGTGTAGATTCTAAAAAATTAGAAATACATTGTTAATCTTTCTACGTAATTTTTAAGAACTTGTTTTTTATAATAAACAACATTTTAAAAAAGCGATGTTTATGTTTTACTTTTAATGCATAACTTTTTATTGGAAAGGATAAAGTTATAATTTCTAAATATAGATTTGTTACACCAATATCTAGTGCCTGGATGTTATTTCATAATTTTTTGTTGCATATATTTTTAAATTAATTTTCTAAGTCAAAGCAGTTGTAATTTGGACACGCGTATGTCGTATCACATAGTTTTTTTTTGTATGCATTTAAATTGACTTATTCCTTTTTTGTTGAAATGTGGACATCAATACCTAGGGAAAGGATATTTTTTAGAATTTTTTTCTCTATTTTCCTATTTTTCTGCATGTGGGAAACAAAGACCTTAATGTCTAGTGAAAAACCTACATTCACAAGAAATAGACATAAATATAATAATCAAATTAAATATTTTCAAAATTATACTTTTTCGCAAGCTTATAATAGTGACTACATACTTACAAAAATTAATTCTTAATGAATTCATTTGATCCCCCAAATGGTAAATCAAAAGTGGTATTTTGTTAGGTGCAAAGGGGACTCCATTGCAGGTATGATTGAAGACTAGAGGGGTTCTATCCAAGGGGTTTGATCTAATTCTCTTCAATTAAAATCCTTTAAGTGGAACCTCTTGAGGCTTAAATCATTATATTTTTAAAAAACACGTGATTTTTGACAAAAATCAAGATCTCCCAAAAGTGGGTCACACTATTGTGCTTGCACCCTTAACTCTTTCTTCACAAAATTGTATTTCCTCAGATTAGTCAATAATTTCTCCTCCCTTAGCTTCTCAAAAAATCCTTGAATATGCATCAAGTGCTCTTCCGATGTCTTTCTTCATATTAATCAACAACTTTTCCCTTAGCTTCTTAGAGACTCCTCAAGTATTTAATAAATGCTTCTCCAATGTTTGAAATAACAATAGTAAGTTTTCCCAAAAATTTCTTCAATGCCTCATTCATAAGCCACATAAATGTGCTTGGTGCTGGTTAGCCCAAATGGCATGACTAACCATTTCTACAAGCGCTGTTTAGTCTTGAAGATTATTTTCCAGTCATCTCCTTCTTTGCAATGGATATGATGGTACCCATTTGTTAGTTTAGTCTTCATTGAGTATTTGGCTCCACTCAAACAATCCAAAGGTAATCCATCCTTGATAGAGGAAATCTGTATTTAATTGTAATGGCTTAATAGTCTGGACACGTTCTCCATTCTCCATCCTTTGGTGCTAGTACTGTAGGTATTGCACATGGGCTCAAACTCTCTTGAATCAATGCTTTCTTCAATAGCTCTTGAACTTGAATATTCAGCTCCTCATTCTTTGTGGAGTCATTCGATGAGATGCCTTATTTGGCAAATTGGCTCCTAGTATCAAATCCATTTGGAGACTAATCTTTCTCACCGGTGGCAAACCCTCAGATACATTATTTGACACAATGTTATGAAACCCCTCTAATAGATCCGAGACTTCTACTAGTATGTCTTCATATTCTTCTTTATTAACTTTAGGAATGCATAGCACATATGCTCATGCTTCCAAAAAATCTCTACCATTAACAAAAAAAATTCTTGCACTGCTACATACTTTTCTTTCACCTCTTCAGGGGCTTCAACTTGTGGCAAACTTCATTCTTTCTCATGTCCATCATGTACTTGCACACTGATCAAATTGTAATGACTTTCCCAATAATATATGACAATTCCCAATCCTAAAGTTCACTAAACATTACTCATTGACCAAGCCTCTATACTCTTCTTGCAACCATACAATCCGATATGGATGTGGATGTCTCCTTTCTAATTGCAATTTGTTAACCATCTCCTCTTAAACAAGATTATCATTGTTACCATGATCAATGATAACATTACAAAATTTACCTTCACATTTGTACCTCGAGCGAAATAAACTCTTCCTCTAAACTGGAGCTTTCTCCTCATCTAGCAAGACTTTCCCTGTGACAATAACTTCTCTTTATGCATCTTCAGAATGTTCAGACTCAACATCTTCATATACATTTGCAACTTGTACATCGCCTTCGGGTCTTCTATTTGTCCTTCTTTGATGTTGTGGATGCTTGTATGCTCGATGTAGACTCCACATTGGAAACAGGTTCCACAAAAGCCTCCTCTTCTAGATCCTCGTTGAGACTATCCTCTCCCTCTTTGGTCACCACTATTTTTTTCATGAGGGCAGTAAGCATTATCTCCTTTTTGATTTTGACTGCTACTAGCTTCTTCATTCTTCTCATCCTCTATATGATCTTTTGCTAGTCCTTTTGCAACAACCCCTTCCTCTCGACTTGCTTTCAACTCTTCTATTTAGCTTCTCCTCTACCTTCAAGAAAAACTAATAAGCATCCTCAATAATGGTCATCCTTATCAAACTTAGCTCCTCTTGAATACTTGGCTTCAACTCATTTATGTAACGGGCTATCTTCTCCTTGTTGGCCTCAGAATGGCTTGTTTTGATCAATACTCTGTAGAACTCTTTTGTGTATTCTTTGATAGATTCATTGGCCCAATTCAAATGTTGCATATTTTTCAACAACTCGAGCTCATAATGAACAAGAATGAACTGTCTCTTCAGATTTTCCACCATCCAATCCCATCTTGTTATCTTTTATTTTTTCATCTTCTATTTCTTTCTAGTTGTACTTCTATCAAATATTGGCATGACCTTTTAACTTGGTCTTTGCAAATTTGACCCTCTTAGGATCTTCCACTTTCTCATACTCAAATTATTCCTCCATATCATTGATTCAATCTATTGACTCTTTTGGGTTAAGATTTCAAAAAAATGTGGAAATTTCAATCTTTGGCCTTTTTCCAATTTTGGAGACGACCTTTAACAATCTGACTTGCTCAAGATCTACTGCATCTTCTTCTTCTTCAAACTGTTCTTCAACTTCATCTTCACTTTCATCTCTTCCTCTTGGCTCAAACCCTCTATGTAGCTCCTCTTTCAGTGCTTGAACCTATTTCTATAGGGCTTTAAAACCCTCTTTTTTTACAACATTTCTTCCATCACAATAGTTTTTTGTGGAGTCATTTTGATCACTTTTCTCACATACCCACAACCACAAGCCTTGACACAAATTGCCTCATGTTTGGCAATCTGTTTACACACTCAGGAACTCCAGCTTTGATACCACTTGATGTTGGGCTACCCCACCCAACACTCACACACAACACACCAACAAATATTAACTCAAAAAAAATGCAAGAAGGAAAACAACCCACTTTCGATTCCTTTTGTAAAATGGAATTCAGATTCAGAAATTACAATGCTACAACCACATGAGCTTAATACAAAGAAAATCAACTCTAAGAAAACTCTACAATTTGGACCGACAATTTGTAGTAATGGAGCTATATTCTGTAACCTTTGTTCTCCTCTTTATTTGACACCAACAATCACCTTAGAATGTTTTGAATAGTGTAACTTTGTTTTGGACACCTAGAGGTCCAATTGTTCATTTTTTAGCAAGGAAAATTTTTCTTTTGAAATTTGAATTTTGGTAGCACAACTTTTGGGAGCCAAAACTTTCAAGCATCCGATTTGCTATTGTAATATCTCGTTGGAAAGCTCACAAAGATATTTACCATGCCAAAAACATTTGAGGATTGTTTTGTCCTCTTTTTGAGCTTTTACAAGGCTTTTAGGGATGTCAAATTTGAGTATGAACAATGAAACTTTATTGAAGAAATTTCCTAGGACAAAAGCTTTAATATCCCTAATGATACATGATATTGAGATGATTCTTTCACCATTCGCTTCATTTTTTGTTTCCTCTCCTTTGGGTAAGTTCTCATGTCCATACGCACCTATATAGGCAGACTTACTAAAATTATTGTCATGCCCCACCAAACTAGGGTTAACAGCCCTTATTGGAAAGAGGTTACAGCCCTGAATGAAAATAGATTGCAGCCTATGCAATTTTAAATATATATATATATATATATAGCAAGAGACCAACCCAGATTAAGGAATCAAATGCAATTATTTGTGAAGGGCCTACCTAGGTAATATAATTATCAGTGATTAAATAAAAGAATACAAAGTAGCGCTTTATGAAGGGGTGTGTTCCTTGCCACATGTAGGGGTGTGAATTTCACCTCAATTCAAGATATTAAATGAGGAGATCAATTTATTGGAGAGGCATCCGAGAAGGATGAATCAGAGCAGAGTGCTTTGAGATATAAATTGCATTCAGAAATAGGACAGCCATTGATATTTAGCTGAAAAGGGAAAATAAGAATTAGAGCAGTCACAGGGCAGAAGACACATGATAACCTATTTGCAGCAGACATGTGAATACAGCAGATTTGAAAGGAAATCCATCAAAAAGCATCGGTGCTCATAAGAGAAGACCAATACATTATATACTAGCATTTGCACCCCAACATGGTGCAATGGTTATGCCAATAGGAAGATACACTTGGGTAATATATTGAAAGGAGGGGAGAAAATTTTGAGTGATTTCAATCCAATGTAAGAGGACAATTAAAGCTTGTCCAACTCAAAGAAAAAAATGTTGTGGGCATAATTAACATGATGCAGGAGGAAAAAAACAAATTGGGAAAGCCAATTGCTGATCGTGCAATACCTAATCTAAGCAAGGGCACACATATATACAAATTAAACAAAACTTTGTTCTAATGGTAATTTGTTGTGTAATAAGAATAGAGTTACAATCTCACCCTTGACAACGAGAAAAGTTTGATCTATATTTCCCTTGTTTGGACTGGAAAATCCAAGGTAGGAGACACAACTGCTGCAACAATGAGCATTAAAACTTTTGATTAAGGACTATCTTCACCTTTATCAATACATTTATTTTTTAAAAGGAAATATTTCAATCTACATCAGTGTTACCCCAAGTTTCCGAGACGGGGATGACAAAGGATGGGGGGATGGGTTTCCAGGACGACAAATTTTATTGCCAAGTTTGGGTATGACAAAGGGGACGACTATATAAAATATAGGGAAATTTCCAGATGTACATTACATTCATATGAAAATATGGATAAAGCATGCCATTTAAACATCATAGAACCTTAACATACGGCATTTCATTGTTTCAACTAATTCAATATTCAATTTGCATTCATAATTCAGAATTCATTGTCAATATGCATGTGATAACAAAAAAATAAGTTTAACATACAAAATGCCCAAAGGCTAAAGTGCTGCCATATAGTGTCATGCTCAATATAAAAATCAAAATATAGAAAAACAAAGAACTCTGCTGCTCCTATTCTACTTCTGCCAACATTGTATCAAAAATAGAGTCATTTGAGGCATCGCAAGTGCATCCTCATCCAACGGAACCCCAATAAATCCCGGTGGTGTCTCCTAATCAACTTGGGTCACACTTTCAGGATCAACATCCCACCGTAAAGTTGGAGTTTGCCTATACCCTGGAGTCTGATGTTCTTGAAGTCTAAGAGCACTATGCACGACCGCTAGCTTCTCTGCTTGTCTGGAGGTAAGTCTATTCCTCTTGAGGTAGTGGATAAAGGCATATGTAGACCAGTTCCTCTCTGCAGCAGAGGAACTAGCAACTTGTGCAAGGAGGCGAGAGACAAGCACCTTCAACTGTCGTGTATCCCTCCCATGCCATGTTCGCCACTTGATAGGATCTTTCTATGCCAATATGACTCTATCCAACCTCACTTGTGGTTTACTCAATGTTGGGCCATGAAGTTTTGTGAAGTCAAGGAATTGTGTGCGAAGTATGGAAGCCTCATCCCTTGAAAATGTCTTATCAACTGCTTGTGAGAACCCATCTAATACCTCTAGATCATCACATCAAGGCACCCTTCCATCCATTTGTGCATACCATTTGGGGTTTAAAGCGTAGGCTACCATATGAAGCGGGGTATTCATTATGTTCCACCTTTGCGCCACAATGGGTCTAATATGCTGCTCATGTAACCCCAAAGTATGATCCCTAGCCAAAATTGTTTTCTTTATCTTCCTCAATGCACTGTCAAATGTCTCATATATCTCTCTAAGACTAGGAGAGTCTATATCAACATATCTAATGATATCTATCATAGGTGAGATGACAGATAAAAGATATCTGCAAAATGCAAACAAAAGTTTGAGATAATTATAAATTTATAATCAAAATTAGAAATTTTAATTTAATATGAAAATCAACAATCTAAAGACAACATTTAATTTAAATATTTAAATAAAATCAGCAAATTACGTCATTGTGCTCCACCAACTATCATCAAGGATCTTTTGCTTGACTGATCTTCCTTCAGGAGAGCTAGAATTAGACCATTGGGTCTACTTTGGATTCACCACCATCAATTGCAGAGGCTCATGCACCTCAAGCATCCTCTTCATCAAGATGTAGTAAGTGGCATACCTATAATATATATAATTACAAGGCTCAATGTAATCAGAAAACACATATAACAATAATGTAAATAATTTATTGATTTAATAAAATGAAGTAATTCAAATTGGCATACCTTGTCTCAATTGGTTTGAGGAACTCCTTTGAGAAGGATCTAAAAAGAGCAAGTGATGTGTGCTGGTTGCAAATGAACATTTGAACCTCTCTAGCTTTTGACACCACTTGCTTCACCCAATCTCTCTTACTAATGCCATTTAATGCATTGTTCAATGCATAAACACAAGGGGTCCAAAAGGCATGCTTGTAAGCACCCTTCATCAAACTAGCTGATTTGCACACACGTGTTGAATCTGTGATCACCTGTACAACATTAGCAGGCCCAATCTCCTCTATGGCATCTCTCAAAATGGTGAACTGGAACTCTACATCCTTATGCTGCCCTGAACAATCTATGGCTTTTAGAAAATAAGAACTAGCAGGGGACATGAACGATATTGATGAGTGACCGATATCTAACATCAGTCCACCCATCCATCACAATAGAGCAGTTTGTCCTCACCCGAGTCCGTCTCATATCCTCCAACAACACATTAATCTTGAAGTACTCTTTGTCTAGGAGGGTAGTTCGTAGCTTATGATCACTAGGGGGTGTGAATGAGGGACCCATAGTGGCTATATCTTTCACCATATGTTTGAAATAAGAGGAACAGACCACATGAAATGAGATAGCATTAGCAAAAAAGAATTTAGCAATGGATGACTCTGTAACTTCCTGTGCTTGTGCATTAAACATACTTTCAACTGTTCCCTTCTCACCACCACTCATCTTCCTCTTTCTTTGTCATATCCCTCTTTTTTTTGAAGACCTTTGTGCGAAATCCTCATTTTGTTTTGTAGAATCTCTAAAGACGAAATGACAATAATAGAATTCAAATAGATAATTTATAATAATATATAATTAAAATAATAATATATTCATAGTATAAGTTACAATACAATAATAGTATTGAATATATAATAATCAAGATATTAAAGTTGATATATCGAACATTAATATTATATAATATAAGCAATATATTATATATTATTTATTAATATAATAATAATTGATAGTATTAACAACAAATAATAATAATATATGATTATTATCAATAGATAATATTAATAATAATATATTGTTAACATACTATTAATAAATATGGCAACCTTATTAATAACATGGTAATATTATGAACTATTATTAAAATATTAATACAATAATTTAATAATAATATTAATAATAATAAATAGTTAAATAACTAAGACAGTGATTGCAAATTAGCTTCCGGTGGCCGTCAAGTAATGATGCCAAGATTGTCCACTGCTCAATGATAGATGGTGAATGAAGAAAGCTAAGTTGACAACTATTACTATTAACTGCACTTGTCATTGCATTATCATGTGCTCCCACACTTAGTCGATTCCATACTAATCACACTTATCTTGACAATGCACAGTCAAAGCATGATTAAACGATAATCACTGTAATAATCATTCTGTTTATTATGATGATTAATGGTGACTCTTCATGATGATGAGAGGTGACTATTCTCTCGCGCGTCCTCCATATATTAGGCATCGTTCAAAGAAGGAAGGGGGGACATCGAATGAGACAAAAGGAAAAATATAAGGCATAGAATATTGCAATCATCTGGACAGAGAGCAGCGTCTGCAATTACCAGACAAAGATGGTAGTCAATATTCCACAAGGGAATCGTAGATTATTAACAGATATGGATTAATAAGTAAATATAGAATAGGCAAGCAACGTAGATATAGAATATTAAATATATTCGTTATCAATCAAATGTCCAGGAAGTCGTAACTATAATGTATTTGGATAATAATCAAGGGAAAGATCGATCAGGATATGAATGGAAGTAACCAAAGATTTAGAGGAGATCATTATATATGTCGGGTATTGATCTAAGAATCAAATTCTAGCATTCAATGGAAGTATGAGATCAACATATTATATCAGGGAGAAGTATTGGATATTAAGGAAATGAATCACAGGAATGGCTGGCAAGCAATCAATAACTTAATATTGATTACAAAAATATTATATTTAAATTCTATTAAGGATAAGGAATTATATAATAGTAATCATAACCAGAATTATATATATGTATGAATACATACATATACATAATACATACATATACATAATGCATAAGATCTTAGTACGTATTTATAAAGATATATGGAGTGAATCAATATGTATATATATATATATATAGAAAGTAGGATAATAATAATGAAATCAGAATTACATATATTTATATTATGATTTATACATTTGTATATATAGTAGTAATGCACATGAATTAAGTTCTCGGTTCCGATTTGTATATGTAGGATAAGGAATCAATATAAATATTCTGAGAAAATACTCTCTCTGAATTCACGTATGAAGTTGGCATAAATAATATCCTTGAATATATATATATATATATATATATATATATATGAATAATAACCATATGGAATAAATATATTTAAGATATGTTCCTTAAGCTACAGGTGAGTTAGGGAGGTAAACACCTAAGGGGCCATAAATAAGGAGAATACGTGGATGTGATCCCGGTTCTGCCTAAGACCCCTTTAGGAACTCTTGGCCCTTACGCTAACCACCTAAGACTTGACAACTACAACCATCTCCTTCGTAAGATGAGATGAGTTAGGGAGGGAAAGCACCCAAGGGGGTTCAGTTAAGGAGAATACGTGGATTACGTTCCAGGTTCTACCTAGAATTCCTTGAGTCATCTTGGCCCTTACGCTAACCACCTAAGACTTGACAACTACAATCATCTCCTTCGTAAGATGAGATGAGTTAGGGAGGGAAATCACCCAAGGGGGTTCAGTTAAGGAGAATACGTGGATTACGTTCCAGGTTCTACCTAGAATTCCTTGAGTCATCTTGGCCCTTACGCTAACCATCAAAGTTCTCACGATGGACACTATCTAAACGTGATAAATAATCATCTTAACTATTGATTAAAATAAATATTGAAATCTAATATGCTATAATTATTAACTTTGCTAATGTTGGTTTCTCCTTGTCTCTAGGAGACAAGTAGGGACATTTCATTCTTCTTGTCACAATAGGACTAGTACCAAAAATGGATGAGATAGGCCTAGATGATTGTGCACTAGATAAAGAAGGTGATGGCATTGTCAAACCTTGTTTCCCTATTTCAGCCTCCATGTGCAATCTATGGTACTCTATTCTCTCTGTCATAACCCTATATTCACATATGATTAATCTATAAATTATTCTAAATATAAATGTATGTTCTATTATTGTAAATGTCATAATGATAATTAATATAAATAAATAGTCCATTCATAATCAATATTGATAAGTAGTCTATTTATAATCAATATAAATAATTAATTAATAATATACAACTTATATTATTAATAATACTAAACCATATCTATTAATCAATTATTATCCTTAATCAATCAATAGATATTCTAATATTATAAATACAAATGAAATAAGAAATTATATTTTACAAATAAAATAAGAAATTATATTTTACAAATTAAGGGACCAAATATTATTAATTAAACATTATAAATTCCTTTTATATATTCATTTTAAATAAACAATGATAATATTTTTAAAAGTAAAGATTATGAAATAACTATCACACCCTTTCTGGAGGATGGGTACTTAAAGGGGAAGTGCATTCATAAAAATAAAAATAAAATAAGGAAGAGATATTCACATTAAGAGAAGACGATTAAAACATAAGGGAAAAACATAGGATAGAAGTGGATAGGAAAACAAGGCAAATTAATAGCCTAAATTATAGGGAAGGTCAAAATTATAGGAAAGGCCTAGATTATAGGGAAGATAAATAAAAGAAAGGAAATTACATTGCAAGGAAGATAGAAATAAAGTGAGTTATTTTATATGAATTAAATTATTTATTGATTATTATATATATATATATATATATATATATATATATGTTCAAGAATTTTATTTCTTTTATCTATTAAAATGTCTATAAATATATTGATTGATTTATATATTGAAAATATATTTATACATGTGTAATTATCTATGCAATTATGTAATAGGCATTTTGTGTTTTTGGATTTTTTATAAATCTGAATAAATGATCATGTAATTTACATTAATTTTTGGTACATTTATATGTCCACCCAAATTGATGATATGGAGACCATAGAGAGAATGAATCTTATATTCATTAAGAGATGGATCCCATATCTGGAGGGGACTAGAGGAAATTGTTATAGTTTCCCTAGTCTCGAGATTGTTATAATCTCACATAGGCAGTATATATACTAATGCCAGTCATATGCATATGCGTAGGCTTGGATGGCATTTATTGCTTCCAAGAGATTATTATGGGTAGTGCTCTATGGGATGACATGTCGATAGCCCGGTTGCTTAGACTAGATCTTATATCCCTCAAGCCGAGAATCGAGAATTTTGTGAAGCCCAGCCTAGAGGCAGCCTTAAGAATCAAATCCCCCCTTACTAACTTAGAGAAGAGCATGAGTCATGTAAATATTGGATAATATTTTGTACTAACGTCGTTTTTGTAGGAAATTATAAAGGAGAATAAGAAGGGACATTACACTCTCCTCATCAGTTAAATTTGGACAAGTTATAACCCCATGGCACGCTATACCCAAAACGTGTGACTTCACCCTTTTATAGCTGCTCCTAAAGTCATCATAACAAACACGACAATCCCACACCCTAGTCCCTCTTGAATTTTTTTTCTTTTGACCCCTAGGTGTAACATATTGGAGAAGAGGTTTTTTCTTGTTGAAAGGGCCCTTTTCATATTTTCTCATGATTGTTGAAGAGCACTTCAACAAATTAGGTTTCTGCCCACTACTAGCCTCAACACTTTGAGTTTGACTAGCACCCAATTCATCGTCACTACTACTATCCTCATTGCAGCTCATTTTGGTTTTAAAATTTTTTTGAGATTGAAGAATGAACTAAAACAATGCAAAAAATAAAAAAAATTGTTTCAAGCTTAAGCTTTGAAAAAAAATGAAAAACAAAAGCATGGGAGGATGTTTAAGCTTACCTCTTCCAACCTCTTGCTTTCTAAGATGTGTTAGAATTCTTAGGTACTCGAGGGGCGGGGGGGGGGGGGGGTGTGAATCAGTACAAACAAATTATGGACTAATCCAACCACCAATCTGAATAACTTCAATAATAACTTCCAAACCATGAAGCATATACCTGAAGTAAACAAATAAAAGAAAACAATATGAAGCATCCACAAAATCATCACACGTGACATAATGATTTTTTCATGGAAACCCTTAGTTAGAGGGAAAAACCACTGTGGGTATGAAAACCACAAGCTCACTACTGCAGTAAATGAGTTTTCCTTGTTAGGAGCTACAATTACCCTTTCTGAGGGTACACCCTGTTAGGAGTGATTAGTACCTTGTTGGAAGTACAATCAGATCTGCTAAGATCTACCTCGCAAGAGGATTTCAAGGCTCTGTTAAGAGCTCACCCTGTTAAGGGATTTACAATGAGGAACTTGTTAAAGTTCTGTTGTTACTTGTTATTGAGGGGGGGAGGTGGGGGGTGAATCAGTAACCACTGAGAATATACTTATTTTTTTTTCTTGTAAAACAGATCCTTGTATGTAAGACAGAATGTAAACAATCATTCACAAGCATAAACAGAATCACACAGATCAACTCAAGTATTATACGTGGAAACCCTCGGTTAGAAGGAAAAGACCACGGTGAGACAGAGCTCACAACTTCACTATTACTAAATGAAGGTGCCCTATTAAGAGCTTACAAAGCACTGGTTAAGGTGCTACCCGGTTAAGGGATTTTACAAAGATCGGTTAAGATCTGAACCCTGTTAAGAGTTGCCTAGTTATAGGACTTTGAACATCAACAAAGATGTTACCTTGTTAGGGGATTTTACAACGAACCGATTAGGGTCACCCTAATGAAGGGATTTTAATTTTCTTTAACTACTTATAAAAGCAATGATCTGTTGTGACACTAAATGTCTGATTAGATCATACCTGTTGATCTCTTCTTTGGTTTTCTTCGCTGTTGATCTCTTTTTCTTTCTTCGCCTCTGTGCTTGTAGCACTCCTTAGAAGATATCTCTCCTCTGCTCTTTTCAATCACCAACTATCAACAACTTATCTTGCGTCCTATAACCTTTATTTATACAAGAGTTCATTGTAATGAAACCCTTAACTCATAGAACCGCTAGGCTGTAAACTTATCCATAAATCATGCAACACATAAAAACTATGCATTTTGATCTGGAGTTTATCTTGAGATCATCCGTAGAATTAAAGCTAACTCCTGTTAAAAAGCTAACTCCACTTTAGAGTGGTGGATGTCTCGTATAATCCGGTTTTAACTCAAATTGCTCCGCATAATCCGATGCGGATCTTTAGGCAGTCTAGACCGGTGTAACCTTATACCCCGTTTGTCCTTGTATTCTACATAAGACCGGTATTGTGCATTTGCTTCGGTCTACCGCTGTATCTATCGATATAGTCAACCGGTGCATACACTATGTTCTTAGTCTACTGATGGCGTTTAGAGTAATGTAAGTGACCGGTTACCCTTTACTGGTGTTTGTGACTGGTGACCCTTTACCGGTGTGAATGGTATTTGTGAAATACACTAATGACAACTCATATTGCTAGCAATCTTCCCCTTTGTCATTGGTGGCAAAACCATACACAAAACCATTCATACAAAAACAAATAATTTATACCTTGGGCATTGTAGACTGCTCTTTGTCTATAGAACACTTCCCTTGTCTGAGTGCTCCGCCCTGTGTTGCTCTTTCCGCTTTCTGACTGTTGCTTTTTGTTCTACTCTTTCTATTCTCTTTTTTTTGATTTACCATCTTCTCCTTTTTGCCTCCATGTGATAAAGGGTTAAGCTTTCCTTAGGATGTTACATTTGTAGCTTTGTGAAGCTATCCTTATAGATGTTCTTTGCAGAATGTAGGAAGGGTGCCCATTGACCGGTTACATATTCAATGTTCTTCTGTGTTGCTTTGAGAGAAACGACGATGTTCTCCATATCTTTGACAGTTTTGTAGTCCGGTTCATTGATCAGAGCATCTGTAGAAGTAGCTGTTTGGTACATGATATCAAGTGTTGGGGCCAGAAGCATCTGAAATCCTATGACGTCTTGGATTCTTTTGTTTTCTTCCTTAGCTGTCTTTCTCAAGATTAGAGCAAGACTATTCATTTATCTGCTAAAAGTTGTCACAGTTTTATTCTTGATGTCAAATTGGGTTGATAAAGCTTTTATGTCCTCTGAGGTCTTTGCAGCTTTTTTATTTAACTCTTGCAAGAATATCTCAAAATTTGAAGTTTTGCTTATCAAACTTCTTGCAACTTGTATCTGCTGTTGAAGAACTTTTAAATTGTTTGATAGAGTATCCTTTATATCTGCAACTTGTTTGTGAAGAATCTCCACTCTTTTCTTCTCATAGTGGTCAATTGCCACTGTTTCTGGATCAGTTAGATCCTCACCGATAGTATGAGCTAGTACTTCCAGCTGGTCGATGACCGGTTCGTCTTCATCTATGTCAGCATCCGGTACGAAGTTGTATAGGATATCTTTTACTTTGCTCAAAACCATATTCTGTTTTCTTTTAGTAAGCTCTTTCAGCTGTTTTGTTGACATTTTGCTGATGTCAATTATTGTATCAGTTGCCTTACTTCTTTAGAAAATGAGAGCTTTCTCTTAGATGAGCTAGGAAGAGTTTCCGATTCCTTTTGGCTGAGCTCCTGTTCCTTCTCTTTTCCTTGTTCTTGTTCCTTTGGAGCTTGCTCATTTTCTCTTTTGTCCTGTTCATCTGGTTTGTTTCCCTCTTCCGGTCTGTCTTCCGGTTGTTGAACTTCTATCTCAGGCATAGCATCTTCTTCTTGATGCGAGGGCTCTTCTGGTGGGGCTTGTGTTTGTTGCTGCTCTTCAATGGTATGAAGATTACCTACAACGATTCCTCCATCTCCTTTAACTGATCTGTTAGTGGGAGTATTGACAGAAGTTTGTCCCAAATTGACCGGCTCACCAGAAGTGAACATTTCTGTTAGATCTTCCTGTACACCAGTTATTGGAGTCTGAGTTGTAGTAAACTGAACAGGTGGATCTTTAATTGTTGCAGTGTGATCCTAAGGACCTGTTGCTTCAAGGGTATTGAAGTCATACTGCTGCCAGAAATCTAAAGTCTCTTTGAAGACTTCATTCTCATATCCATTGAGAATCTTGGCAACTCTGTAATTTGTATCCAGATTCATAGATGCTTCTTCTAATAGAAGCTTTACTCTCTTGTCACTTAGACGAGGTCTAGCTTTTTCCAGTGCATCCCTATTGATCTTTGAGTTTATTTCTAGACCGGTTCTCCATTTTGTTTGAAGCTTACTGTTTAACTCAGGAGGAAACTTGCCCCTATAATCCCTAGGAGTTTTGATGAAATCTAGTAGACTTTCAACAAGAGCTTTTTCAATTTCCTGTTTGTACTCCTCGGCTAATACACTATACCATTTGGCTGCATTATCTATTTCTCCAAAATTTGTAATTTCATCGACAATATCATTGATAGTCATTGTACGAGCCTTACCTTTGTCTGGAGAAACTAGAAGTGTTGGATTGGTTGGTTCATCACTAATGTCAACAATGACCGGTTTCTCTACTCCGAGTACACCTTTTCCTTTTTCGGTGTCAGGAGCTGGTGGAACTGTTGTCCTTTGATGTGCTTCCTCTGCTTGCTGCTGAGTCAGGAGAAGTTTGGTCCAGGTAGTTACACCTTCTTGATGAACTTTATCTACCTCTCCAATAAGCACTTGACTGATCCTTTTCCTTGTTAGAAAGTTTTGTTTGTTCAGATCAGCTTGTTGAGTAGCTTCCTCCAAAGTGAGGTGATTCTGTACTTCCAGTAGAGCTCAAATTCGAAGCTCTTTTTCCTTGTCCATTGAAGCTTCCCACCTGGCTTTAAGTATCTCATATAGATCCTTTGGTACAGTCTTTTGAAGCTCAGAAGGAGAAAAGTTAAACTTGTGAATGCAGAAAACTATACCTTCTTCAATCTTTCTTCTATCTTCATCATTGCTTAATTCATACCTTCTGCCCACCTGTCCTAACCTTCCTGTTTCCTTTATACCTGCAACAAATTCATCAATATCTTGTCATTTTGGTATTGCTACAGGCTCCTTCACCGGTTTTCTTGAACCCTTCTTCCTTTTGATTAAAGGAACTGTGTCCTCGGATTCGGTTTCTTCAACTTCTTCTTGTGTGCTTGCCACTGGTTGAGCTTTCTTATTTTGTGCCCTTGGTGGTTTAGTCACCGGTTTCTTCTTCGGTGTAGGCGTTCTTTTCACATAAACATTCTTGATTGGTGCCCTTTTTAGATTTTTCTCTATTTCCTCATAGGTTCCAAACCGTTGAGCAGAGAGATCCAGGTGTGCTTCCTGCAGGGCCTCTACATACGACTTTGCAATCTTTGCGGTGATTTCGTAACCAAGCTCCATTGCATACTCATCTCTTGGCTCTACTGCTTGAATGATGCAGAAGTCAGTTGATACAGGAAAACATACCTCTTTTTTGTACAGGTCAACGATAGTTGACGAATTTTTTTGTATGGCATGCATTTTTAGCTGAAGGGCCTTGAAATGATCGGTCATAGCTTTGTCAAACTGGTCTCCCAGCTAGTTAGCCATATCACTAATTTGCATCATGACCGGTCGATCTGTTGCCCATGTCACTTTTCCTATTCTAGGGAAGGAGTTAGAATAGTAAAAACAGAGACATACCAGAAGTGTGCCAAATTTCAATGATTTCTTTTTGATGATGCCTAGCTTCTTCATATTCTCAAAAATCTGTCCTCTTAGCATTCCGCACATATCATACTGTGCATTATCATGTATTATTCTGTGAGTTGCATGTATGCCTCCACCCGGTATGCTGTTTAGGTTACTGGATTGATATATTTTGTAACCTATTACAGTGAATGCGAACCGAACAACTGGATCTTCAATATCAGTTACAGTCATCAATCTCTTGTAGGATTTTGATTTTGTTAGATTGGCCACCATTGCATTTGATATGGGTCTCAGGGTTAGGGCTTCCCCCTGATTGCAGAACCCGGTTACCCTATGGAGATTGTCTTTCGTGATCGGAGTGCAGACTCCTTTCGTGAGCCAAAATCCCGGTTTGTGCACTCGACTAACCACCATTCGAATCCATTATGGTCTGAAGATGTTTGGATATGAGACTCCATTAATAATCCTAGACGATACCAGCTTTGTGTAACAATTGGGATAATTTCCATTTGTGCATAGCGAGCAATACTCGCTTTGTATGTACGTCTCACCCAACTCTTGTTTTGCATGGATGAACGCACTCACATCTTCTGTCAGGAGCACTCCATTAGGTACTGAGGAGAGCGCGCGCCAGCCATGTCGATCTCTCTGTTTTGATTCGACAAGATTTCATACAGAGTGTTACCGTCATTTTCCTCAAATTCCGGTTATTGTCTTGGTTAGTCGAAGTCTCTAAGTTGAAGTTGAACTTTTATTGAGTTGGTTCAAATTCAAGTTCAACCCGTTACTGCTTTCGAGTCTTAAAATGTTTATATTTGCCTTTGCCTCAAAACATTTGTCGGTCTTGAAGATGAACTTGAACTTGAACCCAGTCCTGAACCTCAAGTTAGTTCAAGTTCAAGTTCACGTTTGGAAGAGGACAAGTTACGCATGGAAAATTCGGCGGGATTGTTTCTTTTCCAAAAAGAAGGTTTCTGTTATGTAGTTCTCCGAGTGTTTATTCAGTTTTGGAAATTGCCGTACAAGATGCTCTCATTCAACTAGATGGCCCGTGCATGTGAAGGATTGGAAATGACAGTTGATGGCATGACGTAGAGGGAGCCATTAATATTTAGATATGGTGATCAGGGATATTTCTTGGGAATTGAGTTATTCGTGCCGAAATAGCTGGTGGCTTAATTAAGCTCGGCCGGACATGTCAAATCAATCATTTCTCAATTAAAACATTTATTATGGGCATGATCTAAAGATTTATTAAGGATCCCATCAGGCATTTACGAATAAATGAAGAATGATTTAAGTTTTTCTGTTAAGTCATTTTGTCTGGAGAAGGAGAAGGAGCGACGGAATTGGGATTGAGGAATTTGCAGGGAGTTGTTGCGTAGTATATTGGTGAGTTATCCTATCCCCTTGCAGTTTCAGTTTTCAGCGGCTTTTTCTGTCTCGCAAGTCTTTTCTATTCATATTTGGTAGGATGAAGTTGTTCCGTCCAAAACTTCTGAAAGAAGAGAATAGAACCCACCTGCTAGTTTCTCTTCCCGACATAGGTGATACCTTCTTGTTGAATGCAAACCTAGGAGAACTCTGTGATAGAGCCCGAATTTCGTCCAAGGGATCTTTTTCTAGCAAATTAGCGGGGAGTGGTCTTTTAGAAGCCGTTGCATTTCCTCCGGCTTTCGTTTGCCTTGAACTGGTGTTGGAGTGTGCAAACAAATATGACGCCAAGAATAGATGTATTAAGAGTGTGTCAGGAGAAATCTTGGTAAAAATCAGCCGGGAAACATTAATGGCGGCCCTGATAATTCCAGACAAGGAACCATATGAACCATGGACCTATGAAGAGGCAGATCACGTGTATGAGGCTGATAAGAAGAAATATAGCTCCTCAATAGCCCAAGTATGGCTTGCGAAACCAGAGAAAGGAGGAAACAGGCTGTGAAAGCCACTGACAATTGAACACTTTCGAAAAGACATCGCCGATATGGTGCTTCTTCTGAAGAGCGTGAAGGGAAATCCTCATGCATTTCATTGGGAGAACTGGATGTACTATTTCATTCAGAAAATCATAGGAGATAAGTTTATTGATTGGGCTAACCTAATAGCTGAAAAGCTCCACAAAGAACTCTTAAATGTGACAAATTTAACTGCATTTTATATTTCCTCCTACCTTGTGTATGTCTTAGCATGTTGCAGAGCTTGGGAAGGATTACCTCACGAATTGTGGACAAGTGATATGAGGATATACGACTACTTCACATGCTTGCAAAAGGAGAAGATCTCCAGTGAGTTCAAAACTGTAAATGACAAGTTTTCAGGAAGGTTAGTTTTTGAGTTGAGAGGGAAAGAAAACTGCAAGCTTTCTGAGGAGGCCAAGCAGGTGATTAATATTTATGGCTGTCATTTTATACAATTTCCAAGATTTACTTATCTGAGAGTCGGAGCATTTGATGAAGAGCCCCTACGACTTCCCAGATTCTGTTTAGATGATGTAATCCTGATGGAGCTATGCAGATAGCTTGTGCTAGTTGAACAAAAGGTTGGGACCCCAAAGAAGTCCTCGAGTGTTCTCTTCCCTATTGAGTTAGGGTACTATGGATGCAAAAGTTTTCAGGATGTCGTGGCTGTCAAAGAAGAACTGAATGCTTTTTATTTGCAAACTTATACTCCTAGGGTTAATTTTGATTATAGAGGCTTTGCAGTAGCAAACCTCAATGTCCCAGAGACGTTTATATACATCCCTGAGCTAGAAGATTTTTGGGCTAACTGTTTTGATGAATTGGAGGTAAGGAAAAGACTCTGGTCCTGGCTAACTTTGAAGCAGATCATCACTTTCAGGCTAGAGTTAGATACAGACGAAGTGGGGGAAGACAGTGAAGTTGATGTTGTAGATTCCCAATATTCGGAGAAGGTCAAAGCTCTCGCAATTCCTGAACTAGATTTGAAAGAGCCAGAAGAAGATGATTTGTATAAGAGAATGAAAAGGGTGATCGAAAGAACCGAAGCATGGTTGGTTAAGAAAAGAACCCCTGTTGTTCCGTTGCAATAAGCAAAGAAACAAATAAAAACCAAGAGGAGTTCAACCAAGAGGAGTTCTGTTTTAACTAACTTAAATGTTGATCCATCTTGTGCAGCGAAAACTAAACCACAAGTTGAACTTGAAGTTGAACCTGAAGTTGAACCAATTTCTTCGCAAGTTCAAGTTCAAGTTCAAGTTCAAGTTCAACAGCGGCTTGAACCCGAAGTCCGAGTGACCAGATCAAGCCAAAGAGTAAAAGAAAAGGTTCAGAGGCAGAGAGTTACTCCCAATGTCATCGTGGATTTAGATTCATCAGACCCTGATCCGAAGGCAGTTTTAGTGGAAGACCACAGGGTATCTGGGATGGCCGATGATCAACAGATGCAAGAGGAAACAGGAGGTACTCCGAAAGACTCGTTAGCTCTGCTGAGCGACTATGACACCCAAAAGAAGATCTCTGCCACTCCACCATGGTTGGAGACCCCAGTAGCCAGGAAAAGGAATATGGTTCCTTTATCAGTACCTATTGATGATGTAGTAAGCAGGTATCTGGGAAAATCGTCTAAGGTCAAGAAAATGAAGATGGAATCTAGAATTGATTTCGATGAGAGCAGTGGCCACTGGATGGCTGAGATTGCAAAACCTAAAGAAGACAGAATTGAAGGCGAAGCTTCAGTCCAGGACTTTCAAGTATCCAAGGTGGACTTAGGGAAAGACACCAGAGCCACTGATATGAGGTTTTTCTAGGTGTCAAACAAGAAGATTGCTAGAAGAGTGTGGAAAGATGCCAAAGATAAACAGGAAATGAAAGAAGCGATGAAGAGTATGGCTCAGTATATTAATGCCATTCAACATCCAGAACCTTTCCCTCTGAGCGAGATGCCAGCCTCCATTGACATGAAATCCCTTGATAATCAACTCTTTCTCCACTAGGTTCAAAGAAGCAAGGCGGTGAGCAAGGCATTTGATGATTGGATGGAGCGCGTAAAAACAGAGGTTGTGCAGCAGCTAAGTAAACTGGATCAAACCCACAGTGAAGGAGACTGGCTAGTTAAGGAAGTAGAAGACAACATTGAAGAATGGGAGCTGAAAAAGACTACTTGGACCAAGGAGCTCCATTGGATTGAAGAAATTGAAGAATACAGTTCGCAGAAGTTCCTTATGGAAAAACCAATACCAGGACTGGATGACACAGTTCTTTATGTTATAAAAGAATGCATAGATTGGCAGAATGAAGCCATGGCTCTGGGAATCTCTGAGGTAAAAGATCTCATGAAGGGGCTGAAAACGATCAAAGAAATCATTTCTAATGATATAAAGTGGATTACTGAGCGGTGCCAGGAAGCTCAGGAGGCGTCAGATAAAACGGCTCAACAGGTAATCAAAGAGGTAAACACTTGGTTCAGCGACCTCAAAGGGATGAAGACACCTACAGATGAGCATTTCACGAAGATTGCCCGAATGGAGTCGATGATGATCATTCAGCAAGATCATTCGGTTATGCAGTCAGGAAAGATAGTTGAGGTTAAAAAGGAGAAGGAAGTCTGGAAGCAGAGAATCGATTCTATCGGTTTGCCACATCAACCAGTCATCTCCGCGTTCAATGCCGCATTCGAAGATTGGAACGCAACGTGTCTTGCAGCGGCTTTAGCTCCTTAACCGTTCGAGACACTTGGCGATTTTTAGAGGCGTTTTTGCTCCAGTCCAGTTTTGATGCTTAATGCTTAGGACAATTATTAGAAGTTATTAGAATTTACTTTCAAGTAAGACAATTTTACGAAGTCAGTTATGGAATCCCTGCGAGGCTATTTATGCAAAAATTTAAAACTGTTTATGGGTTCGGCTCTCTGAGTTTGAGAGAAATTATTTTCTAAATACTTTACTTCAAGTTTTCAGGATACTGATATTACAGAATGTATGGAATATCTTATGGTGTTACATATATGTCTAAGGTTTTAAAATGATGAATATTATTGTTTATCTGATGTGATTTATTTTCTTGTGGAAGTAAGTTATGTTGAATGAAGCTTAGCTGTGATTGAATGAATTCTAGGCTTAGAGGTGGCAGAGAGGATTGTGATTAAAGTTCAGATTTAACAAATTTGAAGCTTTTGGAATTGTGATTGAAGTATGCGTTTACTCTAAAATTTGCACATTCTTTTTCGTGTTGATGAACTGAATGTTTCTCCTTAAGTGTTTTTTGGTGAAAAGCACACATGATGTTGTTTTTCTATGCTTGATAAGAACGTGTTGAAAATCTTTCTAGAAGGTAGCTGCACCTTGTAATTTGCAGAGAGTTGGCTTTTAGCAACTCATTTGTTAGTGTTAAAGATTTCTCTCTTTTCATTCTTTAAGGAGGTTTGAAATTGATTTAAAGGAAAGGGGAAAAACTGTATGCTAACAGTTTTTGGCGACTCTACTGGGGAGCGTCTAAGAGTAGACTAGGATTGATATTCTTACATTTTAATGATCAGTTGTGGTGTTACTCGCTGAAGTTATTCCTGGTCGACAAGTACTTCCTCCAGTTTCGCAACCAGGGCTAGATTTTTCTGATACTAAAGATTTAATTGCTGACCTTAATGCAGCAGCTTGGAAGTTGAAATCGAATGATCAGCAATACCACCAAGTAAGGTTAGTTCTTGAGGAAGAGGAAGAGATTGGAGAGTGGCTTCGAGGCTTGCCTGTAGCCCAGGAGGCTGCTGTAGTTGACAGAGCAGTTTGAAGGCCCTGAAAATAATTGTTTCTTTCATTTGTTTCAGTTAATTAAGCTGGTTGAGAAGAGATTTACAAGGGGGGATAGAGCAAAAGGTCTTTTAGATTCTGATTTTGAAGATCTAGCTAAGCTTAATTTTAAGCCCTAGACTCCTTCTAGGCGAAGACAATATAAGATTGCTAGTAGGTCTTCTTCTCCCACTAAGTCTACTGCTATAACTACTTTTAGTTCCTTGGTCTCACCCAGAACCTTAACTCCTACTTTTATAAATCTACAGCCCTTGAATATCATTTTACCCACTATGGCACAGAATCAGCCTTGGGGTGCTGCCGTAGGATCTTTAAGCTTAGGAGAAAATCTTCTAAACCTACCTAAAGGTCGTGATATCCTACCCAAATTTAGTGGTGATGGAAAGAAAACCCCCGAGGATCACTTGAATGCTTTCAATACAGCATGCGGAGTTTTAGCAGTGGGCACTGCAGATGTGGCTGTCAAGCTCTTTGTCTTGACCTTAACTGAGACTGCAGCCGAGTGGTTTCACAGTTTATCACATGCGTCCATTACCGACTAGGATTCTATGAAAACAACATTTGAGACAAGGTTTAAATCAGTTGATGATGCAAATACCCTTTTGATTTAGTTAAGTCAAATGAAGGAGATTCAAGTACCCATGAGAGAGTTTGTTGCAAGATTCAATAAAGGAATTCAAGTGATTCCAGCTGCAAGTATACCTAATGATGAAAATCAGAAAGGCTTTTTCTTAAATGCTACGCCTCCAGATGTAGCATTTCCTTTAAAAAGAGCTAGGCCAGCCACCTTGGCAGCAACTCAGGCTCTCGCTATTGAATTGGAGTATGATCTCATAACAAGTGGCAAATGGAGAAAAGATGTTCAAACATCTAGCTCTCAACCCTGTACCTCCTCATCGTTGGACCCTATAATTCAAAGACTGATGAAGACTTGATAACCATCAAGCGACAATTGCTTAAAACTACCAGTCCCTATCAAGATATTCCACGTAAATATGCAACTCAGGGACCCTCAAACTCCGGAAAACAATTTAATTTGCCCCCTGCTCAGCAGAGATTGCAGATTGAACCGCCACCAAATAAAAGTAACATGTGTGTTTTCCATCTTATTGATGAACATGAGGAGGTCTCGTGTCCCGAAAACATAAGACATGTGCAACTTGAAGCTGAGAAAGAAGCAGCAACAAAGGTGACTGTTGAAGACATCCTCTGAGGTGCCTGGCGACTCTGGAAACTTTTACCTTGAATATGAATCAGACTCCGAAAGGGGGGGAGACATATTGGTAACTTTAGAGGATACCTCTTGTTTAGTCTTGACAAGAAATCAGCGTGGAGGAAAGGTGAGTATTTGGTCAAATGCAGCAACTAAAGGTAGTGAAGGACAGGTTGTTGTGAGGTTTTACATCACCCCATATCATGGGGACCCCCGTTCTGAATTTTTGGAGTTTGGATTTTTTTGCCTGGCTTAGTCTTGATTGTTTGGATTCTGAGAGCAATGATGCTTAGATTTGCAATACGGCTGTGGTTTCAAAATTTTTGATGAAGTGTTGATCGTGGTTTGGATTTCATTTGTTCATGTTGATTCATTTGCAAATTGACGTAGTTCTTTATAAGGCAATGGAATTTTGTGGTTCGTGATAATTTGCAAAATGATGTGAAATTTCGATTTTTGTTGGCAAGTTGAATTCTGAGAGTTCTTTGTTAAAATTTGAAATTGCTCATGCTTGAAGGTCTGAAATTTTGAAAGGCAATTGAGATAATGATGATTTCATGGCAATTGGCAAATTCTATTAGATTTTCGATTTTTGTTGGAGTTAATAAATTCTAAAATCTGAATGCTTCTTTTCGAAATTCCTCATGCCTTGGTCTTCAAAATTGTTTTGGGCAATGCAATTCAATGAATCTAATCAATTTGCAAACAGTAGTGAGAAGAATTTTCGATTCTCCTTCTAATTGGCTGTCTTGAACAAATAAATATTCAAATCTGGAAACTTCATTGCCTTATTTCGATTTCCTAAATTCATTTTTGGCATTTTCAAAATTGCATTGGACGGATTTTATTTGAATTTGGAGATTGTATTTTGTAAAAATCGAAGCTTAATTGTTTATTAACAATCAGCCCCAACAATTTCAAATTTCGAAGCTTGCTTGAAAGATTTTTTTTTAAAATTCGAAATTAATTGGCAATTTGCCAAAGTCGGCTCTGTTTTAGCATTAATTTATTGATTATTTTTTCCAAACGTGTGTCCAGGTCGGCCTTGGAATTAGGCCCAGCGGTGGATATAAAAGCAGGCCCTTGCCCTCTCATTTGGACACAATTCAAATGCGATTTCCTCTCTGCTAATATAGAGCGAAAATCAGAGGTCCAAGGCAGCGGTTTTCGTCATTTTTGGGCAGCGATTTGGAGTTTGAGGGTGGTGTCTTGACAGGGACAGCGAACCTGAGCGTAGAAGGCAGCATTTGAAGGTGTTTGAGGGGCTGTCCAAGGCCCTATAACAGTATTTTTGAAGGGAGCGAAATCAGAGACTTTTGGCAGCAATTTTTCTATCAAATTTCGGCAATCCCAGTCATTCTTTGGGCAGCGATCTCAGTGTTGGAGTGGCGTCTTTTCTTTGGGAAGCAGGCCTGGGCGTAGAAGGTGCATTTGGAGGTGTTCGTAGGGCAGTTCCAGGCCTTAAAATCAGTATTTTGGCAAGGATTAGGAGCAGAGATTTGTTGTGGATGCATTGAGAGCCTCATTCCATACTTTCCATCCCCCTAAATTCGATTTTTGAGGACAATTTTTCTAGAATTATTGCCAAATCCGAAAATCAGAGATTGAGATTTCATTTCCAGAATTTGAAGTTTGGATTTTGGCAAGTTTGAGCATTTCGTTTCTCAGAATTTTTCAAAGGGTGGAGAGGTTGATTTGGGCTTCATTTTCCAAAATTTTAAGAAGGTATTTTGAAGGAGGATTTGATTCATATTTGAGGGCCTCATTTCTAGAATTTTAACAAGTAAGGATTGTGATGTGAAGTTTAGATTTTGACAAGGTCAAGGATATCAAGTTTGGTTTGACAAGACAATTACATCAAGGAAGAATTCAGAATTGCATAACCGGTGAGTGGCTTATCTTACTCTTTTCTTCTTAGTTGTTTTCATTTCTTTGGTATTAGTGTTAGGTGTTGAAGACTAGTTTCAAAAGTAGAGTTAGAAATTTGGTTAGTAGGTTGATTACTCGATTTTCTTGATTAGCTTTTTTCCCCAAGTTCTTGCTTGCATTCCATCATTTCATCATCACTAGGAAGAAGATTGGAGTGATAAGTGTAGTCCATCTCATAGGCAACGGCGGGGAGTGATAAGTGTAGTTTCCATCTCATTAGGAGGAAGTTTGGAGTGATAAGTGTAGACCCACCATCATTGTAGAAAGGCGGGGAGTGATAAGGGTTTAGGATGGCGGATGCCAATGCAAGCAAGCGACCCAAAGGAACTAATGCTAAAATAGGAGACAAGGAAGTCATGATACCCAATTCCAACTTCCGCTCGAAACTGAGATACGTTGGAGACACCAACATTGGTACCCTTGATATGATTCAATTAAGAGAGAGGTTGAGAGACAGCTAGTCCCCTGTGGCAAAGAAGATCAATAAGTATGGATTTGTGCAAGGAAATGTTTAGTCTACCCCAGCAGCAAACAGAATACAGCAAGTCAAAGTATGGCAACTTCATTGTACTTCTCAACCGGATCCCAGGCTCTGCTCAAGGTACACAGTTTGATCCTTGGATGTTTTATTTTATTGAAGGCATTGAAAATGGTAAAGGAAAGATTGATTGGATTAGGATCATTAGCATGAATTTAGAGTTGCAACTTAGATAGTACAAAATCAGAGGCAAATCTACATGGGGTCCTACTTTTTCAATTCGAGTGCAAGACTACTAGTGATGCTTTGCCAGTCGAACCAAATCCAATTGGGGAGATGCACTGCACCACTATGGTTGTGGGAGTTCGAACAGTTGAGGATATCCAAGGGTTAACCAAGGAGGAAAACATTAGTAAGGAGGCAATTGATGAACTTAACGATTATTCCAATTCAATTGGGAAGATTATGGAACGATCAAAGAGATATGGCCGAGGCAGGTGCCCCAAAAACCCAAGAGTATTAAAGCAGAGGGGGGTGCATGCAAATCAAATTCAAGTGAGAAGGTTAGAGAATACTAGGAAAGGTTTAGGAAGGCAAGGATAATGAAAGAGGGAAGCGAGATGAAAGGTTGAGGGGGGTCAAGTTTGATTTCAAGGCGGTGGCCAAGAGCAAGGCTCTCAAATTGCAAGAAGGTTCACATCCAGGCAGGCCACCAAGGTCAAGGCAGGATTACCCCAAGTGCATGGAGACCTCACCCTTTCGAGGTCAGGACATCAAGTACAAGCAAGTTCAAGTGGTGATGAGAAAATTTCTAAGGGCAAGCTCAAGCATCCAAGGCTTCATCTCATCTCAAGGATTAAAGAACTTTATAGGATAAGGTTGATGAAGTGGCAATTTCATGTGCATGCAATCAAATCATGCCAAGTGTCCTATGTTTTCATTGGTTGACAAATTATTGTAATTTTCTCATTGGCCCACAAAGTTGGTGCCCTCATGTAATTGGTTGAAAGATGGTAACCCTAATTAGGGTTTGTAAGGTTTAATCTTGGCCCTTGATTTTGCCTCTTAATCTTGGCCACTCGTAATTTTGAGACTCTATATAAGGCCATTTGGTCTCATTTGTAAAGGGTTGAAGAAAATTGTTGCTAATATAATACCAAAATTGCTTCTCTTGTCATTGTTGTGTCTTGCATGGTGATAAAGAACACTTGGTGTTATTGCATGGTTTCTACTTCCAATAGTTAAAGTTAGATTTCATTGAGTTGTTAGAGTAAATTTTCATTTTCAAGCAAGTGTTAGAAGTAAGAGTAGAGATAGATGGCTAGTTGTATGGTGATGTTGGTAAATGTTTGATAGGGATCTTTATACTAGGCCACTAGCATCTTGGCAGCTTGTTGAGGAGCTTTGTGTGGTAATCTAGTCTTGTTTCCTTTTGAATCATTGCATCTATGGAGGTAACGCCGCTAGCAAGTCTTCATTAGGTTGATCCCCGTCCATTTGCCAATATTTCCATTCCATAGGAGTAGTAGTAAAGCAGTCAGTAGTTTAGTAGTTAGAGTTTGAAGAGCAAAGTTGGAAGTGATATAAATTGGAAAATCATTGAGTAGACATTGCAAAGCTAAATTTCATCATAGCGAGACTTTGACATTCCTCAAGTGAACAACGTAAGCCCGCCGAAGTGATTACCAACGAATCACATTTATATAACTGAGTTAGTATCCACAGGTGTAAGGAACCTTGGAGTATCCTTGTATACTTTTCAAGAGAGGGTTGAGTGTTTGGTACGTTGTATCAAGTATTCAATTGCTATATATTATATAGTGGTACAAAACTCACATCAACACAGGTCAGTGATCATCCAAAGATTTTGAAAGCAGGCACTCTGGAGGAACAAGTTATGAAAATGTTTGAATCTGATTCCCCTTTTAGTATAGTTGATTTTTGTCAAACTTCAAAAGTGCAAATTTTTGCTGCAGAATATTTGAAAATGAATCCTCGGGAGTTAGATAAATTGGTTAGTTATGTCAAGGGTCCTCCTATTGAACCTAAGGTTCAATAGACAAACAATGCATGTTTTAAAGGACAACTTGAAAAGAAGGAAGAGACAATTGAACAAAAGCCTGTCGAGAAATCCGCTCCTACCATTCCTTTTGGCTTGAAACCTGAACCTTTCTATGTGTCTTTGTACATTCATGGTTTCAAATTAAACAACTGTATTATTGATTCAGGGGCTTCAGATAATATTATGCCTTCATCTGTGGCCAAAGCATTAGATCTCCCTATGACTGATACCTTTGGACGCTGCTATTCTATGGATGCTAAACAAGTCCCACTCCTAGGTCAGATTAAAGACGCCCAAGTTGCCTTGGCAGCTTTTCCAGATAAGAGAATGAAATTAACCATCTTAGTAGCTAATATTCCAGCCAGCTACGGTATGCTTCTTAGCAGAACCTTTTGTAGGGATCTAGGTGGCGAAATAAAATTGGATTGGTCTCAGGCCATAGTCCCTATAGGCAATAAGAAAGTTACTCTTCTTCCAGAACCCAAATCCAAATACACGGTTTTCCCCTCAGAAGACCCTAAATCCCAGATATTGTATCAAGAATTCGAGTTTGCAAACTATGTCATTTTATCAGATGTTAACCTTCCAAATCCAGTGGTTGCAGATGAAGAACTTCTTTAGACTCTTGAATTCGATGGCAGTTGCTCTTCTATAGGCTCAGGGGCTAGAGTAGTCCTCATTTCTCCTGCTGGACTCAAATTTCCTTTTTCATTCAAACTTGAGTTCGAGAATACGAACAATACGGCAAAGTATGAAGCCCTATTGTTAGGTTTAGAAGAAGCTAAGAAGAAAGGGATTAAACTTTTAAAGGCACGTGGGGATGCGGAACTTATTGTCAAACAGGTCAAGAACCTGTTTTCAGTGAAGAATGAGAGACTGAAGAACTACAGAAACAGGGTGTGGGATGAACTCGAGTGGTTTGAAGCCTTTTCAATTGAAGCAATTCCTAGGGAATATAACTCAAGAGTAGATGCTCTTGCTGGGTCAGCATCTTTGCTCATACCACACCCAAACTTTATAGAAGATCGTTACACCATTGAAGCGATTCATAGGCCCAGTGTTCCTGATAATTCTTGTTCTTGGCAAGTGTTCAGAGATGATGCTCAAATAAATGAGTTTCTGCAAGGTCTGGATAAGTTTTCAACCAATTATTATGAAGGATCAAAGTCCAAGTGTCATGAATTCTGTCTAGGGAAGGAATCCAGTACTTTAGAGAAGGGGATTCAACTTAAAGGAAATTCTATACCCAAAGGATTTGTGGAGTTAGAGAAGCTGTTTGATAGGAGAGACTGTTATTTAAATTCACCTGACATGCCAGACACCATCCCTTCAGGTGAATATGAAAAAATTAATATTGGTGATGATTTCAATCCCAAAATGGTTAATTTAGGTGTGTGTTGTGATGAAGATGAAAGAGGTCGTTTCACTAAGTTATTAAAAGAATATGGTGATGTATTTGCTTGGACCTATGATGATTTAAGGAACTTTAGGCAGGGACAGTTTACACATCATATTCCCCTGAAGCCCGGTACATCACCGTTTCGTCAGAAATTGAGAACATACAATCCGAAGGTGTCGGATGCCATTTTTAAGGAGATTGACAAAATGCTTCAAGCTAGGATTATCTTCCCAATACATCATTCTACATGGGTGGTTAACATTATTTGTAATGTCCCTATTTTTCAGACTTCGGGATTAGCTTGGTTTGGCGGCCCTCGCAAGCTAATCGGGTGTTCAGAGGGGGTCAGATTGTGGAGCCAGCGTTGGGATTCCATTCTGGAGATTCAGATTATTAGTTCTGCTTTTCGTTCGGGTCATTTTGGCCAACTTACTATTTTTAGTAAGTGGGGTTTCAGGTATGGCCAGGATTGGCAGGGTGTCTGCACGGAACGTCAGACATCTCAGGATTCAGTTTCAGAGAATCTCCAGTTTGAGAGACTTACTATTTTTAGTAAGTCTATTTTTGGCAATGGCTATTTCTGGCAGGGCAGTATCTATTTTTGGCTAGGCAGTTGGTCCTGGTGCTTTGTCAGAAGTTCGATGATTGCAGTCAAACGATTCATGGCTTTAATTTTAAAGGTATTATTAAATTAAATTATATTGATTTAATTTAATATCTAATGACTTTATAATATTATATTATAAAGTGGGAGTATTTAATAAAGCCAATTAAGTGAAATATTAAAAAAAGTGCTTTTTCAAAAAAGTTATATATTTTGCTCGAAAAAGCACTTTCATTCATTCATTTATGCAATCATTATTTTGAAGTTTGTGAAGTATTGCCCTGGCTAGGGTTTTGAGGACGGATTCCTCTTACTGGTGATTTGAGCCATTGCTTGTAATGGTGAATTTCACAACTGTTTAATTCTGAATATCGATTCAATGCTGAGGTATATTGAATTGATTGAAGTTTCATTTCTGGAGTTGAAGATCTGCAGATAAAATGGTATTAATTAATATTATGCAATGAAGTTCCGAATGTGTTATTGAATGCTGAAGAATATCGAATTACAGATATAACTATTCAGTGGCTGGTTCATATTTATTAAGTATTGGAAGTGTTGAGCATTTGGCGGTTCTCAATTTATGGGCGTTGGAATATATTTATGCTGCGATTCCAAAACATTACAAAAACGTCCTTGTTTGGTAGCAGAATTTCTGACTTTGCCGCTGGAGTTTGAATTCTCTGTTCACGTGTTAGCAGCCTGGGACTTGCGTCTAGGCTGGAGATCGTGTGCTACAGCAGTATTAGGTGGCCGTTTCTTTCCCTTAGTCATTGTGTCCAGCACCAATACCTCACGTGCTGATAATTTGCAGTCACAAGCAATTTGTTCAAAGGTGGCGGCTTCACTGGTGTAGAAGGTGTGACAGTTAGAGAGCATTTTCAGTCACAGGTGCCTTAATGAATTTTAGAATAGAATTGTTTATGTACTTTGTTTATGCAAATAAGGTTTCTAATGTTGATAGATTAAGAATTAATTATTGGTCTGCAAAATTGGTTATTGTAAGATGGTGAATATACTTTCAGAAGTTATTATTTTGCAAGTTACAATTGGAAGTAATGAAATTATCATATTAGTGTTTGAATGATTCAACCATTGAGGGTGACAATTTGCAAAAATATATCAAATTTAGGATATTGATCCGGATTTTCAGAGAGAGCCAACTTAGGTTCTTCAGAGTGGTATCAAAGCTTTCTTCTTGCCATCCTGTGGGGTCTGGTTACATAAATTTTATGAAGTTATTATACGAGTGATCAACACTTCTATTTTCTAGCTATGGATAGACACAGGAGATCTAGTTCAGGGAGTCGTAGCAGTAGGGGAAAAAGAATTGATTTAGATGCTTTGGTTGAAAGCGTTGAGAGATTGAGACTGCATCAGCAGAGGCTAGCAAAGAGGTTGTCGGATCCTGCTACAGTGGACAGGGTAGCGAGATATATGGTCTCTGCCTTTAGTAGGCCGACATCGAGTTTGTAGGGGAGAAGGTTAGAGTTTTCTCCTATAGTTGATCGTGATGCTGATGTACCTTCATCTAGTTCAACACCTGCTATTTCCATTCACTGTGCTGATGATACATTTATTGCACCGGATCCAGTGGATGTTTCAGTGCCACTGGAGGACAACAGTGTTGAGCATCACCGGGTTGAGGCTCCCAGAGCAGTCACGATGGATTGTACAGAGACAACTGATGTTGTAGTCATCTCTGAGTGTTCAGATTCTTTCGTGGAGGGAGTTGTCATTGGAGATGTTTATGTCAGCTACAGAAGTGTTGCTCCAGTTCAGGAGGCAGTTGCTTCCTCAGATAGGCCCGAGGCTTGTATGGAGTCTCCCAGTGATGTAGTTGGTGATCAGGGCATTACAACGGGGTCAGTTGATGATAGTTCAAGCTTCGGCATTATTGGTGCACAGTTTGATGTGGAGTCATGTGTGCAGAGTCATGTGTCAGCAGTTGAGGTTTCAACAGGAGATGTAGGCGCTGACACATCTGATGATACTTTCGAGGATGTTGTGAGTTGCATGGGAGATGACACCCCTTGTGAGTTGTTGGGTGATGACTGCGAGGAGCATATGAGCTCTGACAGTTCAGAGTTATTTGATAGCAGTCGTAGTATAGGATCAGTACAGGAGACAGTGGTCTATTCCTGTGTTGAGGATGTGAGCATGGAGCCTTCGAGTGATGACACTCAGGATGGGAGTGTTGCAGATGATTTGTCAGATGTAATTCCATGCTACAGTATAGTCTATCCACATGTCGATGTTGAGTTGTGTATGCAGCTAGAGTTAGTAGAGGAGATGCAGTTAGAGGATGTGTACACTAGCATTGCAGATATCTCTGATGCTGAGAGTGAGGATGATGAGTGCTATAGTGTCTTTGGTTTTTTATATCTAACTTTGGGTGTAGATTCAGTGTTGTCATACGAGTTCCAGGATTCTTTGTTACAGGGACTTACAGAAGAGGACAGGGAAGCTTTCAAGTGGCAGGAGTTTGTTACAGCCAGGGCTTCCATGTCTAGAGAGAGGGTTACTCCGTCAGTGACTCATGAGGATGTGTCTCAGGATCTGGATTGTCAGATGATTGCAGAGGACGAGGTAGCTGGAGATTGTGTTGAGTCAGATTCAGCAGCAGCTTCCTCGGGGTTAGATGAGGACATGTTCGATGCTTGTACTCAGAGTATAGGGGTGTACTCAGATGTAAGTACACAGAGAGAGTGTGATTTCGACGGAAGTTTGTTGGATACAGCTTCCTCTCATAGTATGGACAGCGCATTTGAGGTTGTTCATAGGAGGCCCGTTGTGCAGAGTCATCATGTGACTAGCCAGTTGCGAGTGGGTGAGAGAGATATTACTTCTACACTTGAGCATTTCGATGCCGCTCGTCAGTTGTTGGCTGTTAATAGTTGGGGTGCTCCTATGACAGATGAGTCCAACGGTGGTTACCTTTCATTGACAGAGATTCATGCTTTGCGTGAAGCTGTCAGGATGTTGAGACAGGATTACTTACAGATGGTAGCCGACCAAGATCACTTAGTTGAGTGGGGGAGTACAGCCTATGAGGCACTGTTGGATCGGGAGGAGGAGGTGAGTGAGCTTACCCAGGAGCTCATAGCGACTACTGAGGCTTTGGAGGACACTCAGCAGAATCTTCAGGAGTCGTAGATTCAGTTAGAGGAGGTGACCGTGGAGTTGGAGCATTTGCGGTTCACACCAGCCCCAGACCCGGTTCGTTTGCATATTGAGGTGGTTGGTGGTGAGTTTGCTCCTACAGTTGGTATCGAGGAACATGATGTGTCAGACACACATGTTCAGGATATGGGAGCACTTGGTACGGATGAGGTTGGAGTACCAGTGGAGTCGAGTACTCAGGTTGATCTTTCTCACAGAGCTGACAGCGCGGTGCAGTTGGCTGTGCCACATTTACAGAGGGATCAACTGTGGATTGCAGGGGAGTATGTTGACGCTTCCACATATAATTTCTACTGCACTGAATCTTTTATGGAGTATTTGCTGGAGAGTGCAGATGTACGACATGACTCTTATGGAGTGTCTGAGGGTATCCTCATCCGAGGCTCTTGTGCTATTTGGAGGTTGGTTGGGAAGATTGTAGAGACTCTTTCTACTATGCTTCCCCACAGAGATTTCGAGGTTGGGTTTGTTGAGAGGATTGCGCAGGGTCCTACACAGCCTACAGTTATGCAGAGTCAGAGATTGGAGCCATCTTCTGATTCCCAATTCGGTAATGGTGAGCCAGTGACGAAGATTGGGGTTTCTGACAGGCATTTCACGGTGGGGTATGCTCATCATTTTTCTTTTGACCCTCAGGTGGGAGATTTGTTCTCACGCAGGGGTAAGCTGGCTCCGGTATCCTACCATCCATCATGGGATGGATTAGCACCATCATTTGCAGATGGTTTTGGCAGTTGCAAGTTAGATTACTTGCAGTGTCCACACGCTCAGGACTGCTTATTAGGTGACAGAGTTGATAATAGTGATCCTGGCACATTTAGTCACTATTGTTTCCTTGGTGCAGTTGGGTGTGAGTACTGGATTGATAGGGACTCAGATTTTGATGGAGTTATTATTGCAGATGGTTGAGTTCTGTTGGGTTGTTTCCAGTATCGGCATCTACAATTGGTTTACAGCTATTGTTTTCAGTGGTGTGTGTTTGGTTGATGTCGGTTCTTTCTTCACAGGAGTTTAGTGCGGATTGGGACATTACCTGTGACCATCCTTGGGATCCGGGTGGTTTGTGATGTTGCTTATTTCTCCTGATTGCTTGAGGACAACCAATCTTGGGAAGGGAGGACTGTAATGTCCCCGTTTTTCAGACTTCGGGATTAGCTTGGTTTGGCGGCCCTCGCAAGCTAATCGAGTGTTCAGAGGGGGTCAGATTGTGGAGCCAGCGTTGGGATTCCATTCTGGAGATTCAGATTATCAGTTCTACTCTTTGTTCGGGTCATTTTGGCCAACTTACTATTTTTAGTAAGTGGGGTTTCAGGTATGGCCAGGATTGGCAGGGTGTCTGCACGGAACGTCAGACATCTCAGGATTCAGTTTCAGAGAATCTCCAGTTTGAGAGACTTACTATTTTTAGTAAATCTATTTTTAGCAGTGGCTATTTCTGGCAGGGCAGTATCTATTTTTGGCTGGGCAGTTGGTCTTGGTGTTTTGTCAGAAGTTCGATGATTGCAGTCAAACGGTTCATGGCTTTAATTTTAAAGGTGTTATTAAATTAAATTATATTGATTTAATTTAATAACTAATGACTTTATAATATTATATTATAAAGTGGGAATATTTAATAAAGCCAATTAAATGAAATATTAAAAAAAGTGCTTTTTCGAAAAAGCTATATATTTTGCTCGAAAAAGCACTTTCATTCATTCATTTATGCAATCATTATTTTGAAGTTTGTGAAGTATTGCCCTGGCTAGGGTTTTGAGGACGGATTCCTCTTTCTGGTGATTTGAGCCATTGCCTGTAATGGTGAATTTCACAACTGTTTAATTCTGAATATCGATTCAATGCTGAGGTATATTGAATTGATTGAAGTTTCATTTCTGGAGTTGAAGATCTGCAGATAAAATGGTATTAATTAATATTATGCAATGAAGTTCCGAATGTGTTGTTGAATGCTGAAGAATATCGAATTACAGATATAACTATTCAGTGGCTGGTTCATATTTATTAAGTATTGGAAGTGTTGAGCATTTGGCGGTTCTCAATTTATGGGCGTTGGAATATATTTATGCTGCGATTCCAAAACATTACAAAAATGTCCCTGTTTGGTAGCAGAATTTTTGACTTTGCTGCTGGAGTTTGAATTCTCTGTTCACGTGTTAGCAGCCTGGGCTTTGCAGCACACTTGGGACTTGCGTCTAGGCTGGAGATCGCGTGCTACAGCAGTATTAGGTGGCCGTTTCTTTCCCTTAGTCATTGCGTCCAGCACCAATACCTCATGTGCTGATAATTTGCAGTCACAAGCAATTTATTCAAAGGTGGCGGCTTCATTGGTGTAGAAGGTGTGACAGTTAGAGAGCATTTTCAGTCACAGGTGCCTTAATGAATTTTAGAATAGAATTGTTTATGTACTTTGTTTATGCAAATAAGGTTTCTAATGTTGATAGATTAAGAAGTAATTATTGTTCTGCAAAATTGGTTATTGTAAGATGGTGAATATACTTTCAGAAGTTATTATTTTGCAAGTTACAATTGGAAGTAATAAAATTATCATATTAGTGTTTGAATGATTCAACCATTGAGGGTGACAATTTGCAAAAATATATCAAATTTAGTATATTGATCCGTATTTTCAGAGAGAGCCAACTTAGGTTCTTCACATTGTTCTTGTGAGGAAGCGAAATGGTGAAATCAGAATATGCGTGGATTTCAGCAACCTCAATCAGTCAAGCCTTAAAGACAACTTCGCCTTACTTATGATGGATCAGATTCTTCAGATGGTAGCTGGTTCAGAGATGTTGTCATTACTTGACGGTTTTTCAGGCTACAACCAAATTAGTGTCGCAGAGGAAGACCAACACAAAACAGCCTTTACAACACCTTGGGGCACATTCGCATATAGGAGAATGCCTTTTGGCCTAATTCATGCTGGAGCCACATTTCAGAGGGCCATGAATTCTACCTTCGGCCATTTGCTAAACAAGACCATCACCATTTATCTAGATGACATGACAGTATTCTCTAGGAGGCGTAAGAAGCATCTGAAGGACCTGAAAGAAGTTTTGCAAAGATGTCGGGATCATGGTGTTTTCCTGAATCCGAAGAAGTTAATCTTCTGTGTGACGGAGGGTAAGTTGTTGGGTCACTTAGTTTCAAAGGAGGGCATTAAAATTGATCCAGAAAGAGTCAAAACTATCCAGCAGTTGTGTTTTCCTGTTAATCGGAAAGGGATTAAATCTTTCTTCGGTCAAGTTAACTTCTTAAGGAAGTTTGTGCCTGATTTCGCTGAAACATCGGGTAGACCTGTTAAGTGAAAAGCCGAGTTTTAAATGGGATGAACCAGCTGTTAAATTATTTGGTAAGATTAAGGAAGCTATAGCAAATGCTCCGAGATTGATACACCTGGATTTCAAAAAAGACTTTATTATCTATTGCTATGCATCAAAGCACACAATGTCTGGGGTGCTATCAAGAAACATGACTTATGCTACTCACAAATAGAAAAGCAGGCATTCGCAGTAGTGAAGGCAGTCAAACAATTCCGATACTATATATTGCATTCACACTCTGTGGTCTTTGTTCCGAATTCTGCTGTTAAGACCATCCTTACCTAACAGGAAGTTGCAATAAATAATAGAGCTAGCTGGGTTGCAAAGGTGCAAGAATTCGATTTGGAAATTAAGCCTACAAAGCTGGTGAGAGGTCAGGGCCTGTGTAAACTGATGGCTGAGAATCAAGAAGCACAAAACCTACTTAATTGCTTGTTTATAGCAACAACTGACTTGTGGTTTTCAGATGTAGCTTTCTTTCTGACCTACGGAGAGCCTCTGGAACATTTATCAGCTAAAGAGAGAAGAAATCTGAGGCTGAAAGCAGCAAAGTATGTCATAGTAGATAATGTTTTGTATAAAAGGGGACTGGATGGGATGTTTTTGTGATGTGTTGACAAGGAACAGCAACAAAAGCTATTGCAATCATTTCACAATGAAGCGTGCGGGGGGCACTATTCTTCTTTTGTGATAGTGTTTAAAATCCTGAGAAACTGCTACTACTGGCCCGAAATGTTTAAAGATGCATATAGGTGGGTGGGAAATTGCGAGAAGTGTAAATTTTTCTCAAGAAAGCCTCACTTAGCTGCTCTACCGCTAAGACCTGTGATTATCGAAGAACCCTTCCAGCAGTGGGGTTTAGATTTTATTGGTCCAATCAACCCAACTTCTAGTGGAAGACATACCCATATCTTGACAGTGACTGATTACTTTACCAAGTGGGTAGAGGCGATACCAATTAAAGTAACCACTTTTGAGATAGTCTGTAGATTTCTAAAAGAAAACATTGTCACTAGATTTGGAGTCCCCCTGAAGATTGTGGCCGATAATGCTCAGAATTTCTCTTCCTGAGAGATTCAACTCTTTTGTTATGATCATGGTATAAACCTATCTCATTCTTCAGATTATTTTCCGTAGGGAAACGGCCAGGCCGAATCTACAAACAAGAACCTGATAAACATCATGAAGAAACTGGTAGATGAAAATGGCCAAGATTGGCACAAGAAGTTATACGAGGCATTGTGGGTGGATAGAACCTCTCCAAAGAGGGCTATCGGTATGACGCCATTTGAATTAGTCTTCGGAGTTGAAGCGTAGCTATCACTTCCATTAGAATTAGCCTCTGCCAAATTGCAAAGATGTGTTGAGAATGAAGTCTTTCAAAATTCATTGGAGAAGAGGATATTGTATTGGTCAAAAATAGAGGAAGAGAGGGAGGAGTTAGTTGACCACATCACCAGTCATCAACTAAAAGTAAAGGAAATTTTTGATCGATGTGCTAGGCCAAGAAAATTTATGGTAGGTGATAAGATCCTTCTTTGGGATAAGCGTCGAGAGCCAAGAGGAGCACATAGCAAGTTCGAGTCTCTCTGGAAGGGACCGTTCGAGATCTCGCAGGCTCTAGGTCCGAATGCATTCAAGCTGAAATACATTGACGGAGATGAACTACCCCTGTCCTATAATGGGCAGGATCTCAAGCTTTACCAGTTGTAAGTCTTTTCTTTTCCTTGCTTGTAGATAAAGTTTTGGCTTGTGTCTGTAGGTGTAGAATTTTTTGTTGTGGTGAGTCAACCCAGTCAATAAAGTATAAATTGTCTTGTCAAATAGCGATTCTAGATTCATTCCTCGGTTGTTAGCAGTCCCAGTCCCTAGTCAGAGCCAGTTGTTATCGTCGTTTTCCTCAAATTCCAGTTATTGTCTTGGTCAGTGGAAGTCTCTAAGTTGAAGTTGAAGTTGAAGTTGAACTTTTATTGAGTTGGTTCAAGTTCAAGTTCAACCCGTTACCGCTTCCGAGTCTTAAAATGTTTATATTTGCCTTTGCCTCAGAACGTCTGTCAGTCTTGAAGATGAACTTGAACTTGAACCCAGTCCTGAACCTCAAGTTAGTTCAAGTTCAAGTTCACGTTTGTAAGAGGACAACTTATGCACGGAAAATTTGGCGGGATTGTTTCTTTTCCAAAAAGAAGGTTTCTGTTATGTAGTTCTCCGAGTGTTTATTCAGTTTTGGAAATTGCCATACAAGATGCTCTCATTCAACTAGATGGCCCGTGCATGTGAAGGATTGGAAATGACAGTTGACGGCGTGACATAGAGGGAGCCATTAATATTCAGATATGGTGATCAGGGATATTTCTTGGGAATTGAGTTATTCGTGCCGAAATAGCTGATGGCTTAATTAAGCTCGGCCGGACGTGTCAAATCAATCATTTCTCAATTAAAACATTTATTATGGGCATGATCTGAAGATTTATTAAGGATCCCGTAAGACATTTACGAATAAATGAAGAATGATTTAAGTTTTTCTGTTAAGTCATTTTGTCTGGAGAAGGAGCGATGGAATTGGGATTGAAGAATTTGCAGGGAGCTGTTGCGTAGTATATTGGTGAGTTATCTTGTCCCCTTGCAGTTTCAGTTTTCAGCGGCTTTTTCTGTCTCGCAAGTCTTTTCTATTCATATTTGGTAGGATGAAGTTGTTCCGCCCAAAACTTCCGAAAGAAGAGAATAGAACCCACCTACTAGTTTCTCTTCTAGACATAGGTGATACCTTCTTGTTGAATGCAAACCTAGGAGAACTCTATGATAGACCCCGAATTTCGTTCGAGGGATCTTTTTCTAGCAAATTAGCGGGCAGTGGTCTTTTAGAAGCCGCTGCATTTCCTCCGGCTCTCGTTTGCCCTGAACTGGTGTTGGAGTGCACAAACAAATATGACGCCAAGAATAGATGTATTAAGGATGCGTCAAGAGAAATCTTGGTAAAAGTCAGCTGGGAAACATTAATGGCGGCCTTGAGAATTCCAGACAAGGAACCATATGAACCATGGACCTATGAAGAGGCAGATCACGTGTATGAGGTTGATAAGAAGAAATATAGCTCCTCAATAGCCCAAGTATGGCTTGCGAAACCAGAGAAAGGAGGAAGCAGGCTGCCAAAGCCACTGACAATTGAACACTTCCGAAAAGACATCGCTGATATGGTGCTTCTTCTGAATAGGGTGAAAGGAAATCCTCATGCATTTCATTGGGAGAACTGGATGTACTGTTTCATCTAGAAAATCATAGAAGGAGATAAGTTTATTGATTGAGCTGCCCTGATAGCTGAAAAGCTCCACAAAGAACTCTTAAATGTGACAAATTTAACTGCATTTTATATGTCTTAGCATGTTGCAGAACCTGGGAAGGATTACCTCACGAATTGTGGACAAGTGATATGAGGATATACGACTACTTCACATTCTTGCAAAAGGAGAAGTTTTCCAGTGTGTTCAAAACTGTAAATGACAGGTTTTCAGGAAGGTTAGTTTTTGAGTTGAGAGGGAAAGAAAACTGCAGGCTTTCTGAGGAGGCCAAGTCGGTGATTAATATTTATGGCTGTCATTTTATACAATTTCCAAGATTTACTTATTTGAGAGTCGGAGCATTTAATGAAGAGCCCCCACGACTTCCCAGATTCTGTTTAGATGATGTAATCCTGATGGAGCTATGCAGACAGCTTGTGCTAGTTGAACAAAAGGTTGGGACCCCAAAGAAGTCCTCGGGTGTTCTCTTCCCTATTGAGTTAGGGTACTATAGATGCAAAAGTTTTCAAGATGCTGTGGCTGTCAAAGAAGAACTAAATGCTTTTTGTTTGCAAACTTATACTCCTAGGGTTAATTTTGATTATAGAGGCTTTGTAGGAGCAAACGTCAATGTCCTAGAGACGTTTATGCACATCCCTGAGCTAGAAGATTTTTGGGCTAACTGTTCTGATGAACTGGAGGTAAGGAAAAGACTCTGGTCCTGGCTAACTTTGAAGCAGATCATCACTTTCAGGCTAGAGTTAGATACAGACGGAGTGGGGGAAGACAGTGAAGTTGATGTTGTAGATTCCCAATATTCGGAGAAGGTCGAAGCTCTCCCAATTCCTGAACTAGATTGGAAAGAGCTAGAAGAAGATGATTTGTATAAGAGAATGAAAAAGGTGATCGAAAGAACCAAAGCATGGTTGGTTAAGAAAAGAACCCTTGTTGTTCCTTTGGAATCAGCAAAGAAACAAATAAAAACCAAGAGGAGTTCAACCAAGAGGACTTTTGTTTTAACTAACTTAAATGTTGATCCATCTTGTGCAGGGAAGACTAAAGCAGAAGTTGAACCTAAAGTTGAACCTGAACTTGAACCAATTTCTTCGCAAGTTCAAGTTCAAGTTCAAGTTCAACAGCGGCCTGAACCCGAAGTTCGAGTGACTAGATCAAGCCAAAGAGTAAAAGAAAAGGTTCAGAGGCAGAGAGTTACTCCCAATGTCATCGTGGATTTAGATTCATCAGACCTTGATCCGAAGGCAATTTGAGTGGAAGACCACAGGGTATCTGGGATGGCCGATGATCAACAGATGCAAGAGGAAACAGGAGGTACTCCGAAAGACTCGTTAGCTCTGCTGAGCGACTATGACACCCAAAAGAAGATCTCTGCCGCTCCACCATGGTTGGAGACCCCAGTAGCCAGGAAAAGGAATACGGTTCCTTTATTAGTACCTATTGATGATGTAGTAAGCAGGTATTTGGGAAAATGTTCTAAGGTCAAGAAAATGAAGATAGAATCTAGAATTGATTTCGATGAGAGTAGCGGCCATTGGATGGCTGAGATTGCAAAACCTAAAGAAGACAAAACTGAAGGCGAAGCTTCAGTCCAGGACTTTCAAGTATCCAAGGTGGACTTAGGGAAAGACACTAGAGCCGCCGATATGAGGTTTTTCGAGGTGTCAAACAAGAAGATTGCTAGCAGAGTGTGGAAAAATGTCAGATATAAACTGGAAATGAAAGAAGCGATGAAGAGTATGGCTTAGTATATTAATGCCATTCATCATCCAGAGCCTTTCCCTCTGAGCGAGATGCTAGCCTCCATTGACATGAAATCCCTTGATAATCAACGCTTTCTCGACCATGTTCAAAGAAGCAAGGCGGTGAGCAAGGCATTTGATGATTGGGTTGAGCGTGTAAAAACAGAGGTTGTGCAGCAGCTAAGTAAACTAGATCAAACCCATAGTGAAGGAGACCGACTGGTTAAGGAAGTGGAAGACAACATTGAAGAATGGGAGCTGGAAAAGACTACTTGGACCAAGGAGCTCCACTAGATTGAAGAAATTGAAGAATACGGTTTGCAGAAGTTCCTTATGGAAAAAGCAATACTAGGAATGGATGACACAGTTCTTTATGTTATAAAGGAATGCATAGATTGGCAAAATGAAGTTGTGGCTTTGGGAATCTCTGAGGTAAAAGATCTCATGAAGGTGCTGAAAACGATCAAAGAAATCATTTCTAATGATATAAAGTGGATTATTGAGTGGTGCCAGGAAGCTCAGGAGGCGTCAGATAAAACGGCTCAACAGGTAATCAAAGAGGTAAACACTTGGTTTAGCGACCTCAAAGGGATGAAGACACCTACAGATGAGCATTTCATGAAGATTGTCTGGATGGAGTCGATGATGATCATTCAGCAAGATCATTCGGTTATGCAGTCAGGAAAGATAGTTGAGGTTAAAAAGGAGAAGGAAGTCTGGAAGCAGAGAATCGATTCTATCGGTTTGCCACATCAACCAGTCATCTCCGCGTTCAATGCCGCATTCGAAGATTGGAAGGCAGCTCGTCTTGCAGCGGCTTCAGCTCCTTAACCGTTCGAGACACTTGGCGATTTTTAGAGGCATTTTGCTCCAGTCTAGGTTTGATGGTTAATGCTTAGGACAGTTATTAGAAGTTATTAGAATTTACTTTCAAGTAAGACAATTTTACGAAGTCAGTTATGGAATCCCTGTGAGGCTATTTATGCAAAAACTTAAAATTGTTTATGGGTTTGGCTCTCTGAGTTTGAGAGAAATTATTTTCTAAAACCTTTACTTCAAGTTTTCAGGATACTGATATTATAGAATGTATGGAATATCTTATGGTATTACATATATGTCTAAGGTTTTAAAATGATGAATATTATTGTTTATCTGATGTGATTTATTTTCTTGTGGAAGTAAGTTATGTTGAATGAAGCTTAGCTGTGATTGAATGAATTCTAGGCTTAGAGGTGGCAGAGAGGATTGTGATTAAAGTTCAGATTTAACAAATTTGAAGCTTTTGGAATTGTGATTGAAGTGTGCGTTTACTCTAAAATTTGCAGATTCGTTTTCGTGTTGACGAACTGAATGTTTCTCCTTAAGTGTTTTCTGGTGAAAAGCACACATGATGTTGTTTTTCTATGCTTGCTAAGAATGTGTTGAAAATCTTTCTAGAAGGTAGCTGCACCTTGTAATTTGCAGAGAGTTGGCTTTTAGCAACTCATTTGTTAGTGTTAAAGATTTCTCTCTTTTCATTCTTTAAGGAGGTTTGAAATTGATTTAAAGGAAAGGGAAAAAACTGTATGCTAACACGGAGGACAATCAACTTGATTTTTTGGAACCAACTTAGCTTCGTATGACGAAGATGCCATTGCTCTTAATCGGTTACTTAGAAAGATGATTGATCGGTTTCATAGGCAATCTCATTCGATGATCGATTTGCAAGAATATTACTCAGGCAGAAGATAGATAAGCATAAAATCGCAAGGTAAAAGTAAATGAGTAATCCTTCTTTGCTTATATAGGATTAGGGCGTAACGGTAGTTACCAAACGGTAACTATTGTTAAAACGGCTACAACATTAAATGCCTTACCTAACCTTTTTTGCCGCTTTTGCTAACTGGTACTCCGACTTTTTCGGTTAGATATGCCTCGGTTGATCACCTCATACTTTTCTAGTCTGACCTGTAGACTGAGTGAGATTGAAACTCACCAGTTCTACCGGTTCCGCCTAAGCTTTGAAGGCTTAGTTTGTAGAAGACATATCACCATCTTGTGATGATGATTTTGCTTCTGTATTCTCCTCAGCGGAGCTCTTTGACTCCTTAACGAACCATATTTTCTTGACTTCTTTCTTGATCTCCTTACTTTTGTTGTTTTTCTTATCAGAAGTTGAGGTCTTCACCACCGGTTTGGCCCTTCCTTTGCCTTTGTTTGTAGTCCGGTTCCAGCAATCTTTTGCTAAGTGACCAACTTTGTTGTAGTGATAGTAGACCATACTGGTTGCCTTCCATGGGTTCATCCTTCTTGGATTGGGTGATTTGCTCCATGAATCACTGTTGCCATGCATCCCATTAGTTGTGTTCTTGTTCTTGCTTTTCTTGGTGAATATTGGTCTCAGAGATCTGAATGCCATTGTTTTTGATCTACATTCCTCGGCCTTGTGTCCAAACCTTTTGCATGCATAACAGTAGCCTTTGAAGCTTCCCCTGCTTCTGCTCGACATAGATGTGGGGCTAGACTAGAATTTGTTGGTCTTGAGCCAATATTTGCAGCAGTTCTTGCAGTGGCTGTTGTTTGGCTTTTCCGGTGCATTCCTGCAGTTATTAGTTCTATGACCTGGTTTTCTACAATGATTGCAATAGGTGTTAAAGGTAATCTTACCTTTTTGTGCTAGCGGCTTCTTCTTATCCTTCTTGATTGCTTTTGCTCCAAAAGACTCACCAATTTCTTTGGTGTCATCACCGGTGAATCCAAGACTGGTGTGATCTTTATGTTTTCTTTGAACTTTGAGTTGCTCATCAAGCTTGACCGTACTTTCATTGTATCTTCTCAAGGTTTCATTCCTTTCTTCAAGGCCTTTCCTTTGTTCCTTGAGTTGGTATATCTCGATTGCCAATCTCTTGCATGCATCATCCCTATCTTGCCATGCTTTGTGCATATTGGCATTTTCTTGGATGACAATTAGCATGTCTTCTTGGAGTTGCAAAATGAGGAGTTCATTTGCCCCTACGGCTTCCACTGCCCGGTCCCTTGCTTTCTGAGAGGCTGTTAAAGACTTGACTGCTGAGTTCCTTTCATCTTCAGCTTTTCTCTTTTTCTCAATCAATTTAGTCATCCTCAGGGCATTATCCTCTTGTTCTTTCTTAAGGTTAGAGATCTGATTGGTCAAGATTTGATTCTTTTCCATGAGTTCTGATAGTGCCTCCTCAGCTTTATCAGATCCACTCTGCCCAGAGAGTTCATCAATGGTTTCATTGCTTTCATTCAACTGTAGGGCCAACTCCTTTCTCTTTGCAGGTGATCTCCTCAAACTATTCTCCAGAGAGGTAATAATGTTGTTGCCTTCCTCTAACTGTTTCTGATATCGGTAACCCTCCATGATCTTTCTCTCAAGGTGTTAGACTTTGTAGTATAGAGAACTGGGCTCTGATACCAATTGTTGTTACTTACTGGTTACTGAGGGGGGCTGATTCAGTAACCACTGAGAATATACTTATTTTTTTTCTTGTAAAACAGATCCTTGTATGTAAGACAGAATGTAAACAATCATTCACAAGCATAAACAGAATCACACAGATCAACTCAAGTATTATACGTGGAAACCCTCGGTTAGAAGGAAAAAACCACGGTGAGACAGAGCTCACAACTTCACTAGTACTAAATGAAGGTGCCCTGTTAAGAGCTTACAAAGCATTGGTTAAGGTGCTACTCGGTTAAGGGATTTTACAAAGATCGGTTAAGATCTGAACCTTGTTAAGAGCTGCCTAGTTACAGGACTTTGAACATCAACAAAGATGTTACCCTGTTAGGGGATTTTACAATGAACCGATTAGGTTCACCCTAATGAAAGGATTTTAATTTGCTTTAACTACTTATAAAAGCAATGATCTGTTGTGACACTGAATGTCTGATTAGATCATACTTGTTGATCTCTTCCTCAGTTTTCCTGGCTGTTGATCTCTTTTTCTTTCTTCGCCTCTGTGCCTATAGCACTCCTCAGAAGATATCTCTCTGCTCTTTTCAATCACCAACTATCAACAACAACTTATCTTGCGTCCTATAACCTTTATTTATACAAGAGTTCATCGTAATGAAACCCTTAACTCATAGAACCGCCAGGCTATAAACTTATCCATAAATCATGCATCACATAAAAACTATGCATTCTGATTTGGAGTTTATCTTGAGATCATCCGTAGAATTAAAGCTAACTCCTGTTAAAAAGCTAACTCCACTTCAGAGCGGTGGATGTCTCGTATAATCCGGTTTTAACTCAAACTGCTCCGCATAATCCGACACGGATCTTTAGGCAGTCTAGACCGGTGTAACCTTATACCTGGTTTGTCCTTGTATTCTACATAAGACCGGTATTGTGCATTTGCTTCGGTCTACTGGTGTATCTATCGATATAGTCAACTGATGCATACACTATGTTCTTAGTCTACCGGTGGCGTTTAGAGTAATGTAAGTGACCGGTTACCCTTTACCGGTGTTTGTGACCGGTGACCCTTTACCGGTGTGAATGGTATTTGTGAAATACACTAATGACAACTCATATTGCTAATAAGTTCACCCTGTTAAGGGATTTGCTTGCTGTAACTGCTAGGGAACAACAAGTGAGTGATCTGGATGTAGCACTGATTGCCTGTCAGATCCAATCTGTTATCTGCACTTTGTAACTGCTCACAACTCTATCAGATCTCTGATTGCAACCCTAATTGAGATGAACCTTTTTCTCAACCTTTTCATCAACCATAACAACATAAAAATAACCTTTTACAATATGAGCAGTTCCACAAGTAATTGGTAAAATACTTGATGATATTAACAGAGATTGAAAGATGAATATATACAAAAGAATGAATGATGTTTCCTTAGGAAACATTCGTAAAGAATAGAAACATTCTATTCTAACTAACTGAAAACTAAATATTAGAAAGATTCTAATATTTACAATAGATTAACAACAGTTAAATAGATAACCATTAATAGAAACTAACTATTATTGTAATACCCTCCCTTAATGGTTAATCTCTCCACTACACCAAGTTGTCCTCTGAATTTGGCAAACTTGTCTAGATCAAGAGGCTTGGTGAGTGTCTGTAGTCTGATCCGCTGTAGGAACATACTGCAAATTTATTGTCCCGTCTTCAACCAATTGCCGAATGTAGTGACAGTGAACATCTACATGCTTGGTTCTTTCATGGAAGACTGGATTCCGTGCTAACTTGATAACGCCTTGTTATCAACAAACAAAGTGGTCGGACCTGCTGGTGACATCTGCATATCCCCAAGCATCCGACGAAGCCAAACAGCTTCACAACCTACCTTAACTGTCCCTATGTATTCAACCTTTGTAGAGGAGAGGGAAATGACCTATTGCTTCTTACTAGTCCATGTGACAACACCAGATCCCAAACTAAACACATATCCAGAGGTTGACTTTTTTTTGTCAACAGAGCTTGCCCAATCTGAATCTGTGAATTCACTGAGTCTAGGATTAGGACTTCGAGAGTAGAGAATTCCATAATCAATAGTGCCCTCAACATAACGAAGCACATGCTTAGCAACCATCCAATGATTAGCCATGGGAGCTATCATAAAGCAGGAAATGTAGTTGACGACGAAGTTGATATCAGATCTAGTAGCAAAGAGATAGAGGAGACTGCCTACTAGTTGCCTGTATGTAGTATCATGAACTGGAGGAGAATCAGACTTGGCTAATAACTTTAGACCTTTCTCCATAGGTGTAGATGCAGACTTGCAATCCTGCATACGAAACTTGTCTAATAGAGCCCTAACATATTTGGACTGAGAAATGAATATACCAGAAGACTGTTGCCAAATCTCAACACTGAGACAATAATGCATGAGGCCAAGGTCAGTCATATCAAAAGACTGGCATAAACTTTGTTTGATTCCCTGAATCAAAGATGTTGAACTGCCAGTGATGATCAGATCATCCACATAAATGACCAAAAGGTTGATGTCATTGTCAGTAGTCTTGATATATAAATTTAAGTTTGAAGAACTCCTCTGGAAGCCTTGATCACTGAGGTACTTATCAATTTTCATGTACCATGCCCTAGGGGTTTGCTTCAAGCCATAGAGAGCTTTCACCAGTCTAAGTACCTAGTGTTCTTTACTAGCAACCTTGAAACCAGGAGGCTGCGTCATGTAGACCTCTTCTTGTAGGTCACCATTGAGGAAAGCACTCTTGACGTCCATTTGATGGACTTGACAGCCAAATTGAGCTGCCATGGCTAGGACTAATCTGATAATGCTCATCTTTGTTGTAGGAGCAAAGGTCTCCTTGTAATCAATGCCCTGACGTTGAGAGAAGCCCTTCGCAACTAAACCAGCTTTGTACTTCTCCAAAGTACCATCATACTTATACTTTATTTTGTAGACCCATTTGCAGCCAATGGGTTTCTTCCCTAGTGGAAGATCAGAAAGGATCCAAGTGATTCTTCAACAACCTTTGGTGTTTAGAATTCATGGCATGTTCCCACTCTGGAATTCCTTTAGCCTTTGAGTATGTCTCTATAGGTTTGCTCTTTTTTCGAGTAGTTCTCCCCTCGATGAGCTCATCATCCCGAAGATCAACAAGTGTCTTAACCCACCTTTTAGGCCGGAGAGGAGGACCAACATTAGCATCAGGAGATGCTCTATGATTAGGCTCTTCATCAAAAGAATCTAGATCAAAATCAGGTGAAGCATCTGCATATCTGGGTGATCCTGTAGGAGAGATCGGAGGTGTCTGTACAGGAATCACTGGTACTACTGGAGCTACTAGAGTTGCTGGAGCTCTCCAATCAGGAGGACCTAATGGAAGCCGAACTCCCAAATCATGAGCCTTCATAGGCTGGTTTGCTGAATCGGGAATAGGAGAGACCGACATGAATGGTCCTCGTTGCTCATCAAAGACTACATCACGACTGTGCAGGAGACGAGATGTCTCAGTGTCAATTAAGCGGTAGGCTTTGTGAAGACTGCTATATCCAACAAACATGAGTTTCTAACTCTTGGCATCCAACTTGGTGCGTGACGCATCAAGGATCCAAACATAGGCAAGAGAGCCAAAAACCTTCAGGTGACTAATTTTGGGCTTGCAACCTGACCAGGCCTCTTCTAGAGTCTTGCCTTTGACCGCCACAGTGGGTGACTAGTTCAAAAGGTAGATTGCAATGTTAACTGCTTCTGCCCAAAACTTCTTCAGAACATGTTTGTGTTCGAGCATGGATCTAGCCATCTCGGTGATTGTTCTGTTCCAACGTTCAACTACACGGTTTTGTTGTCATGTGTGGGGTGTGGTTAACTGGCGCTTGATGCCATGAATATCACAGAAGCTAGAGAATTTAGTAGAACAAAATTCCTCCCATTATCTGTCCTAACAACAATAATAGATTTCCTAGACTCTTTTTCAACTAGAGGTTTAAACTTTTGAAATACAGTAAACACATCTGATTTCTTTTTAAGAAAATAGACCCACTTTTTTCTACTGAAATCATCAACAAACAACAGAAAATACCTAGACCCAAGAACAAAAGGAGTAGCCATAGGGCCGCAAATATCTGCATGAACAACTTGAAGTACTTGAGAAGCCTACCATGAATCGCCAACAGGAAAAGGTGTGCGATGTTGCTTCCCAGCCTGACATGCATCACAAACTCCAAGCTGCTGAGTCTGAATCTCTAGCAATTCGAGGACAAGCTCATCTCGAGCAAGCTAAGCAAGATAATGCACATTTAAGTGCCCATATTGCTGATGCCAAAGTGTACTGACAAAAGACCTCTAAGCAGCCATAGCTAGGTCTTGAGAAACACCAGAATCAACAAGTCTGAAAAGACCATGATCCTCAAGGCCAACTGCAACAATAGACTGAGTCTCTCGATCAGTGATGGTGCACTGATGTGAACTGAAGGTGACATCCAACCGTGGAGAGTGTTGTAGCATCTGATTGATTGAGAGTAGATTTAGTTCCATCCTTGGAACGTAGTACACATTGAGGAAAATGAGATTCCTCCCAGCAGACTGAATCTGTATGTTGCCTTTGTTGACAATAGTGTACTCTTCCCCGCCACCAAAAATAATTGAATCTGAATAAGGCTGGTAGTCAGTGAACTAGTCTTTACGATGGGTGAAATGACGAGAAGCACTTGAATCAATTTACCAGGCAGATGACTTGACATGATTTGCTGGTCTTTTAGCCATGAAGGCGTAAAAGGCAGATTCTATCTGCTCAGTGTGCTTTGCACTGTTCGCTTTGGGCAGCGAACCAGATTGCTTAGTTTGGGCAGCTAAGCACTTCTGACATTCAACCTTCATGTGACCATACTTGTGGCAGTAGTTGCATTAAATGTTCTTTTTCTTGGAGCCTTTAGATGCTGGAGCAGAGGGCTTCTGCTGAGAAGATTGCTGAGAATGAGACTTTCCCTTATCCTTCTGAAAGGATTTAGCAACAAAGGCTTTCTCTGTGGAGGTGGTGCTAGGACTGCTACTGAACTGCCGTTTCCATTGATCTTGCTAAAGCAGAAGTGTGCAGAGATCAATGAACTTCAGGTCAACACCCGTAGAAGTGATGTTGAGAGTCGATAAAATGCTTGTAGGAGTTGGGTAAACTTTTGAGGGTGATTACCACAATGTCCTCTTGCTCCATCTTGTGTCTAATGGCAAGCAACTGATCATGGATTTCGTGAATCCTATTCAGGTGATCCTAGAGTGATTTCTGTTCATCCATGACAATAGAAAATAGAGTGTTCTTGAGAAAGAAGGCCTTGCTTTTATCTGAAGGCTCATGTAGAGTTTTGACGTGCTCCCAGATCTCGGCAGCTGTTTTGCCAGATGGAATCTGAGGGAGTTGATCATCAGCCACTGATAACTTGAGAAGCATCACTGCCTCCCGATGTAATATGCTGCCTAGTTCTGTAATTCTAGAGTCTATTTCTTCTTGTAATTTTGTCAAACAGTTGGCCTGCAACTGTCCTTCTTATGTTTTTTCCAGATTGATGTTGTTTAATAGTCCTCAAGATTGTTATATTTCGTATGAGATATCAGTAGAAGGCAACATGAAACCATATGCAGCTAATAACAATGATCATTTATTTATTTCTTGTTTCAGATAATCAAAAATTACAACTACCATAGCCAATCATATCTTCTCATTAAAATCCAACACATTATATCACTATAGAGTTCAATGGTAGTCCATACCCATTTGCAGCTACAACACGTTAATAATTCTGAAATTGCTACAGTAACCCGCAGCTACAGTGATTCGGACTGCTACAGTAACTTGCTATAGTACCGCATTGCTACAGTGTCACTGCTACAGGAACTTGCTACAGTACCGCGCTGCTACAGGAACTTGCTGCTACAGGAACTCTCGCTGCTACAGGATCTTGCAGCTACAATATAAAATCTCAAGACCATATCTTTCAATGGCGTCAAGATTGAAAGCGTAGAGGGTTTGCGTCCTCCAAGCCCGAAGAGAAATAATCTCCACAGTTTCCCCAATTTCATTCAATCTCCAAGCATGCCAAATGAGAGCTATCCTCTCTCTTTTTAATCCTTCCTCACTAGTTCTACCCTTCCGTCTCGCCAATGTGGGATAAAACATGAGCTTTAATGTTACCTTTTTCCCTTTACAAATGCCCATGTATGTCCTTTAAAGGGGGGAACTTGATTTTTATAAAGTGACTTTATGAAACATTATAATATTTAATTTTAATAGTCACTTTATCGTTATAACTTCAAACATTAAAATAATATACCAAATAAAGTCGGAATCCCACATATGATAGCTCATCGGAAAGAGCTCAACAAAACGCATCACATCCTGTCACTGAAAATTCAAGGCACTGCATCCCCTATTGGCTTACTAAAAATAGTAAATCCTCCCCAAAACCCAGCAAACGAACTCCATTTGGCCTGTAATTAAATTTGACTAGGCCAAATAACCTCAGGATCCCTTTTGAAGTCCTGGTTAGCCCTCGAGACCATGAAAGAACGGGCTAACGACAACATATATCCAGACTGGCTAAGTGGGGGACATTACACCCGATTATGTTGGTCATATGTAACCTAATCAGAACTAGCTGCATCTGGACGTTTAGTCCCATAACCACCGCATCATTGCCGCTATATTCGAAGATGGTTAGCATTTGTTGCTTCCACGTGCTATAATTCCGACCATTGAACTTCTGATTTCCCTTGAGCAAAATATTTGTTAGAGATGCCATTACACAATTTTTAGTGAAAAACATGTAGAACTGAGAAGGCACGTATGTCGAGGCAAAATGTTGGAAGACCCATAAAAAAGGAAGTGGTACCCAAAAGAGAGCTTGAAAAACCCAAAAGGAATATGTTGTCAAATTCTAGATTCACTAGCTCGAAAATTGAGGCACACAAATCGAGGCACCCACAAAAAATGAACATCCTAATTGAGAGCTCAAAAAACCTAGAAGGAAAATGCTGTCAGATTTTGGATTCACTAGCTCGAAAATCGAGGCAACCAGAAAAAACAGACAACTCAGTTGAGCTCTCGAAAACCCACCTAGAAATTGCAAATTTTTTTTTGATTAGGTATAGAAAATTAGGGTTTTCGAAGAAAACCTTGATTGGTTCGAAATAGCTCTAAAAATTGCAGAAAAATAGAGTTTTCTTTGTACAACAGTCAGAAACACTGAGAAGATCTTTGTAAAAAACTAACCCAGAAATAATTTTGAAAAATTTGATGCAAAGAAATTATAAATTTTTCAAAAAAATTAAAGTATTCCCTTTGATACCATATTACGGCAAGTAATTGGTAAAATACTTGATGATATTAATAGAGATCGAAAGATCAATATATACAAAAGAATGAACAATGTTTCCTTAGGAAACATTCGTAAAGAATAGAAACATTCTATTCTAACTAACTGAAAACTAAATATTAGAAAGATTCTAATATTTACAATAGATTAACAACAGTTAAATAGATAACCATTAATAGTAACTAACCATTATTGTAATATATACACTCCTAGCACCGTCTTCATGAAATCCAAATGCTTTCCCGCGCAAGAACCACGCGCCAAAATGATAATCTCGATGTAAAACACATTTCCCTATGACCGCATCGGCTCAGAATAAGATTTGCATGATATATCTCCAAGGTAGTGATATATCTCCAAGGTAGTCAAACACGTTTTGACTTCTCCAATGCACCGCCTTAGATCTTCCTTATATAATAGCATCGATTCCAAGAATGCCAACTCATCGATTCTATAAGCCTTATTACACCTCACCATAACACCAAATATCATTGCAACCGCTATACCGCTTACCAATCTAGAATCTTCCAACTGATGCTCAAGAACACAAGTGTTCTTACTTGTTTGAAAGACTGTGTCAACAAAATCTCTCTTACCGATCAACCAAATGAATTGTGGTCGGAGCCACATTGTAGTTTGAACAATTGATACTGTAGTTGTGACCGCTCCTCATAATTCTTCATCTATCACGACCGCTATCAAAGTGTTGACCTCACTGTCTACCAATCTTCTGGACTTTACCAATCACATATCTTCACACCAATTGCATCCTGCACTTCACCAATTGTGATACATGACTGATCTGACTTAGTTGCCATCAATGACAACCAAACCAATGACTCCCTATGATTGCAACCAATATACATAACAATGTCAATCAATCTCCCAAACTCATCACAATGCCAACAAGATGATAAAATCACTTCCACAGACCCTTGTTGCTGCTCCTTCAAATAAAAATTCAAAACCCTTGCTACTGCTGTGAATGGGAGAGTAGTAACTTGAAACATTGAAATGTTATGAATGTGAAAAAAATGATACAATGCAATATATAAGCCATGCTTTTGGATTGTTAGGGCAAGTATGGAGGAGGAGCCCTCAAAACGACACCAAGAAGCCATGACGAACAACATTTTTTAATTATTTTTGACTTGACGTCATGGTTTGACATTGGGGACGGCTACGACGTCCTTGGCTGTCCCCAAGATATTAGGGCGACATCATTGTTCCGGGACCTCCCCAGCTCAATTTTGAAAATGGGGGATGGGGCGGGGACGTCCAATGGCTGTCCCCTCGTCCTGGTACGGGGATGAGGGTTTTCAGGCCAGGGACATGGGTTTTCAGGTTGGGGACGCGTCCTTGGGGTACACCGATTTACATCATTATTAATGCCATTTACCTTCCAATGGTACTCCCAATCTAAGCAATGCAGTGTCAGATCTTGATTCTTAATTCTTTGCAACAGCTATAGAAATAATTAAATAGTAATATTTCACATCGATTGAGAACATGACAAAGTTTCAGATTTTCATATTTACTGAATGTTGTTCTAGATTATGTGGTAAGGAAATATCAAACAAAAATATGTAATGAGCTAGAGAGAGATTATAATAAGAATAATGTAATGTTCTCCCAAAGACTAAATACCCAGCTTTAGATGATCATCCTTGAAACCTGATATGGTTGAAAACTATATTATGTAAAGGTATCGATGTCAGTTGACAAGGTTTGTCAAGCAAATAAAACCAATAAGAACTTTATTTATAGTCTATGTTTGGAAACAAATAAAATACATTTACTATGATTTTAAGCATTATGTTTTTTTAAAGATAATTTTGATTGGCTTTTTATTTTTTCTAATGTTTAGTACATTATTTACTTGTCATTGTTATCCCTTAAGAGTTTGTTTGTAGTGCTCTCAAATGACATGTGTTGAGGCATGTGTCTGCTGCCTTAGGCAGCATTCTTAAAGGGAGGACACATCAGTCCATACAGTTTTAATGATTCAAAAATATTTTCCCAAAAGAAACATATTTATTATAGTTTTAGCTTGTAAAACAGGGAGAATTTATAGTGGGTTAATGGTTGGATCTATAACAGAGGATGTAGTAACCAATGAAGCAGATAAAAGGGTTGATAGATAGATGTAGAAGTTTCTAAAAAAAAATCAACTAATCAATATTATTTAAAAAATTACAAGTTCGTAAAACAAATCAAACACTGATTGCAAGGTTCATGACCATCCAAAATGCTAATGTGTTATCATCTTTTTGAAGCATTTTGCTGGTTATCTTGAGGCCTATCTATGCTTCCATGACTTGCATATATGACTGCCAAGATTCCTGCAACTATATCATGTGATAAAATTCTCCTATTCTTTATGTAATATCCTCCTCTAATAATAAAATTTAATAACATATTTAATCAAGATTAGTAAATATCAATTATATAGTGAATATTCATTCATAATAAATATGTTGTTTTATTAGTCAATAAGATTAATGTTTCAAGAAGGAACCATTGATCTATGTATTACTTAGTGAAGGAACCATTGATCTGCATTATATTTAAGACCAATATATTGAAATGAATTGAGAGATTAAAAGAAGACCAGCATACAAAATCTAAAGTAGCCATTAATATACTGGATCCGTATTTAATGAAATACAACACCAACGATCAGAATAAGAGAAGTTTTCATATCGTACAGGGAATAAAAGAGAAGTATCACTGCCGTTAAGAAGATTATCATCAAATATAATGAGCAGAAGTAATTGACCATCCAAACACCGAATGATTATTGACAAAATATAACGGTACACGATACCGTGAATATTTCCTTAGTCTACCGAAAATAGAAATGGAGAATAGTCGATGGTTAATTATATACAAAGCAGCATGCCTTAGTCTTCAGATGGTGACTAAGGAGGAAATCAAAACTTAGTCTAGTCTAAGTGCTATCCTTGGAGCAACGATTACAAATATGTTTTGTAGCATTAATGAGTGTCAAATCATTATTAATAAAATAATTATGAACAGATTATTTGTATTGAATGATTTTACAATGAGCAACACGCTCATATATACAGCAATGGTATTTACAAGAATAGCAAGACTGCTATAAAACAGGGAGCTATCAGGAAGCTATCGTGAGCATTAAAAAGGAAACATTCTAAATATTCTAATACCCCCCCATAATGCTCAATCTATCAACAACACCAATAGATTCCCTGAATTTTACAAATTTATTAGAACCGAGAGACTTGGTGAAGATATCCGTGGGCTGCTCCAATGTAGGAACATACAACAACTGAATGGATTTGTCTTCAACCAGCTGACGGATGTAATGACAATGAGTTTCGACATGCTTGGTTCTTTCATGGAAGACCGGATTCTTTGCCAGTTTGAGCACGCCCTAATTATCACAGAATAGGGGAGTCGGTCCTGTCTGAGGGACATGCATATCCGCAAGCATTCGCCGAAGCCAAACTGCCTCACAGGCTGCCTTAACTGCTCCTCGATACTCTGCTTCAGTCGAAGACAGGGCCACTACCTATTGTTTCTTACTAGTCCATGTGACAGCACCAGATCCCAAATTAAACACATATCCAACGGTAGACTTACGATCATCAACAGAGCCGACCCAATCTGAATCTATGTAGCCACATAGTGTAGGATCAGGACTCCGAGTGTACATGAGGCCATAATCAGAAGTACTGCTTACATAGCGTAGGACATGCTTTGCTGCTGTCCAATGATCAGCTTTGGGAGCTGTCATAAACCGGGATATGTAGCTTACTGCAAAACTAATGTCAGGTCTGGTGATAGTAAGATAAATGAGACCACCGATGAGTTGTCTAAACAAAGATTCATCCACAACAGGTGAAGTGGACTGAGTTGACAATTTGAGCCTGGGTTCCATAGGAGTGGAAGTAGGTTTGCAATCTTGCATTAGGAACTTGTCCACAAGATTTCTAGCGTACTTGGACTGAGAAAGGAAGATACTGTGCTCAGTCTACCAAACCTCAATTCCGAGGCAATAGTGCAAGAGTCCCAAATCTGTCATATCAAAAGTGTGACATAAATCCTATTTGATTTCAGTGATCAAATGTTCTGAACTGCCAGTAATGATCAGATCATCCACATAGACAACTATAAACAATATAGCGTCACCTACATGTTTGATATACAAATTTGAATCCAATGGACTCCATTGAAAACCCTGATCGGTTAAGTATCTATCAATCTTCATGTACCAAGCCCGAGGGGCTTGTTTCAGACCATAGAGAGCTTTGACAAATTTACAGACTTTGTGTTCCCGACCAGCAACCTGAAATCCAGGGGGTTGTGTCATGTATACCTCTTCCTGCAAGTCACCATTCAAAAAGGCACTCTTAACGTCCATCTGATGGACTTTCCAACCAAACTGAGCTGCTAAGGCAAGAACAAGCCGTACGGTACTCATTTTGGCTGTAGGAGCAAAGGTCTCCTCGTAGTCAATGCCTTCTTTCTATGAAAAACCATGAGCAACAAGATGAGCTTTATATTTGTCTAAGGTTCCATCAGCTTTGTATTTCACCTTGTACACCCATTTGCAACTAATGGGCTTCTTCCCTGAAGGAAGATCAGAAAGGGCCCAAGTGTGATTTTTCTGAAGACTTTGGAACTCTGCTTCCATAGCCTGTTCCCACTCAGGAATACCGGTAGCCTCAGAATAGGTTTGGGGCTCATAGACACTATGACTGTTAGCCATAAGAGCAAAATTAACTGTAGGTTGCTGTTTGCTCTTATTTCTGGAAGCACTACCCTCAATGAGCTCATCATCCCTGAGATCACTAATAGTTTTAACCCACCATTTAGGCCGGAGAGTGGAGGAGCCAATATTTGGAGGATCTGGTAGGGGCTCAGGAGCAGCAACAGGAGCAGGAAGAGGATTATGTTCCGGAGCCTCAATAGGATTAGCAATAGGAGCCTCATGGCGGGCAGCATCGGCATCCTCCCTCTCGTTAGGTGAAGCTAGAGGAAGAGGAACACTGTAAGACTGATCCTCAGAGCACTGCTCAGGAGAGAAAAGAAAAGGTGCGTGAGTTTCATCAAAAACATCACGACTGAAGATAAGACAATCAGTGTCAATATCTATTAGTCTGTAAGCCTTATGATTGTCACTGTATCTTGTCGTCGTGAGTCTCCGACTCTTGGAGTCCAACTTCGAGCGCTTAGCGTCGGGAATCCAAACATAAGCAAGAGAGCCAAAAATCTTCAAGTGACTAAACTTGGGCTTACGACCAGACCACAACTCTTCTGGAGTTTTGTTCTTGACAGCCTGAGTAGGGGAATGATTAAGAAGGTAAATAGCAGTAAACACTGCGTCTGCCCAATACTTATTAGGAACACTCCTGTGTTGTAACATAGAACGAGCCATCTCAACAATCGTACGATTGCGACGCTCAACAACACTGTTTTGTTGAGGAGTGTAGGGTGTGGTGAACTGGCGTTTGATGCCATGTTCAGCACAAAAATCGGAGAATGCAGTAGAACAAAATTCCCCTCCATTATCTATTCTAAGAGAAATGATACTACAACCAGACTTGTTTTCAACCAAAGACTTAAAGTTCTGAAATGTACTAAAAACATCTGGTTTTTGTTTAAGAAAGTACACCCACATCTTTCTACTAAAATCATCAACAATAAGCAAAAAATATTTGCAACCAGTAACTGAAGGTGTATTCATTGGACCACAAATATCAGCATGAAGTAATTGAAGTACCTGAGATGCATGCCAAGAATCTCCATCTTTGAAGGGAGTCCGATGTTGTTTGCCAGCTTGACAAGCGTCACATACTCCAAGATGCTGCGTCTGAATCAGAGGTAGGCCAGAAACAAGTTCCTCCCGGGACAGCTGAGAGAGATACTGGATGTTGAGATGTCCATATCGCTGATGCCACAAAGTACTGAGAGATAAATCACGAGCTGCCATAGCTATTTTAGGAGAATCACCAGTGTCAGTAAGCCGATATAGGCCATGATCCTCTAGACCAGTAGCAACAATAAGACGATTCTCTTGATCATTAATGGAACATTCGTGGGCACTGAACACCACATCCAACTGAGGAGAATTTCTCACGATCTGACTCACAGAGAGCAGATTGAGTGCCATGCCAGGAACTAGCATACATTGAGAAAGATGAGCTGACACCCACCAGACTGTATCTGAACATTTCCTCTGCCAATAATTTTGAACTCTTCTCCTCCGCCAAACACAACTGAATCACTGTAGGGATAAAAGTCTGTAAACCAGTCACGTCGATGAGAAAAATGATGTGAAGCACTAGAGTCGATATACCAAGCAGATGACCGGGCTAAATCAGAAGGGCTTTTAGCCATAAACGCATAGAAAGTAGACTCCTTTTTCTCAGAATGTTCAGCAACATTTGCCTATTGGTTTGACCCTCCCAGCTTCTTTTGTTCGGAAGCGAGTCGCTGACGGCAATCTTTCTTCATGTGGCCATACTTATAACAGTAATGGCACCGAACACTCTTCTACTGAGAACTGCCTGAGGATTGATATGAACTGCCCTATTGTGATGACTAAGAAAGCTGAAATTTCGCTGCAAAGGCTTGTTCTGACGAGGATGAGGAAGCACGGCTACCAAACTGCTGCTTCCAGCGATCCTGCTGTAGAAGTTTGGTGCACAACTTTGGGAATTTCAGATCAACATTAGTTGAGGTAATGTTGAGTCTCTATGAAATGCTCATAAGATGTTGGTAGACTTTTCAGGGTAATAACTACCATATCTTCTTCCTCCATCTCCCGACCGATGGCTTCAAGCTGATCACGAATGTCCTTAATCTTTGTGAGATGCTCCTGTAAGGACATACGTTCATCCATCATGATGGAGAACAATTGGTTCTTTAGAAAGAACGCGCGACTCTTGTTGGATGTTTCATGCAGCTCCTTCAAATATTTCTAGATGTCTGCAGCCGACTTGCCAGAGGGAATCTGACGTAACTAATCATCTGTGACAGATAGCTTAAGAAGCATAACAACTTCTCGATTTCGATCATCAAACTTATCTTGATCTGTTTTGACGGAGGTCCCACCGGGCGTGCTAGCAGGGGTAGGACGTGACTATGTGCCTAGAACAAGCACATCCAGACGACGGTACTCAAAGATAGTTAACATGCACTACTTCCAGGTGTTGTAATTGCTGCCATTAAACCGCTAATTGTTTTCCAGCATCAGGTTGGTCAAAGATGCCATTTGCACGGATTTTGAGGCAGTTTTTGGACTGACCTAGAAAAATCTGACAAGAGCCCAAAAGAGCGACAAAAAATCCAAAAAGAATCTGAAGCCAAAATTCAAATCTGCTGGCTCAAAAATCGAGGCACGGAAAATGAGGTACCCAAAAAATTTTGACGAAGGCCCAGATAGAATCTCGAAAAAAACCACCACGAATATGTATTTGAATTTTTTTTTTGGATCCCAAAAATTAGGGTTTTATAGCAAAAACGGCTGTGGTTACAAGAGACCACAAACAGGAGCCAAAAAAACATTGCAGAGTGCAGTCATGCGTGGAGATTCGAAGGTGATGAAAAAAATCGGAAGCACAGAGCACATGATGCAAATATGTAAGTCGCGATAAGTCGTGTAGACACGACAAACAGGTCGCACTAAAAGATGCAGGTCACGCCAGAAAGAATGCAGGACACAAGCTTCTAAATGCGAGCACTAGTGTCGCGTGTTCGATCCAGACGCCTAGACAGGTTGCGAAAGGAAGATGCCCAGACAGGTCATAGACGAAGATCCACGAACATAGAAAACAAACAAATCCCAAACCTTGCAGAGTTGCCTAGAGGCAGCAAATTCAAAAATATTGCACAGATAATTTCAAAAGAGAAATTATAATATTTTCGGGAGAGTTTAACCTCGCTCTGATACCATAAAATAATTATGAACAGATTATTTGTATTGAATGATTTTACAATGAGCAACACGCTCATATATACAGCAATGGTATTTACAAGAATAGCAAGTATCTAAGAAAGACTGCTATAAAACAGGAAGCTATCAAGAAGCTATCGTGAGCATTAAAAAGGAAACATTCTAAATATTCTAATAATTAAGACCGATAATATTAGCATCTTGATAGTCAATAACATTACATGTTAGATTAATATGGTGTCAATTGCGATAATAATAGCAACCCGATTAATTATGAAGGGCCAACCTCATTGCAAGAATTGTGACTACCCAAAGAGACATAACCTCCCATTCATATCAAAGGGATATATATATGGAGGATGATAAGAAGGAATTAGGGGAAGATATATTTGATATTGGTCATATGGATCAGAAAGGCATCAATTTGGGAAGATCATCAAAGAATAAGAGACCCATACATGGTCTTACATATACAGAAATAATAATAAACTCAGAATTATATATATATATATATATTTTCATATATTTATAATAAATGCATTTATAATTATCTAATATATATAGACATATTATTATAATAACAATCACAATGATATATGTTCTTCGTAGTCAAATGAAACTGCTTTGGGCTAAACTTGTCAAAGCCCTTATGCAGTATTTTACTCTCGAGGGTCGGTACACTAGAGTCTACAATTTTCATTTCATGCTGGTGAATCATTTCCGTTCCAAGAGGAAAATCTCTTTTCCTTACCTTCTGTTGCAATCCCTTGGTACTAATATTTTGGAAAACAAGAAAAACCCTGAGAAGCCTATTCTTCACGATGGGCTTATTTTTCTCATTTATGAGTATGCCAAGTCTAACTTCCAAGATGCTGCCTCGGTCCTTGGGAAGATCAAGGAGAATAAGGGTAAAAGATCCCTCCTGACTGACAGTAACACTCCCAAGAAGAAAAAGAAAGGTAACCCTACTGGTGAGATGATAGAAGCGGCCAAATTCCTCACAGAAGAGGCTGGCATGAATACTGACGAAGACATTGGTGTGCGGGAAGGAGATAATAACAATGACATGGCCGAAGCTGCCAAATTCCTCTCTGAGGAGGTGGGTATGGAAACTGAGGAAGATACAGAGGTGCAAGAAGAGGATCATAACCTCAGCGACTATCATGATGAGGAGGACCAAGTCCCTCAGGATTCTACCTCTAAGCCTTCCTCGGATACTGAGAGTGACAAAGCCAATAGTGCCAAAACTGGGGATTTGAAGACTGAAGGCTTGGGTGATAACCACGTTCCTGAGGAGGCTACTGATATGGAGCAAAATGACATGGGCACTAGCCCTCAGGCTGTGGCTGGATCTGATCCTCTTGTTTCTCTTTCCGTTGCTCATACCGAAGAGTGTTACAACCCTATTATCCACACTTCCCCCATTCTTGTGGATTATGAAGACTCGTCCTCCAAGGGGGAAATGATTTCTAGGGCTATCTCTGAGAAGGCCGAAGAGAAAAAAGAAGAGGGCATCGACAAGAAGATCCTAGAGAAGAAAAATGGGAATAGCTTGGAGGACCATACTGATAAGGGTAAAGGTAATTTTGGGTTCATGTAGGTTCTCAAAGAGCGGGCAGGTATGGACATGCAAATGAACTCTTGGTTGTATGACGAATTACAAGATGTCAGTATCAAGTATTCGGAGTTGGAAGACAGAGTAAACAAAATCGCCCTGTAGATGGCCAAGCCTACGAACACTGCCAGTACTGATGCTGTGACGGTTGAGGGCTCTGATGGCTAGGGCCTGATGGAGAAGCTTGAACAAAAAATAAATACTATTGTCAACTTCCGCATGCAGACTACCTCCAGCCGTATCCTGAGCATTGAAGAAACCCTCAGCAGAATAATGAAACAGAACTTTGAGGGCATGAAGGTAACCACTAACAACTTGAAGGCCCTTCTATCTGTTTTGGAAGGGAATAACAGCCTTGTTGTTGAAGACGAAGATACTAAAGGTTCTACCCCTGTTGGCCCTAGTTCTTGCACTAGAGCGAGTACGAAGAAAAAGAAAGCAGACAATTCAAAGGAAATCATGGCTCTCCGGGAGTCCATCCAGCAATTTGATATGCTAAAGCAGGACACAGCGAAGTTTATGGAAAAAATGTCTTAGCTGTGCTGGTTGGTTGTCACCCTATTTTTTTGGTGTGCCGGTCTTGTTTTGCTGGTTTCTAGTGCTGGGGGGGGTTTCTTTTGTTCTATGCTGTTTCCCCCAGTTGTCTCTTTTTGTTTTGTGCTGATATTTCCGATCTTTCTCTCCTTTTGTAAAGGGTTACTATTCCCTTCAAAAACTGTTTTTTCCTTAATCGAAAACAATCACAATGATATATGTGTTGATATTAAAAAAAATATATATATATAAATAATTGGTATGTGTAGATATCTTCTGGTTATGTCTCTTAATGAATTTTAATAAACATTGATAATAAGCCTTATATTCTAAATGACTTATTATTAAGTTTGACATAGAAGAGCAAAAATGTATTCGGGGAGAGGCCTGTGTAAATCCAGCCAATCGGTCATTTCCAAGATAGGTAAGGATCAGTGACCCCGAGCGCCTTGCGAACAAGTCCAAGAAAGGCTTAAGGGCTTGGATCTATAAAACCTTGAGGGAAACTGTTGAGTTTGGTGTCAAAGCAACCGTTTACATCTTCAACATTCTCCTAGACTGGAGTAATAACAAGAATAGGATGGATTTCTCAATACACATATAGCTTATCATTTTGTTTCTATTAATTCATATACAATTGTTATCTTTTATTATTGCATGAATTAAGTTAACATAATTCAATTCAAGTAAATTAAGGTCCCAACATGGGACATTACACTTTACATTTTGATAAATGTTTATATCCTATCTCAGATGTCCATTTTGACAAGTAGGAGGATGTTAGTATAAGTCATGGAACTCTAGATTTACACCCACCAGATATTTTTTTGAAATATTTTTAAGATATTTCAACAAATTCTTTTCATGAAGATCCTACCTTAAGCATTTTGTGGAGTTGGAAAAATTTCCAACATGTTGACAAGTTTATGAAAATGCTGATGAAGATAAGGATGGATTCTTTGATTTCATCAGTAATGCCATTTAATCAACCTTGTATTTAATCTTCAACTTATCTATGTAGGCTAAGCCTCATTTCATAATTACGGTTTTTATTTTTCAAGTAAATGTGTAGCAGTTACGCATGCAGAGGATTGCATTCATGGAGATTATATGCAACATTGTTGAACAATAGCAAGCAATGATGGCAAGTTTCATAACTTGCATCATGACAATGGAAGAGAGTTTTTTCTGAAATGACGGATTCATTGTGAAAATATGGAAGAGTTTGTCACTGAATACTTTAGTCAATGAATAAATATCATGTGTTTTAGAAAACTTCAAAATTGTTTTCTTAACAAAATAGTGCGTTTGAACTTGTTAATTATCCTTTAGCTTAAACTTGAAAGTAAGTTTACTTGGTCTAAATGCTGTGGATCAAGGATACAAATCTCTGTAGATTAGTAAACGAACTTCCACCCTCTCGTACTGCTTGTATTGCTACCACTTTCAACTCACATGCCCTTCTTCTCATGTCTCTGTCTTCCTTCCCTTCAAATGGTAATTTCAAAATCCTCTCTACTTCTGCACTTGTTACAATAAAAACTCCATTTTCAATAGGCTTCCTCATAACCTCCTCGGCTACTAGTAACTCTTCAACCAACACCCTCTTCACAAAGGGCTGGCTGTGATGAAATGGCCAGGTCAAGATGGGGATTCTAGTGTGGAGTTCCACCCAGTGGCTCAAGAAGCGTCCAATTGAAGAATGACTCAAAATAACCCGTTGCATGAGAAGCATAGCCCTTATTGAGTACAAATTTTATCACTTGAAACACAAATGAACAAATGCAAAGCAAGAACACTTTCTTGATGTGATACAAAGTTCTGCACAAAGGACATTTGCAAAAAAAAATTTACTTTCTACTCTACCAGTTGAGGAGCCCACACTGTGACCTCCAGACCGTAGTTAGCCATGCGCTGTTGAAAACCTTGCTGGAATTGCACATGTTGGATCCCTAAAACTGCAAAGCACTCATGCACTTGTTCGGTCCACATAGGCATACACAAAACCAGAGTCAGAAACCAAACCTAGAAAATTGCCATGGCTAGAATCTCCTCCATCTTGTAATCCACCTTCTTTTTCAGGTCAAACAATAGCATGTAAGACTAAGCGAAGAGTGAAAACCCGGCTGCGATGATCACAAGATAGAAGGTCCAGTCTTGGTACAAAACAAGGAACTGGGCCAACCAGTCAAAATCCATCTTCTTCTCATAATATTTACTATACAAACCCTAAATGGCTTGCTGGAAACCATCTAAAGCGGCAAATACTACATATCAGAGTCGTATTCCAAGATATTCACCATTGTGTGACATGTATCGTGGTTTTTTCTTCCACCATCCAATGCTCATGCCTGTGATCAGGTTCCCGACAAGGTGCTGAATCATTCTATTTATGCAAACCACCATATATTTAAAACACACTACCCAAAATATACGCATTAAACGTGTTGAGACAAATGACTGAAAATGAAAACATGACAGGCAAAATGACGAGAACAACATTATCTCCCGACAGGGCATATCTTGAGGAAGGTAACCGCATGATCAATAATAATTGTAATTAGAAAACCCATTAGATGGGTACCATTTCGACCAGACCGAAATGAATTTGCGACAGTAAATTTGGTGTGTTGTATGCTCTTTCTTAGTTGTTTTCCAACTCATTGACAACTTCCTACCATACTAGCTTCCTTTTCCATTTGGCCAATTAATTTCAAACAACACATTTTAAATAAATCTTTCACCTGCACAACACCATGAAAACAAGGATGATATTGTTTCTGGTGAAAGATGGACGGGTTTTGTTCAAGCATCTGACATGATGCAAGACCAGCAATTTTCAACTAATAGCCTATCGGCTAACCAAAGATCATATCAGAATCAGAAATCGTTATTATTGCAGGCAATAGTATTCTTATCCATTTGTGGTATGCATGATTATATGTTTAAATATGTATGCCTGATATATGCAGCAATATAATGTTTAAATGTACAATTCCTTACATATTAATATAGGCAATGATTGATATAATATATATTTTATACATAACACCATATATACTAGATATAAGCAATAATGTCGATTTCCAAATAACAACAATCAATCATGGCAAGGTGAGGGAGGGAATACAAGGAGGGAGAACTGCTATAGGCTTCCTCACTAGGTACACCTCCTCATGAAGGATGGATGGCGGAAGGCCACATGAGGCCAAGAGGGATGGTGTATCCACTCTTGGGCTTAGGGTAGAGGATCACTTTGGACACCCTATTGTAGTTTCCCCTTCCAACCTCTGCATTGGTCGATTATTGGGATGGATTCAAGGGAGTCTCAATCATAGTAGTGTGATTTAGTATGGCACGAAGAGGGAGGACTGATATAGGCTTCCTCACTAGGTACACCACCTCATGAAGGATGGATGCCAGAAGACCACATGAGGCCAAGAGGGATGGTATATCTACTCTTGGGCCTAGGGTAGAGGATCGCTTTGGGCACCCTATATTGTCTCCTTATCCAAGCTCCATTATGTTTGAACCCAAATAATAAATTAGATATGTTATATGATTAAGATGACTATGAATATATGCTCTTTAACAAGGATCTCAACAAGGATCTATCTTGTTTTTACATTCTTTGGGTAAAGTTATATCTCTAACTACATTATGTTCCATGTTTTGTTAAATTTGTGATGCTAGGGCAGAATATAGGGTAATCCCAAAAGCGGGACATTACAATTATTTGTGCACAAATTAGAAGCATCTGTTTTGCTTAAATGAAGCCCCTGGCTTCCACCCATACATGCACCCACAACCATGCAAGCACATGCACCTACCCACTCATATCCACACCCACACACATCTTTGTCATAGAGATGTGGTTGGAGTTATAATCTCTATAAATATTTGCCATGCAAATCATAAACATCTTGATTGCTGAAACAAAGAAATTGATTTTGCCTCTAGTTTTGTGTTAATTATACCTCTTTATCACACAAAGATTGCATTGGGGTGCACTCGTAGTTTTAATATATCAAAGTTTGGATCACAAAAGTCATCATCAACTCACAGGATTCACTAATTTTAGCCTTTAATTGCTTTGTTAAAACTCACAGAGCCACCCAGCCACCCACAGTGCTCTTGGCATCTTTCTGTTGAAGAGACACAGTCATTATCTCTAAAAAATAATTGTTGTATGAATTAGAAGCATCTGTTTTGATCACACGGAGGAATTGATTCTGCTTATAGTTTTGTTTCAATTGTACCTCTATATCACACAAAGATTGAATTGGGATCCGTTTCTAGTATTATTATTTCAAAGGTTGGATTGCAAACTCATTGTCAACATAAGGAAGGAGCCTTAAATGAATTGATTTATATGTTAAATTACACAAGACATTTAGGAATTGCTATTGTGTGCAACTATTTGTAGAGGGAAAAGCAAAGTGAACATTTGATAAGTTTATCTCGATCAAATGACGAAGTAAAGCATTGATTTGTGGTAGTGCTTTCTTGGCCAAACCTACTGAACATTTCCTTTATTGACACAAATTGAGAAGGATATTAAAGAGTCAGAAGAATGGTTGATTATAAAACAGTTAATTGATCAGGCGATGTAAGGATGATGGTAAAAGATCAACAATAAAGCATCCAAGTATGATTATTATTGTTTTTGGTGTTCTGCATAAATTGCATGTATACTGTCTAGGATTGCTATATACTCGGTATCTTTTACTCCAAAAGTAGTTCAGCCAATTTCTATATTATCCTTTCCAGCCAGAGTTGATATTTTCTTGAGCTTTGTGTGTCTGTTCTGAATATGAAAATATTTTAAGTGATTTTTTGGATATTTCAGGAATGGTGCAATGTACGCAATGCAAAGGAGATGGTGTAAATTCTATAGACCACTTTAATGGCCGGTTCAAGTCTGGCGATATTTGTTGGCTCTGTAGGTTAGTCAATCACATATTTCTGTCTTAGTCTGTATTTACATTATTTGAGCTTGCAAATACAGAGGTGTATGTGAATATAGAGCTTGCTAAGGGGTAAGTTAAATATACCTAAATTAGAACATTACTTGTCAAAGGTTATGGACATGTCTTTGTTTAGATGATAGTTATGAATAATTTATCATTAAATACAACCAGATATCCATCTATCGATAGATAAACTAAAATTTATAACCATTGTTTTGAGTGTAGAACTATGAGATGAATCTTGATTGGAAACCTTGTCAAAATTGGAAAAGATTTCAATTTGTTTTTTGGTGAAATCTCGTAGATTTGTGTAAAAAGATGAAAAATCCATTCTACTTACTAAGAAATAAACATTTGTGTGAATACACGTTTTATATTTGACTGGTTATGAATAGAATTTTATTAGAATAGATTATTTATTCAAAGAAAAAATAATGGTACTTAGAAAATGGCTAGTGAAATAAAAAATTGAACAGAAAATTGTCGAAGTCTTATTCACTTATAAGGGGACCTCTCAAATTAAAATTTCAAGGTCAACATTTTTAATTCAAGCTATGATTATGGAGAAGCACAAGCTTTTCTCTGCTTTTTTTAAGCGGTGAACAGTATTCATAGATAAAGTTACCATTGTTCTCTTAAGTTGTAATTATTGAATCAGGTCAACTGGACTATCATCTTTTTATCAATATTTATATTGTCCAGGTGAAGATCATGGTGGTGTAAATGCACCTTTCAATTCTGGATCTCAAAGAAATTCAATTGTAGAAAAGTTAGTGCAAAAGTTTGCATTAAAATTATATAAACATCCGCAACATAACCATCGGGACAGATACAAAATCATGCCAGAATTGAGGTCACTAGATAATGTAGAATCAAGTTTGCTATGGTTCTGCGGTGTAGTGCTATTTGATTTTTTCTCTGGGGAAGTCCCTAGATGTGGGATAGAGATGCAGTGAACATTAAATCAACTGTTTAATTTGTCAATCTGGAGTTTGTAGACTCCAAACCAAAGCTGTATGGTATACAATCAATCATAAGATAGTACTTCTCATGTGCCTTATATATTGTGCATCTTTAAAATAGGAACTCATCTTCAAGAAATAATTCAAATAAAATATTCTTCAACTTGAAAAAAAAACAGAAGCAAAAGTGTCTTCAGATTAAACTGTAATTGGAAATGAATATCTTGCCAATAAAATTAACACATCTAATCTAGGAAATCAAGAAAAGCTTAGCTACTAGAATTTGTGAGTTTACATTGTGTTTTGTGCTAACTGCTAACCAGTCATTTTACAATGCAGTTCATGGTGGCCTTCCCCACCGCGCAAGGAGTAACAACCTCTTACAGTCTTACTATGATGCTTTTGCCCATAGTTTGCGGAATTGATAAGTCACTTAGTAGTTGCCAAAATTTACTAGAGCCTAGTTTATGCTATCTCAAATCACCAAGTTATTTGGCAAGTACTTTCCAAGTCCGACTGTTTAAGGTGTGCCACTGCTGAAATGCACTAAAAACATGGGAATTTTTGCCTTTATATGCCCTATAGCTGTATTGAACACACCCAATAACATTAGAGCATTCTAGAGCAAACTGGAAGGATTTTATATGGGATTTGAAGAATGATTTTTCATAATTTTGGTTTTGCACCAGGTAAGCTCATTTTTTGCTTTCTTTTTCAGGCATATAAATTTGTAAATAATTTCTAAATTTTTTAAGCATGTAAAATTTACAAATTTTATTGCATCAAACTGATTCAATTTATGTAAATTTGTTTATTGATTAAAATTTAAATGATTAATACTTAACATTATTTGAATAATTTTTTTGCGAATATGCGGTTTATGTTTTATGGTTAAGTGTAATGTCCCCTTTTTGGGGCACATTATTTCATGCCATGTCGTTAGCCATTTCATCGTTGTCCGGTGGGCTAACCAAGGCTTGGCAGTGATCAGTGGGATTTTTGGCCTAGGTGATTTCAGTTTCAGGCCAATCGGAGCAGTTTCCACAAGGTTTCCAGGGTACTTACTATTTATAGTAAGTCAATAGAGTTTAGTTTTTTTGGCATTTCAGTATTGGACTTGGAGCGTCTCGCCGAGAGCTTTCCGACAAGCTATCACACGTCATCGTCCGAGTTCGTTTGGTCCTCTGTTTTAATGCCAGAAGATTCCTTACTTTATTTATTATGTCAATTTATAACTTAATGGTTATATTTATTTAAAAGTGACTTAAAGTGGGAATATGAAGAGATAGAGTTGAGAAACTGGAGAGTCACAACTGCAGCTTTAAAAATAAGGCTTGGAGTCTCATTTGGATATGCTTAGTTTATGAATTTATTTCTCTTGGAGAATTCAGGAAGCTTCAGCTTTTGGTTCTAAAACCTGAGGACGGAAACCTTCAGGCTTTCTCGGTGGATTGGATGGAAACCCAATTCATCTCCGGTGCGGATTCACAACAGAGTTCGCCATTGTGTTTACAAGTTCTTGATCATCCAATCTTGCTGTAGCATTTTGTAGTTCAGATTGGATTATTGTAGTTTCATTGTTTCGTATTGTTGTTGTATAATACGATAACATTTTCTGAGTTATTTAAATGGAATGTATTGCTGGTTATCTGTGTGAAATCAATAAAATATTGCATGCATGTGCTCGTTTATATTTCTGAGATTTATTTGAGTAGTTCCGGGAAAGAATATGCGTCTGGGGATATTACAGTGGTATTAGAGCTTTGTATCCTGCCAGCCTGCAAGGTTATCAATTTACGGAATTTGAATATTTCAGTTCTAAAATAATTTATCTACTATTGGTGAATCTAGGGAGTATTTTATTTTGAAATATCAAGTCATGAGGTTTTCTCAAACTATTATAAGACTTAGGTTATACAGTGATTTTGGGGGCAAATTCATGAGTCCTTGTTTGTAGAAAATGAAATGTACAGATTGAAATACCTTGTATCTCATTGGAAACACTTCGGATATATAGTATTATGGAGAAACTCATGTCGATTAATTTTATGACAATGCAACTATTTTAAATCCATTTTTGATACATGTAAAGCCACCGAACCGAGACTGGCAATCACGGTGGAAGAAGAAGGTTGTTTATATTTGAGAAATCTTAGCGCCAAGGACTAGATTGCAGTCGTTACTTTCATTCTTCAACCTCACGCAAGTCACAACACTCTGTTCTCATCCCCCAGCTCACGCGTCAGCATGCAGTAATAGTCATGATTCCTATAAGGGACGACTGGCATCTCACGTGCCAGCATGCAGTAATAGTCATGATTCCTATAAGGGACGACTGGCATCTCACGTGCAGACCTTTTGCACTGCAGACCGAGAGGCCTTGAACTCGGGGAAAAGAGTTGTTATCGGGCTGGGCCTGGCAACGGCCTCATTAATCTAGCACGACTGTCTCCTAAGCAAACCACCGTTTAGCGGGCTATGTCTCCTATCCACGGTTTGAAGAATGTTGGACACCTTGCATAGTTAATATCAAAGGTTGCAGTGCCTGCTCCATTATATGGTGATTCGTATTAGCTCACAGGATACCGAGCTAGGAGGCGCTGTTTTTCTTCTTGACCAAAGATTCTTAGGCCTATGATAGCCGCACTACTTGGTCGCATTACTTTTAATAACACTTAGAGTGGTGTTGCGTATTCATCTTAACAAGAAGACATCACCCGTAATACACAGGGAGTCTCACATTGTGGCCAGGTGACGACACAACAGTCCCTACACTCTGCGATACACACTCAGTCGAAGCATCATCTTATCAACGCAGTAAAGTCGCATGATCAGTGGTTGACCACTATTCGTATTGGCTCACTGGGTATCGAGCTAGGAGGCGGTGAGTTGATCCGTGCTGGCTGCAGTCGCAACATACTGTGCGCACTGGAAGGGAAGGCATTCATTGTTACTCACAACACGACATATATTGTTATTCACAACAACACGCGCCTTGTGAACGGAAATGCACATCTCGCCATTCACGGTGATTGGTTCGATTTTGAGAGGGTAAGCATATAGTAGCAGGCCCATTTGAGACTCACCACCACTGCTAGGATCCATACGCACACCCAGACTGCTTATGGGATTGGTAACAATACTGGTGTTGCATACGTGACTGGGGGACATCCAAACCGTAAATCTATGCATGTAAAGGTCCACCTTTCTTAAATACACCTGTATCAAACAGTCAAAACATATTTATCCAACCGTGAGTCAGACTACTCTCAACCTTCAAAATAACGAACAGATTTTGCAGATTCCTTCCGTTATAACAGAGTAGGATATTCAGTGGTGATAGGACTCATTCATGTATTGAACAAGAAGGGATATGTTGTTGTAAGAATAAGCAAGGAAGTGCAAGTCATTGAACAGGTACTGTATCATTTTGAGAAAAATTGACGAGAAGTCAAATACAGTACAGTTACATAGTGAGGTAGTAGTTGCCTGATCATTGTGGTTCTTTACCAAGTCAGATCCAGTAAACTTCAGTACACCCATCCAGTGGTAATCAAAGAACTCTCAGTCGTGATTGCCTTTGTTATTATAGAGGTAACATACTTTCAGCAGATCGAATCTGAATTATTATTGTGGTGACAACATATAATGGTTACAGGAGTGATTAAGTGCATCACGTAAAATTTGGAGGAAATTGAATCATGGAAACCTTGGGAAGCCCAATATTCTCAAAAGAATTTAATGACACGTTTTACTGTGTGCAACTAAGAGATATTCGAAAGGAAATTGAGATAGGAAATGAGTTATGTTGCCTTGGATGGCAATTGGAGGATCAAAAATTTATGGAAGGTATGCTTGCAAAGTTAGATGAAATAAATTCGTATCTATCTAGGATAGATCAATTTGATTGTAGACTCTTCAATTGGGCGATGCACCACTCCATGGTTGCTTTGGTCCAACGCAGGTTTATGGGACATCCACATAGAGATGTTAGGCTTGTAGTCGCCTTGTGTCTCAGTGAAATCACACGGATTACAGCCCCTATTACTCCTTATATCGATCACATTTGGGGACAGGTATTACAACTGATTGTGGACAGTTTAGGTAGACTGAAAAATGATAGAGATTCTACCTTTGGTAAGCAGGTAAAAATCTTGGAATTGATGGCCAACACTAGAATTTTCAGTCACATGTTGAATTTCGGTTGTGATAAAATGATCCAACAGTTATTTCAGTGCCTCCTAAGTAATTTTAGGAAGCGTCATCCAGATAAGGTGAAGACGTGCATAAAGACTATCCTATCCTTGGTCTGAGATGAGGACAATGACATATGCAAACAATTGCAATCAGAATTGTTGGCAATCTGGAGAGGAGAAATAAAATACTCATCCGTGGCATGTGAGCTCTCAGCTGAATTGATTAAGCTTCAAGCTGAAAGATTCAAGGGTTTATTGACTGAAAATGAACAAGTATCATTAGGTTTACAGGTTGCAGGATCTCCAGTAATGGGCAAGGACCAAGCGAGAACAAGGCAGATTTATTTTATATGCCAAGAGGGCTGGTCCTAGGGGCATGTTTGCAATATTAATCAAGTGGAAGATAAATTGCAGCCTAGTGATAAAGAAAATATAGTTGCAACTACATCTCTTTCCGGACATAGTGGAGAGTGCTTAGAGTTCTACTTTGGTGACTTGGTGGCTGAGTTTGATAAATTCACGGTTAAAGGCTGCGGTAATCAGTTGGAAGCCTTTAGCGATTCATGTAATGAGGAATCATGTAATTTTTTTAGTAGCACCTCACTTATACATAATGCTGATATGGATGACCCTCTTGGTAATACATCCCAGAATAACAATGATGAGAGGCATGCCTTGAAAAGTCAGCTGAAAGTTAGTGACGATGCCATTATTGCAGCTCTTGTTCACCATGATAGCACTCACTAGGTTATTGATGATCTCTACAGGAAATGTTATGTCCCCATTTTGGCTAACATCGTTTGGCATGACGGATTTGCCTATCATCAACTCTCGTAGGCAAAGGGTTTGGAGAGAGGGTCATTATGTTGATCATTTGATTGCATATTGCTGACAGAGCCTACATTCGGTAGAGCCTACATCCAGTTTGGGTCTACATGCAGTTGTAGTGGAGCCTACATCCAGAGTGAGCCTACATCTAGTTTGAGCCTACATCCAGTTGTAGTAGAGCCTACGTTCAGTCTTGAGCCTACGTTCAGTCGTAGTTGGGCCTACATTCAGTTATGAGACATTTGGGCCTACATTGTTATAATTTTGAGTTGAGAAATGTACTTTATTATTATAATGTTATTTTATTATAAAGTACATTATAATTGGATGTTTCTAGAAGTTCTAGCAACTTCTCAAAGAAAAAAAAAATAGAGGGTTTGGGCTTTCATTTGGACATGCTTGGATTTGGGATTTCTTCTACTTCTTCCATTGTGGAGCAATTTGTAGTCTTTTGGGTCTGCAAATACTATTTGATCTTTGGGAACGATAACTCCCCTAGATTGGCCTAACTGAGGTAGTGAAATATCTACTGAAGGGTTGCAAGTTTGGAGTTGGTACTCAGCCATCTCATTGGTACTTCATTGAGAATTTGTTGTAAGGGTTTGTTTGTGGTTGGAATAAGGGTTTGAATTCACCTATTGCATTGGTGAATCATTAGGTGAAAGATTGAAGACAGTATTGCACATTTTCAGACTTTCTATATTAGGGCCTGGAATCAGAATTTTGCTCATATCTCCTAATCTACTTGGAGATTATTTTTATGCTTTTGGGAGGGCAATAATACATCCTTGGCGGTGACATTCATAGCAATTTGGGGTGACAAAACCCTTCCTTGATTTTTATACAGGAGCCGTACCTGTACGGCCTGGTACGGCTGGGACAGTTTGCAGAGTTGGGGACAGTTTGGAATCAGACCTGGTCTTTCCTTGAATTGGTCATCATCAGCATTGGTAGCAGGACATTGGGAGCAGTTTCCAGGTGCACATATTGATAATATCGAATTGCATATCAGTTGTTGTAGCAGTCATTAATATACCAGTCTAAATCTGTATTGTTATTGCATCAATTTGTATTGTAATCAGTTATATGTGAATGCAGAGGTTAGTCTCAGATAATATTGTAATTAGATATTACCTTTTGTAATCAGTTGGTCATAGTTGGATAAGGTCACTGTTTATTAGTGTCTGTTCATTCAATACATGCCATATTTTCAATAGTTGGAACAATCCTTATAATCAGTCCACTATAATCAGACTGTGCCATTGGTTGTATTGGATTGGTATGCATAGTTAGGGCATTGTGTACATTGTCAAAGCATGGTAAAAGATCATAGCATTGTAATCTGATTATTACATGTCACAGTCATATATTTTGAGAATTGTAATCAGAATTAGAGAAGTTTGGTATATTTGTAGTAAGTCTTACATTGCTTTGAGTTTCATTGTTGCTCAATTGTATTACATTCCTATATGGTATTGTTATCTCAATTGCTTTGATGCCCAAAAACAACAATCACATTGAAACACATCATTTCAAACCAAACAGTTCAGTGCATGCCAAGTGTTTGACAAATTGACTCAGTTCAAATTTGGGGGTTTTTAGTGATCCTATTGGTAAGGGTCATTACAGGAAAGCTCAACGGGATAAAGGGCAAAATGGTATAAGGATTGGATCCTATGTTGCAAATTTATAGGGGGTCAAAACAACATTTGAGGATTGGAAATCAGAATATCTGAGTTTACTTTCAGATTGTGACCACCTGTTATAGGTTGTTGGGAAATATGCTGAGCAGTTGAGGGAAAAGGAGGATGAGGTTAATAAGCTCAATAGAGAGCTTAGTGCTACTCAGGGCACTTTGGAACACACTTGTATTGCTCTACAGGAGGCAAGAAATTAGATTGTTGCCTCTAGCTAGTACAGGGAATAGGATGACAAGGAAAGGTTTGAATTCTTTCAGGAGGTGATTCAGGAGCTTGGTAGTATACAACAGACTTATGACTTGGATAATTGTCCAAAAAGATCTTTGGGTCATCCAGAGTTTCTTTATGAGTTAGACCATTTTCAGGCGGTTGATAATTCCTTGTTTGAGATGGGTGCTGAATTGACATTTGATAATCCCCTTTTCGAGTTAGATGAGGAAAATATTTCCTACTTCCCTGATGAGGATGAGATTGGTTGCAAGATTTGGGACCCAGGGTCAGTTACTAGAGAGGACTCTTGGTCACCGGATTGGAGTAGCAGGGTGAGCTTAGTTGTTGAGCAGTTTAGTTTCTACATCAGCAGTTCAGGATGGGCGGTTATGTCTAATTGTATGATGGGTGATATGCCTTTCCTTGCACTACCTCTCGCTGATGGTGAGATGTCTCGTGTTGGTGAGCATCCCTTGATTCATTCCTCTCTTCACACAGCTGTGACTCCACTACATTATCATACTGATACATCCAGTGCTTATGATAATTCTATCACCACCTATTTTGGGCATGATGATGATGATTGGGTAGAGTTTATTCAGTACGGGGTTATTGAGCTTGGTATGATGATTATGCTGGTTGGTGTGAATTTTTCACACAATGGTATGCATTGTATGGCTCCGGGTATAGAGAGACAACTATGGAATCTTAATGCCGATTCAGGATTTCCATTGGAGTTGGTTAGTGCATCACATTATGGCCACGTTGTATGGGATGCATTTTGTTTTCCATTCAGCCCACCTATGGAGGACTTTCTATTCCAATTATTGCATAGGTGTGGGATGAGTGATTGGTTGGGTACGCTTCCCTTCTTGCAAGAGGAATCCTTGTCCTTCAATCTTGATAGTTTGCCTCTTTAGTACAGTTTCCGGTTTGAACTACAGATCAGAGGGGCAGCGTTATGGCAGTTGGACATTTTGGGTGATTCACTCAGTATGGGCATGGAGTGATAGGATATTTCAGTCAACTGGGGAGATGGATGGCCCTTTTGCTTGTGGGATCCAGGAGGGACATTCTCGCGGTTGGTAATTATTCAGAGGGCTGATTGGTATGATGTTTGGTTTCCCCCTTCATCTGACCATAGAGGTGCTGGTGGTTTCAGTTGGAGTGAGGTTCTTAGTTGGATTGAGGTTTTTCTCACAGATGATGGCAGCATAGGGCAGATTGATTTGACTGATCAGACACATGGGGTGATTTGGGATCTCGACATTAGACTGGTTGATGTAATATTGCTGTGTGAATGGCTTCACAGGTCGGGGCATATTGTTTGTTTTAGTTTTTCACGACAGATTGGTGGAGCAGCTTCCCTGAGGTTGGTATGGGATCCAGGTATTATGGTCACCGCATGTAGTTACCGATTGCTTGAGGGCAAGCAATCTTCGGGAAGGGATGATTTGTAATGTCCCCTTTTTGGGGCACATTATTTTGTGCCATGCCATTAGCCATTTCATCGTGGTCTGGTGGGCTAACTGAGGCTTGGCAGTGATCAGTGAGATTTTTGGCCTAGGTGATTTCAATTTCAGGCCAATCGGAGCAATTTTCACAGGGTTTCGAGGCTACTTACTATTTATAGTAAGTTAGCAAAGTTCAGTTTTCTTGGCATTTTAGTATTGGACTTGGAGCGTCTCGCCGAGAGCTTTCTGGCAAGCTATCACATGTCATCGTCTGAGTTCGTTTGGTCCTCTGTTTTAATGCCAGAAGATTCCTTTATTTATTATCACTTTATAACTTAACGGTTATATCTATTTAAAAGTGACTTAAAGTGGGAATATGAAGAGACAAAGCTGGGAAACTGAAGAGTCCCAGCTGCAGCTTTAAAAAGAAGGCTTGGAGTCTCATTTGGATATGCTTAGTTTATGAATTTATTTCTCTTGGAGAATCTAGGAAGCTTCAGCTTTCGGTTTTGAAACCTAAGGACGGAAACCTTCAGGCTTTCTCGGTGGATTGGACGGAAACCCAGTTCATCTCCAGTGCGGATTCACAACAGAGTTCACCATTGTGTTTACAAGTTCTTGATCATCCAATCTTGCTGTAGCATTCTATATTTCAAATTGGATTATTGTAGTTTCATTGTTTCATATTGTTGTTGTATAATACGATAAGATTTTATGAGTAATTTAAATGGAATGTATTGCTGGTTATCTTTGTGAAATCAATAAAATATTGCATGCATGTGTTCATTTATATTTTTGAGATTTGTTTGAGTAGTTTTGAGAAAGAATATCCGTTTGGGGATATTACATTAAGAGATGTTATTTTTGTCAGATTCATTCATTCAATAATTATTAAAGTACTATATTACTCTATATTACTGTATTTTGTTACAATATTTTTTTGATCGGTAATTTTAGTATATTTTATTAATCATAAACATAAAGCATTACAATAGAGTAAAAGGTCACTGTTATTGACCTGCAAACTGATACATGATCCCTGTACCACCTACACAAATGCATATGATCATTTCACAGGCTACAAAAAAGTATTTTCTACGAAGCCTTAAATATGACTTCATATGAAATGTATATCTGCACAAAACTATACCAAAGGATCCACACTAGTCCCCTAAAACTCCCGAATCCACCCAAAATACCTATTACCCTGTAGTAAAATGGATTTTACCCAGACAGTATCGTCATCCAACACCCACTTGACTGTAAACCAAATGTAGAAAAAAAGCTTTTAAACACAGAGTAACCACACTAGCTTTAGGGTTTCCTTGGCTTCCCCATGGGGCCTTGAACCAGTAGTCCTCTGGCTTGAACTTTATCTTCTTGCCACACTCTTGCTCGCACTCCTCTTGCTCCTTTTCACGTTCCAAATCACGAGTTTGCAGGAAACCTTTTAGGGAGTGTAAAATTGCTAAATCTCTAGGAGGCTACTCTTATAAAAATATTGCAAATATTCTGATGCACTTTGACGATAATCCAGATGTTCATTTATAACTCATTTGATAAAGGGAAGTCCATTCATAACCTGAAGTTACAGAATCGAATCTACAACAGAGATATAAATTCAATAAAATATATTACTAAATTAAAGTGTGCCCCTGTACATATTGGTAGCAAACAATTCGGATTCAATCTCTTTGCTGACTTCCTCAATCTACCCGCATGACGCATCTCAGGTAGACCAACCAGATTAACGACCCATGTCCTTCTTTGCCGTGCCAGATATGAAGTATGGTTTGCTGTTTGCCAAAGAAGCCCGCCGTATACAACAAACCATTTGTCGTTGTTACTGGAGATGATGCGGGTGGTTGTCGTGAATCACCAGCTTCCGTCCCAAAACGCCCAAGACTATTTGTCTTCACACAGGATTGTCATGACCGCCTGGGGTGAATTCCGTCTTCCAACTTACGTCTAAGCTTGCTACTAATCTTTCCTGTAATTATATTTCCAACTCTATCGGGCACAAGCGCAAGGCACTAGACGTTAAACCTCTATGCCAGGGAAACATGTTTTGACGGAATGAAGGTTTGTCTTTAGTTCGGGCTGCTTCCACGTCTTCATTTCCCATTGCTAATTCCACTAGGCCTGATAACCATCTGACGAAAGGAATAAATTTTTTGTCTTCACTTGCAATCACCTTCACGAAATCTTCAAGCATAAATGTTTGTCTCCACGAGACCACCTTTTATCGGCACAATAGTTGGTTGTAGTATTCCCGTAAGGGAAACTACCTTTATTTACACATAACATAGTGTTATTTTAACACCACTATTATTCGAATAAACATCTCATAATTATTTAATATTAATTTGACTATTTAATTAATATTAAATAATTAATTCCTTATTAACAAAAGCAAAATAATTAACCTTTATTTTGGGGACATGACAGTCTCCCCTACCCCGTGTTGCTTGCCCACAAGCAACGGTAAATTCAGATGTGCTAGAATCTGCTCAGTTTCCCAAGTAGCATCGTCCAAGGGCAAATCCTTCCATTTGATAAGATATTCCCGAATAGTGCGGTTACGCAGATGCCAATCCCTTGTTTCTACAATCTTCTTAGGAACCAGCGCAAGTTTCCCTTCCTCATCTAAGGGAGGTAAAACTTTTGAAACTATAACCTACTGTCCGAAGGCCTTCTTGAGACATGATATGTGAAACACATTGTGGATCCTGCTACTAGCTGGTAAATCCAATTCATATGCAACTGCTCCAGTTTTGCCAACAATCTGATAAGGACCATAAAACCGAGGCTTCAATTTCTCAGCCCCACTTCGTTTGAGAGATGATTGTCGATAAGGCTGTAATTTGAGGTACACTAAATCACCAACCTCAAAACTCCATTCCACCCTCCTCTTATTAGCATAGAGTTTTTGCCGGTTTTGAGCACAATGTAAATTTTCCTTGAGGGTTTTCAAGATGTCCTGACATTCCTGAAGCCAATCTCGTGACTTGGGCACATTGCTGTTATCAAAAGCAAGATCAACAAAGGATAAGACATCATACCCATATAATGCTTTAAACGACGTCATACCTAGGGACATATGGAAACTAGTATTATAGCAATACTCTCCCAAATGCAACCATTGAATCCAAGCCTTTTGATGCCCAATGACATAATTACGAAGATAGCCTTCAATCCATTTGTTGACTATTTCTGTCTGACCATCTGTCTGTGGATGGTAACTAGTGCTGTGATGCAATATTGTGCCTGTCAACCTGAATAATTCTGCCCAAAAATTACTCAAAAACCTGCTGTCTCGATCACTGATTATATTCTTTGGTAGACCATGTAAACGGATTCTGTCCAAAGTGGATTGTAATAGGCTCGGAAACCATTGAGCAACGGATTTGGAAGGTTTAACACCAGATTTTACAAGCCTACAACCTTGAAGAAAACACCTCATCCTTTTGGTGGCGCTATGGTCCTCATACAAATGGGCAAGAAAGGAAGATGAAAGGGTACATAAACAAGAAAAAGGCAGTGTGAAGGAAGAGCTGGGTAGCTGGGTATGCTGCATAGAGGGTAGGCCAATGCCTTTGTGCCTAGAAGGGCTTTAGCACTGTCAGTAACAAAAAAAAGACTGAATTTGGAAGTGAATGTGAAGTCTGGGCAAGTGCATGGAAAAAAGGAGAGGAAAGAAACAGAAAAAGAAGCTGTTTTGAATGTGGAGAATCGAACCAGAGAAACCATGTAGGGCATGAACAGAGTGTAAGAAATGTAAAGTAAGAAGTGGCAGATTTAATGAAGAAAATAGAGAGTCAAGCTGACATCATAAAAGAGGAATGTATGATAAGAAAATTAAAAGAGAAGCATATGTATTGGACTCTGAATTTAGTTTTTGTATTGTAGTTTGAATTCCCTATTGTAGGTCAAGATAGGTTTATAAGCAATTTGAAGTATTTGTGTGAAGTGTTGCCATATTGTAATAAGATTTCAGTTGGTTGGGCAATGAATGTGTGTTTGGATTAGAGTTAGCTGTGTTCCTGTGCTTATGTCTGGATCTTTTTGCATCACGGGGTTTTCATCTCATGAATTTGGGTGTCCTCTGTATACGTGCATATAGATAGTTGTCTGACCTTTGCATTCGATCTCCATTATATGTTGCGATTTGAAAGAAGCGTTGTCAAAAAGCACTTTAGTGCATAATTTTCCACAATACATAGTAGTTTCAAATGTTCATTTATTTAACAACTTATGAATCAAAGTATTAATTGGATTTCAATAGTTCAAAGTTGTGCAAATAACATTACATAAGCAGTATACATAACATATTACCATCACACTACATGGGGTTACATTCTAATTATACATTTTCCTCTCAGTTTAATTAATGTTTATGTCATAAGACATCTTTGGATTATGATTCCCTTTCGTCTTTGTTACATTGATTTGAGGAAAAGGAGTTTTTCTTTTATTTTTTTATGTTTCTTCTTTTTCCCCTTTTATAATTTCTGATTATTTCTAACCCCTATATATTATGACATTTTTAGACATGGGTTTTGAAATGCAGAGGTAAAAAGGAAATGTTGTGTGGAGAGTGCAACGGAGCAGGTTTTAAGGGAGGATTCATGAACACAACAGATGAATAAAAATCACAATTATTGATTAGTAGTTGATAGCTGTTTGGAATTGGTATTTATCAAAATTGTAGTTTAGTATGAGTAAAGTAACACAGACGAAAAAATCTTAATTCTTGGAAAATCAATTTGTACTTCAACTTTCTGGAATTCAGTTAAATTGCGTATTCATTTGTTCCCATAAAAGGGCTATGTACAACAAGTTAGAATTTATTGATGAATGATCCTAGAGATGATTATACCGAGAATATCTACTTGCATTGAAACTAATTTTTTTTTGCAATGCAACCATTTTCATGGGTCGGCATTTATATTCTTGTTTCATTCCAAACATGTTGAACACTTGATTTGGCTAACAAAATATGGTAGGCTAATTTTATGAGAAAATGTTGTAAAACTGGACAGCAGTATTTCTATGTGTGAAAAGAGGCATAAATATTATACTCATAACTGATAAAACAGGTTTCTTAACTGATAGTTTTGAATTTTTTATTTTATTGTTATGGATAACCTAATTCTGAACTTTCAAAAGATACAAGGAACAAGGACAACTTTTATTTCTCACTTTTCGTTTACGATTTGTTTTACATAAAATTTCCAATCGAAGTTTATTCCTTCACATTTTCAAACCTCAGGAACTTCCTTTATTAGTCAACTCTTTGATCCTCTATTATTACTCTTTCCTTGCTCGCTTTGAAGAGTTTCATCTTTATCAATATCCCATGCCAATAATTGCCTTGTTCTTTGCATTTTGATTGCATCTTTCACATAAGCAACGTGAACTAAATTGCGTCCAGTTTCAATGGCTGATTAAAAAAATGATTCATTCTTGATTAAGACAATGGCTGCTTCTTGGGCATCTCTTCAGCACATCTTTTGGTACTTACGTTGGAAACCTTATAGATGTTTTTCTTATGCATCACTTTTAATAATCAAATTGTATTGATATTAAACGAGGCAGAGTCCCATTTAAAACGAGTCATCGAGTTAGAACCATGCATGGTATAACCTAACTATATTTGAGGAAAGACGTTTTGTAATATTGTATAAGATCTAACATTAATTTCCTTACTCTATAAAACATTTGTTTAAATTCTAACATGGAAATATTAGTGAGCACAAATACTGTCATGTTGCACATGACAAAACTAAAGTTAGCATCATGCTTAACTCTAATATTTATGCTTCCAAATTTATTTGGTAAGTGATCCTGATTGGTAGTGTAACTGTTGTTCTTTGCAGTCATATAAAGCCAAGAGAAGAAAACCTAAGCATATTATTCCTTGTTGGGATCTCCCTTGACATCCTCTACAATAATCCTAGTTAATCAGAAAAATAGTGAATGATCCCATTGTCCTTTATGTCCTTGTTTTCAAACAATAAAATTCCTATTCATAATGGTATTGCTACTTGATGATGCCCTGGTCTTTTCTCTTAAACCAGATAGATTTCCCATAATGTATAGCTTCAATCCCCAATAATCTTGAGTACGGATCATTAGCCTTTAAAGAGAGGTTTACTTTATTCTTTGGAATTAAATAAATCAATATTTTTAATCTCATCCGTAGCCAGTCATTCCTAAAGACAATTGAACACTATAGAAGAAACTAGATACTACAGGACATTATAATCATGTGATTGTTTCAGTGCAGGAAGGCATTACCTTGTAACTGCTTAACACGTGATGCAAAATGAATATACATCTGAAATACAAATTAGATACTTTTTGGATTCATGTAATAAAGACACAGATGATACACAAACATATGTGAGTGGCATTCTCTTTATGGTCCGTATGAGTTCTCTGGAATTTATGGACACAGATGTTTATATTTATATACATCAAGGCTCATATGGGTTTCAAAAGATTGAGCATAATAATCATGATAGGCATGTTAGCTGGTGACACTACCAAAACATCTTGTGTACATGAATGCAGCTCAATAAAAAGTCTAAAGTTATCTTGTGTTCATTAACAACCACGTCTAGGGTAGAGCAATGGCTATCTGCTAATATTTAGCCGATAACTTTCCACATGAGCTTTCAAGCCCGAAAGATGTCAGAAAAGCTGTCTCATGCTAGAAAATATATTCAGTCCTTGGAATTGTTTCAATCTATGGGGAAAACCCATTTTATTCAATACAATAAAGCACTTTCAATTGACATGTGACTATATTCCCTATCAATGTATACACTGCTCCTCTTAATAGTGCAGGTGCTAATGTAAAACAAAAGTTCTTTGATAATACTTACACTTATCTCACCTCCAAAACCACTTGACATCATTACAATGTGATGAATAGAATGGAAGGTGAGAAGTTGCTACTCTTAATAGATGAGATTGGGGCAACAATGGGAGCAAATTTTGGAGCTATAAGCCTAAATGATACACAAAGTGAGTGTTGGAAGTTGTGATTGATGTCAAAGGTGAGAAGACATGTTATCATTGATGTCAAAGATGAGAGGATTAAATTGTCAACTAATGTCACAGTTTTGTTGTCATTGATGTCATGATGATTTGGTAAAGTTGGAAGAAAAGTTAATGCAAGATTGGAAGATATAGAGATGGTTGAAGGCATTGTTATTGCCAAACATAGGAGTCATACACAAATGTCTAAAAGAATTGAGATTGAAAAGATAGCAAAGACAGCTAAATCAATAATTACAAAGTCATCTAAAACTGATGATGGCCGACCATAGTTGGGATTCAAATTAAAGTAATAGGCAATCAGATGCAAGACACATACTACTAGTCCAGAAAATAAAGAGGCAAGACAGATGAATGCACAACAATGATATTTTGGAGTGCAACAATATAGAAGTTCAAATTAAAGATTTAAACTTATGGCAGCAATCATAATAAATGGCGATCACTATATAATAAAGGCTGACCATGATAAGGTAAGAAGTGATTAAGTTGTATTTATTAATGATAGAAAGGGTAGCGATTATGTAAACAAGCAGCAATTGATTTAAAAAGAATTTTGGCCAATTTCCTTCTTAATATAAAATAATTTGTATAGAAAGAAAGACATAATTATAGGACAATAATTGCTTTTGTTGAATTATAGCATCAATTTGATTGATGTATTTATATTAATCTAATAGTCGACTATATATATATATATATATATATAGTTATTAATAATCGATATATTAAACTGAGTTTATTATTGACTGCTATTAATACAGTCGATCTATATCGACTTATATACTCGGCTGTGCATATATTGTAATGGGTTACGTTTAACTATCTCTCGATAGTTAACGTAACATATCATACGTATATGATATGTTACGTTAACTACCGTAAGGTAGTTAATGCAACAAGGTTTAATATTACAAAGGACTGTGTTAATGTAAAGAGCTGTCTACGTAGAGACATGGCTCTAAGCCACGTAGAGTCATGTCCCTACATAGACGTGACCCTCCGCACATATATATACATGATTCGTATGCTGCAGAGAAAACAATTAATAACCACGGCATTGTCTTCTCTCTGCAGTCATACGATCTGAGATAATTAGTATTCCCTGCACAATATAATATATATAGAAACAGCACCTATTTATAAGATAGATTTCCTCTATCAAGATTCAAACGATTTAACATGGTATCAGAGCCTCAATAGAGGAAAATCGTTTAAACTAACATTGAAATTCTTATAAATTCATTATAAACAAAAGAAACATTATAATGGCCAACAACATCAAGGTAGAAGACAGACTTGAAGGTGCATCTAATTTCTTCTCATGGAAAATTCGAATTCTTACATTGCTTGAAGAACTCGAGTTAGACTCTTATGTTGAGGAAAACAAACATATGCCAGAAGAACCGGAAAAATCAACTTGGAAAAGACGTAACAACAAAGCAAAGAAGATCATAATTGATGCTGTAAAAGATCACATTCTCCCCTCCATAGCCAGACTTAAAACCGCCTTTGAAGTATTCAAGACTATTCAAGAGACATTTGAGATTAATAATACAAGTAGATTACTTACTCTCAAACAACTTTTAAATCTAAAGATGAATAAAGGGGAAACAGTCACATCTTACTTTCTTCGAATTTTCAAGTTAAGAGATCAACTCTCTACTATCGGAAGTAATATTGATGACATGGAGTTAACACTAATAGCTCTTAGAGGATTACCCATCACATGAGAATCATTTATTCAATGTATAACTGGACGTCCTTCTCTACCAAAGTTTGATCAACTCAAGAATGATAGCACTCAAGAAGAATCTCGATTAATATCAACAGGGGTCAGGCCTACCAAAGGAAATGAGATTCAAGCCCTACATACTCAATCAAACTTTAAAAGCAATAAAAGGAAATTTAAAAATAAGAAAGGAAACTTTAACACAGGTCATGTAGGGAATCCCAATAAAAATCATAAAAACCGAGACTTCTCCAAAATTCAGTGTCACAAATGTGATAAATTTGGTCATACACACAGATTATGTCCTGAGAAAAAGAAAATTCAAGCAACATTAGGTGAAGTCAAAGGAGCAAAAATATCATTATTCTTCTTGGCATTATCAAGCGAAGTTAACCCTAACATAAACACATGGATAATTGATAGTGGAGCATCTCGGCATATCACAGGATTCAGAGATCAATTCGAAACTCTAGAAGAAGATTCTTCCGAAGAAGTTACAATTGGAGACAACTCCACTTATCTAGCAAAAGGAGTTGGGACCTGCTCCATCAAGTTGAAATCAGGGGCAACTATACTATTAAAAGATGTTCTATTTGTGCCAGGCATAAAAATAAACTTAGTCTCAATTTCAGGCTTAGCTGATCAAGCCTATCGAGTTACATTCCAAGAAAATAAAGTACTAATATGGACAAAGAACACTAATGTTAAAAATGCAATTTCCTTAGGGTATAGAGATGGAAGCCTATACAAAGTAGGAAATAGTATCAAATCAGCATTAAGTCATGAAGTATCTAACACCAATGAACTCTGGCACCAAAGATTAGGCCATTTTGGATTTAGCACTCTTCCCTCCCTTAAGAAAATTACTACAGGGATATCAAATCTAAACTCAAAACATATAAGCATTTGTAAAGGATGTGCACTAGGAAAAAATATTAAAATTTTTTTCCCTCTAGTGAACACAAAACCAAAGTTGTATTAGAGCTCATCCAAACTGACTTATGTGGACCTATGTCAACTCTCTCTCTCTTGGAGGTTTTTCAAAATATGTGATCTTCGTTGATGATTACTCTAGGAAAATTTGGATTTATTTTCTTAGACTAAAAGAATCAAATGAAGTATTATTAAAATTCAATGAATTCAAAGCATTAGTTGAAAACCAAACTGGGAGGAAAATAAAAGTTCTAAGATCCGATAACGAAGGTGAGTATATTTATGAAAACTTTAAAGATTTTTGCATTCTTGTTGGGATTAAGAGGGAGTATACAGTACCTTATAATCCTCAACAGAACGGAGTAGCAGAAAGGAAAAATAGAACTATCATTGAAGCTGCTAAAGCTATGATGCATAATCAAAATCTTCACACTTCGTTTTGGGCTGAAGCATCAAACACTGCCGTATACATTCAGAACAAATGCCCACACTATTCTAGAAAACATCACACCTGAGGAAGCCTTTACAGGAAAGAAACCAGATCTAAGTCACCTTAGAATCTTTGGATTTCCTGTATACATTCATATTCCCAAAGAGAAAAGAACCAAACTAGATCCTTCTGGAAAGAGATGAATATTTGTTGGCTACAGTGAAACCACAAAAGGGTACAAGGTATACATACCATGACTGAAATCCATTGAAGTTAGTAGAGACATCAAATTTGAAGAGGACACTGCTCTAAAGATTTCCATTCTCACTAAAGAAGGATCAAATAAGAATCAGAGGGAGAACATTACAGAATATGATGAAATTGAGAATCAGAGGGAGAATGTTCTTCAAAATAATGAGAATCAAAGACAGAACATAATAGAAAACATTGAACCTTCTCCATCTCATCTTGAAGATGTCAACATTCCTAACAGCAAGAAAATGTCATTATGGGCAAGAAAAATGTTTGAGGAAAACAATGTTAAACCAGATGAAATGTCCAAAAAAAATAAAAGAACAAGGAATCAGAAATGCTACCTTGCACTAATGGCAGAACTCACAAAATCAGAACCGACTAATGTGAAAGAAGCCCTAACATGTCAAGCCTGGAGAGATGCGATGATTGAAGAATACCAATCTATTATCAAAAATGATGTTTGGGAAATAGTGCCTAGACCAAAAGGGAAAACCATCATCTCCTCTAGATGGTTATTCAAAGTCAAATATGCTTCCGATGGTAGTATTGAAAAACATAAAGCCAGATTTGTTGCCAGGGGTTTTTCTCAAAAGGTTGGAATTGATTACGAAGAAACCTTTGCTCCAGTTGCTTGATATACTTCCGTACGAACCATCATAGCCATTGCAGCATCCAAAGGATGGAAGATACATCAAATGGATATAAAAATAACATTTCTAAATGGATTCATAGAAGAAGAAGTATACATAGAACAACCAAAAGGCTTCAACACCATGACAATAATTATGTTTGCAAATTAAGGAAAGCACTCTACGGTCTCAAGCAAGCTCCCAGGGCTTGGTATGAACGTATAGATAATTATCTATCCAAGTTAGGATACTCCAAGAATGAAGCTGATCCAAATATATACTTCAAAATATCCAAAGGTGAAATGGTAATCATAGTTCTTTATGTTGATGATCTACTAATTACTGGAGAAGATCATCTCATTGCTAAATGCAAACAAGAACTCACAAATGAATTTGATATGAAAGATCTAGGATTATTACACTAGTTCTTAGGATTATAAGTAGTATAGAAAGAAAACTATATTTTTCTAAATCAAAGGAAATATATCTTGGATATATTAACCAGATTTGGCATGAAGGAATGTAAACCATTAACCACTCCGATGGAAACAAATCTTCACAAACTCAAAGAAGATGTTGCAAATTCAGAGCCTACAGATTCTTCTTACTACAGACAACTAATTGGATCTCTTATGTTCCTAGTAAACACTCGTCCGGACATCTGCTATGCTACGAATGTTTTAAGCCATTTCATGTGTGAACCTAAGAAGATTCATTTGACAACTGCTAAACATATTCTGAGATACTTATGTGGTACAATTGAATTGGGTCTAAAGTATGAGAATGTTGAGATACAACTCCAAGGATTCACTGACTCTGATTGGGCCGAAGACCCTATCGATCCGAAAAGTACTACAAGATGTTGCTTTAGCCTTGGATCCGCAATAATTTCATGGTTCAGTAGAAAACAGTCAGCAGTTGCTCAGAGTTCTATCGAAGCAGAGTACATGGTTGCATCTATGGGTGCCTGTGAAGCAGTATGGTTAAGGAAGCTACTATTTGGATTGTTTGGCAAGCCTCTACAACCTACAATAGTTTATTGTGACAATCAAAGTTGCATTAAACTCTCTGTAAATCCAGTTTTTCATAATCGCTCCGAACACATAGAAATTCCTTATCACTGTATAAGAGACATGGTAGACAAAAATGTTATCAAACTTGTCTACATAAGTACTGAAGAGCAAAATGTTGATATCTTTACCAAGCCTCTTGCGAAGTTGAAAATCGAGTACTTCAGACAGAAACTTGGTATGATTAAATTTCTGAGATTCTATCTCTTAATATGTAATTTAATATATTCATGAATAAATTTAAATATTGCAATATTGTGTTTTGTTAAAGATAACTATCTTTCTTGTGTGTGAAGTCTCTATTGTAAGGTGACGACCTACAATGGTTTGACTTAAGTTATCATCTAATCCAGTTCTGAATTTAGTCAGGGATCATGATAACGAATGGTTCAAGTTGGGATCCGGATTGCGCCGGATATCTTGACACCTATATTTATCATTAATCCAGTTTCGAATTGGTCGGGGATTCTGATAAATTTCTTATTAGGTCGAATTATGTTCCAGATTATGCCGGAAATCCTGATTCAAAGTGGTTATGTGTTATTCAAAGGAAATCTAGTTCCGAACTAGGTCGGGGATTTCAATAACACTCACTTCTTGTGAATATCAATCTCCTCTCGCTAAGAGGGAGTGTTGAATCATAGCATCGAATTGATTGATGTATTTATATTAATCTAATAGTCGATTATATATATATATATATATATATATATATATATATATATATATATATATATATATATATATAGTTATTAATAATCGATATATTAAACTGAGTTTATTATTGATTGCTATTAATACAGTTGATCTATATTGACTTATATACTCGGCTGTGCATATATTGTAATGGGTTACGTTTAACTATCTCTCGATAGTAACGTAACATATCATAAGTATATGATATGTTATGTTAACTATCGAAAGGTAGTTAACACAACAAGGTTTAATATTATGAAGGGTTGCGTTAATGTAAAGAGCCGTCTACGTAGAGACATGGCTCTACGTGGCTTAAGCCACGCAGAGTCATGTCCCTACATAGACGTGACCCTCCGCACATTTATATACATGATTCGTATGCTGCGGAGAAAACAATTAATAACCACGGCATTGTCTTCTCTCTGCAGTCATACGATCTGAGATAATTAGTATTCCCTGCACAATATAATATATATAGAAACAACACCTATTTATAAGATAGATTTCCTCTATCAAGATTCAAACGATTTAACCGTTTTATTTACACATCATGAAATGGTATGATTTGTTTGTGGAGTGACTTGTCTCGAGCACCATGTGTAATAAAAGGTTATGATGCTTCAAAATGAAAGGAGATGTCTCTAGATGAAATCCCCCCTCTTGAGAAGATATAAATAAATCTTTAAGTGAGAATTGGATAAGATCTGTTGAATAATTATGTCATGAATATATCAATATTTATTTGGTGTAAAGAATAATGTATGAGAAATATGAGTGAGTGAGTGAATTATATATGAAGAATATTTACATTCAAGGCATAACTTAAATGATGAAATCATAGGAGGCAGATTATTTGCAGATTTATTTAAGAAGATTATTTGCAGATTTCTATAAGGAAATTGTAAGGAGTAATAGCAGACTTGAAGAGATCATAATCAAATTTGTGAAAGGGAGAATATGCCAATTTGAGCAATTGTGGGTGGAAATAAAGAAATATAATACATATGCACCAAGTAATGTGCGTGTACAGGAATAACAAAAAAATGTCATCAAGCACTGATTTAAAAAGAAGAAAATGATAGATCACAATGTGGAGGACGATATATGGAGATTTTGTGAAGAAAAGTATATGCAGATCTTTGTATGAAGGAAATATAAAACATCATTTATAAGGCAGACTTATGCAGACCCAGAGCAGATTATTAAGAATATTTCTAATTCATATTGAAGAAAATATGCATAATTATATGTAAAATATGTGCAAGTTTATTTGAAGCATAGTTGGAAGACTCGCTGGGACTCACCACCAACTCGTTGGACTTAGTCTTGTGGCTAACTGAGTCGACTCAGCACAGACTCGCAATCCAAGTTTTGACAAGTCACATTTAAGAACTTCCGATTTTCTGCAAGGGACTCGTAAGTCCTCAATGACTCACCTCACTGCCTGAAAATGACAAAACAGAATAAAGGCCCTCATTGTTTTGGTTTTTTCTCATATGAGTCTATGCTCAAAACAAGTCTAAATTATGGAGTAGGGTTTGAAGAAGACAAGAAAATGAGATTGAAGAGTTGAAATAGAGCAAGTAATTAATTTTTAAATGAGATTGAAAAGTCAAAATAGTGCCAAGTAAGTAATTTTTATTATCTTCTTTATTGTTTTTTTCGATTGAGAAAAAAACTTTAAAAATAAGGGGATATGTTGGCAAGTTCTTTTCCATTTCCCTTCATAATCTATTTTCTAGTAGTTTTAGCTTGTTTTTGAATTCTATTTTTTTAAATGTTTGATTATCATTTTTTGTTGATTTTTCACAAAACCCTATTGATTATTTAATTTTTATGTTAAAACAACAATGCCAAGTTCAAGAGCAAGACCAAGTCAAACAAAAGACAAAGTTTGGAAGTATGGGATATCAAGAAATAAAAAGGGTAAGGTTGCTTGTACTAAATATGGCAAATGGATGACAGGGGGAATCAATAAATTAAAACACCACATTGGACAATACCTAGATAAAATGCAAATATATGTACCAAATTAACTCCATAGATGGTTTGAGAGATGAAGACCCTTCTTGCTGAGTTTGAGATGAGAAGAGAAGAAAACAAAAAAAAAAGGAAGTCGTAGTAGCAACTATATATTCAAATGTACCCATTTCGGATCCTCTTGGTGCAAAAGTCTAGGCCTCTATCAACTGCATTCATCTTTTGGTAACAATGAGGCTAAGGATTCTATGTCTATTGCTAGTGAGATTCCTCTTTCATCAAGATCAAATTATTTTATTCTAGACAATGTCTAGATGGAATAAAGAAAAACATCATGAAGCTAGGATGGTAGCAATGAATTTTGTGTACTATAATAATTTAACTTTAAATGAGGAAAACAAACCATATTGGGAAGGTTTGGTGAAAATGTATTTACAGTTGCAAGCAAGGGGTTTAAGACCCCAACAACTAAATACTTGAGTGGGCCATAGCTAGAGGAAGTCATAAAAAATGTATGGGTTCTGGCTGATGATCAAATTTGTTTTTGAAGAAAATGATGCAACATCTTATTGGATGGATGGACAGATGAATGAAATAAGACTCTCTTAAACTTCTTAGTGGCTTTTGATGGTGCATTGGATTTTATGTAGTCCATAGATGTCTTCAAGATAATAAAAAAATCTGAGAATTTGTGTGACTTATTAGATGGGGTGATTGAGGACGTTGGTGTTGAGAATGTTGTCCAAATTATCACACACAAGACATCTACATATGTAGTTATAGGTAGAATGCTTATGGATAGGCATCTTATAATTTCATGGAGTCCTTGTGCTGCACATTGCTTGGATTTGTGGTTAGAGGACCTTGGGAAGATTAGATGGGTGAAAAAGATGGTTGAAGATGTTAAAACTATTACCAAATTTATCTACAATCATACTTGGGTTTTTTCTTTGATGAGAACACACAAATGGAAAGGACCTTGTGTGACTAGAAGTGACAAGATTTGTTAGCCACTTCTTCACATTGCAAAGCATTCTTGGCGTCATTCTCTGTCTTAAGCCAATATTTGTGTCTAATGCTTGGTTGGAGTATGCATTCTCCAAAAACGTTGAGGCAAAAAAGATTGCAAGTATTGTTTTTGATGAAACATTCAACAAAAATGCAAAGGAGTTGAACATAGTTTGTAACAGACAAAAACATATACTTTATACAAGATAATCTATTTGCTATTTTTTTAGGAGTTAATTTTGTAAATACTTCAAAATTTCTTTTCCATTTTTTAGGTGATAGAACCTTTGGTATGGTAGATGGAGATGGCATGCTAATGTGTTTCATTTATGAGGCCATTTCATATTGCTATGGTGGGAACAAGAGAAAATATGAAATCATTTGGTGCATCATTGATCATAGATGGACAAATCAATTCCACTAGCTGATACATGCCTTGGCCTACTTCTTGAACCCATAATTCTCCTAAACTGGTACATTGAGGGTTGATAAGGAGGTTACGGTAGGTGTTATTGCATGCATTTATAAGATCACAACTAATCATAAGTTGGGAGACCAGTTTCTTGATGAGTTGGTTGTGAGATTTGCTATATCTTATTTATGAATTTGGTAATGTTGAGTTTGACTATCTAGAAACATCTATTTTAGATACATAGTAACTCATTTTCTATATTTGATTGATCATTTAATTTTAATTTTTTATCTATTCAAGGTTTACAAGAGTGTGAAAGGGATATGAAATATCCCAAACTCTAATAATGCTTCAAATATGTGAGGCCTACCTCAACCCATCATAGCTCAACACTCCTTTTCTAGACTAGACTCTACAATTGATGTTTTATTTTGACATAAACTTATTGGACATATGTTATTATTTAAGGATTTGATGGATCATATGCTATGTTTATTCAACACTTTGATTATGTTGTTAGTATGCTTGTTTGATGCTTTATGATAGTTGATCTAGACAACTCCTATGATTAGGATATGTTATGTTTTGATGATGAGGAATGATGGATATATTGGATGTTATTATGATGCAAAATTGATTCAATAATTCATGTTTATGCATATTAAGATCGATTGTAGATGTTGTATTATGTTATGATGGATCTTTAAAATGCAAGTGCTAATTGATATGTGCTTGATTTATATCATTTATCTTGCTATGTTATTATGGTTACTTCTTGGACTACTGATGTTTGCAATGAGTGTGCAGGAGATTGACCATGGTTCTAAATACGGGGAATAAAGAATGGATCTATGTTTTATCAATGAAACTAAGGTTCTGTTTAGTGAAGAGACAGGAACCTCACTGTCATGTATTTTATTCGTAAATGTATTGTTGCATGGTTGTATTTAATTAAGAAAATGTTAATTTATGATTTAGTCATGCTATGTGTGTAATATGTTGCAATTTATGTAGTGTCACTTGACACATGCGTAAGATGTGTTGGCATGACTTGTCATTATAATTAAGATGGGTATGACACCAACTAGAGGGGTAACCTATAGAGTTCCCATGCTTACCCCGGGGTTAGGAAGCCTCTAGATGGGTCAAAGTTAGTTGAGCTCGTGGGTTTTCTTTAGGTGAGATTTTGGAGGGTCAAATAAACTTCTAGAGGGTAGTTAGGGTCAAATTTAACTACCCCACTTGGTATACTAGGGGTTAGGAGTTAAATTTAAGTCATGATGAGGTCCATAACTCATTTATGACACTTCCAAAATATCCCAAAATTCAAGTGATGAGTTTTGAGTTTTGAGAATTTGGGTAAGCCATCTTCTCAACTCCATTTATGAAGAGGAGGAAGATATTTGAAGAAGTTATTGTTGGAGTACTCCATTTATGACTGTAAGATAGTTGTTGAGTAGGAAGCCTTTTAGTGGGTTTTTGGTAGACATTTTTAGTTGTTCACCCACTCTCTACTCTTAGAGACTTATTAGAATTGGAAAAGGATTTGGAGACAAAGCATATGATAAAGTGGAAAAACTCTTCTCATTGGCTTAAGCTTTGGATCTTATGTTGGTTTTCATACTCTTATGATATTTAGTGTGAGATGCAATATGTTGCGATGAAAGCTAGTATGTTCTTTCTTGGAATTTTTATGTGTTCTTGTTGAAGAACCCCATTGATGTTCATGAGAGTTTTGTTTATTTTCAAGTCATGTTTTTATCTTGGTATGAGATTTTGTTAAGGGTGTTTTCAAGGCACACTCACCCTTGGGAGGGAAGAGTAACCTTGAGGGTTGAAGGGGTTAGTGACAACCCTTGTTAGTGTAGAGTCTCCCCATGTCTGGGAGAGATAAACTTGAATGTTTTGGTCTCCATGATGCCAAGCTTTGCCTATGGGCATTTTGGGGCCATAAAGAGCTCTGTTGGCTTGAAGCCATAGTTTTGTTGTGAGGAGGATTGTGGAAAAGAATATGTTTTTGAGCCTAGGTGTGACATTTGTTTCTTTTTGTTTACTTGACTTCTCCTCTTGGGTTTGGTCCACTTTCACCCCACTGTTAAGGGTCTTTTGAAGGCCTGTGTGTATGCCTTGGTTATGAGAATTTTTTGTGTTTTCTTGCTTGAAATATTATTGTAGAAATGCTTCTATGTTACCTATCCACTTTTTATTCCCCAAGCTTGGGGGTGACCTTGTAAATGCCTAGGTTGGGAGCTGAGCTTCCATGGTCAACCTATTTTTATGCAAGTTTATGCTTTGGAGCTCATAGAAAAGCTTGGATGGAGATTGTGGAGTTCATTTTTTTTTGTGTAACCTTGTGTTCCTAGCCATGTGGCTATTATGTATTCCGTGAACATATTGTAAAGTTTGATATTTTGATGTAATAAGGAGGTTGTATGAAGTTGATATTAAGTAAATATATCAATGAAAGATTTCTTCTATTACTTGCAAGAATGATGTTGCCTTTATCTTTGTTTTTAAGAAAAAAAAATACAGTTTCAATAAAGTTTATTTTAAAGTTATTTAATTTACCTCAAAGTAAAGTTTCATTTTGTGATTTTTACCATTCCCTAAATGGTAGCAACTATATTCTTGAAAAAGTTTAAATGTGAAAAATATATCTTTATCATGGTTAAAAAGAAAGCAATAGTCTTATTCAAATTTTATATTTGCCTATCTTCTTGGAGAAAGAAAATATTCTTTTCAAATAAAGGTAAAAAAAATCATTCCTAAGTCCTATAATGGATCTTAGAGTAATATTTGTTCTTTAAAAAAAAACAAACTTATGTTTTATATAATATAACACACACACACACACACACACATACACATATATAAAATCTAAAGTTGTTAGGGAATAAGGATTGTTTATTTCGATTCCTCCTCCAGTCTTCCCCTTGATGCCAATACTTCACACTCCTCCGACCTTGGTCTGAATACTCCTCTAGCTCCCAATTTTGAAAAATCTATGGCTACTCCCAAAAATTGAAAAGGTGATCAGGATTCCTCCACCCCTTTTTTAAACCTGAACATCTCCTCAAATGTCTCCACCTTGGCCAATACATCTTTGGACAACCTTCATTGTGGGAATCCTGCTAAAATATTTAAAGAGCTCGAAGAGGACTGTATTATTGAGGTTATTACTGCAAAACCTACTGGTAGTCACTTGTGCTCCTATCCTCCACAAAAACCTTTAACAGACATAGTTAAAACCCCCAACGATTCTAGCCACCCTCTAGACTCGAATATTATTTGCTCTCAAGGGTATGTGCAAGACCATGAGGGGCCAAAAAGTGGCGATGTGAAAAATATTCACTTTTCACTCATCCAAAAGCACATGAATACGCTTGTTGACTTTTTAGTAGGCCTGGGTGTCAGTACACCTGGGCAAACCTGACACCAAAGCACCATCCTTATCGGGTACTCGAAACCTGTGGCATAAATCAAAACTCATAGGTCGTGTTTCTCATTTCTCTCATTGATTTTGGTTTGTAAAATGGCTCCATATATCTGATACTCAATTTTTTCGGGTATCTGATTTCTGCAACAACAAATTCGACTCCGCAATATATACGGTAAGTATATTCTTTGTATATTTTGATTATTTTATTTCATTTTGATGCTAAATGTAGTTTTTTTGGTTGAAATAGGGTTTTGTATTTATTTTTGTAATAATATATGAAATCAAATTGAAATTTAGATTTGTTTTTTATTTAATCAGGCATGGCTGACAACAATGAAGAAAATAACCCTCCTGCACCAAATAACGATCCCCAAAATGATCCCCCATCTGAAAACTCTCGATCTTTAAAAGATTTGATACAAGATAATTTGAACACAATACAAGGTTTCCAAAACACATATCAGAATATACCTACATTAGGTCCCATGCTTGCCACCCTAAATACTATTGTTGAAAACATTGACACACTCATGCGGCAACATAATGTTGCTCTTCATTATCATGATGATATGCACGCCCAATTTGATGACAGGCTTGACCATGATGGGATTGCGGCCCTTAATATAACTAAGGAAGATATAGCCTCCCTTTTTGTGAATCCTAAAACCAGATTACAAGTTGAGCCCAAAAAGCTCAAATTATCAATAAAATGGTGCACAAATGAAGCAATGCGCACACACTTTTGGGATCACTGGTGGATGGTTTTTGATAAACCACCCCATAGCAATTTGGAGCTCCCTTTCTATTTCATAAAAAAATTGTATACTGAGTTTTTGCTTGGTCACAATGTTAATTATTTTAGCATGAGGCCCAACATGGGCGTAGGCGGAGGAGCTCCTCAGACTAGGCCATTTTCCTAGCACATAAAGGCCACTACTTTCATCCCCCCCATTGATGTCGCACCCCCTCCTCTAGTGCAACATCCTGATATCATTGCAAAGGCTGCCTCACAGACTATCAGGGCCATTCATTTGTTGAGTGATTGGTTGATCACGCAGACCGGGTCAGTGTTGCCTCCTAGTGTGGATGATGCTTACGCATCGATATCTCACCGAAGTTCACATGTATGTGAGCTCCATATTTGCATTATATGCAAGAATATGTGCCTCAGACCGCTTACTGATGGTGATACATATCAGTATGTTATTGATGAGGAGGATTTAGGAGACGTAGCTGCAGAGGTTGCAACACCTCATGGAGCATCTACATCTCATGAGAGTGCTCAGGAGGTGTACGTAGAGCCATGGACTCCTGTTGATATGGTAAGAGTAAACATTATAAATAAATTTGTCACATGCCTTATTTAATTTAAAAATAATTTATTTATTTAGATTAGTTTTAATGATTGCATGCACTTATGTATTTATATTTTTTCCATTTATGTTCAGTTGATGACAGAGGAAGAGTTGAGACAGGTGGATGACTCCACACTTTTGGCCATTTCATTTGGTCTTGATGTCTATACGGTATATTATAAATTATGTACCCATTAGTTTTTTTTATATCATTTGGTGTACATGCTTAAATCTCTATCAATTAGAGGAATAAAATTCATACATTTACTAATATATTGTCATCTTATTGAACTCTTGTAGACTACGGGTGATGTCAATGGGGGGCACGAGGGGGTTCCTTCATCAGGTGTTGACAAAGGAAAGGTAATTAATTGTTTAAGATTAAATATGCATGCATATGTATGCCACTTGTGTGTAGTAATAAATATTGTACTTGCACTTTATTATATAGGGTGTGGCTCTTGATGATGTCTCGACACGGGTTCGGGAGCCTAGGCTGACATGCATCTCGATTCAGAGTGATAGCCCGATTGTATGTAGACTTTTACAAGGGGTTATTTGTATTTTGTAACCAGAGTTGTTATGATGAAGTACATTTATATATAATTGACAATCTTTTTACTCTCATAGGTTACTCCTAGTGTGAGGGAGGGCCCATGAGAATCCTTCGTATCTTTGTTGACCCAACTCACTATTCTAGATGAGGGACCAATGGATGTAAGTTTTAATTTTAGTTCAATCAATTTGTAATTTTATTATGCTATCATCCTATTTTGTAGATTTATTGCTCTATGTTGCACCACTCTACTAATCTCATTATTGCAAATATATAATTAATAGGTCGGAGTTGGTTATGGTGGCATTGTCCCTTCGCTACCAAAGACTTATGTTAGGACACCTGATCGTGGTAGGCGACCGAGAGGCCATGTACATATGTTTGTATTCAGTTATAATTTTAATTAAATTAGTGTTTGAATTATGAATTATATATATATATATACAAATCATATAAATTAAGCAATCTAACTTGGGTTTGAACTCATTTTTTATGCAGGATCAATCAGAGCCAAACACTTCTTCAAAGAGGCGATATTTTGATGATCCCCCACGACATAGGATGTAGTTTTAGTTTTGTGGTCATTTAGAGATGCTACTTGGCATATTTTGAGATGGCATATATGCCACATTGTACACCTTGAAACATTGATTTTGTAGACATTTTGAAATGGCATGTGCCATATCTGTATATGGAGATACTTTTGATACATTTGATACTTTCTATATATAGAACATGTTCATTTTTATGTTATATTTGCGTCATCTTTTGTATACATATTTATTATTCATGTTTATGGAATTGAATGGTGAAGTTATATCTTGACTATGATTATCATTATGATTTAAATTATATCTTGTTGAAGTTACATTACAAAGACAAGTGTTGATATTATACTCTATATACCCACTCTATTATGTCACAGATCCCACGACCCTTAATCCAACTTGTAATCCCACTTGAGCCACTTAGTACTACATTGTTTCAATACTATGTATATATTCAATGTGTATATAACTCATCATATTGGGGTTTACTAAATCCACAAAGAAATGTAGCACTTGTGTTGTTAAGTCACTTGGGTTGAGCATGGCCGTGAGTGTTCCAGTGACTCCATGGGCGGAACGGGGTTGTCCCTGGCATTTACCAAGCCAACTGGAGCAGACGATTCGATGCCAGGACAGATGGTTTGAAAGATACACTATTGAGCTACTTTCAACTGACCCTCACTGCAAGTTTTGGCATCGACTGAGATCACCTTGCCAAATGCAAATGAAGTCGAATCGCCCAAAATTGAGAGAGGTTATTGTAGACCTCAAAATCATGAACCCGTAGCCCCTAACAGTTTGTCGATACCTCTCACGAGGTCTGAGATATGAGCCTCGAAAGATCGCTGCCCAATCATGCTTAGTGCACCTTGGGGTCACTTGGGTCGAGCATGGTGGCGAGCGTTCCAGTGACTCTGTGGGAAGAATGGGGTTGTCACTGGCATTTACCTGGTCAACCGGAGTCAATGGAGTAGACGGTTTGATGCTAGGATGAACGTTTTGAAAGATACACTGCTGAGATACTTTCAACTAACCCTCACTACAAGTTTTGGCATCAACTGAGACCGCCTTACCAAATGCAAACGAAGTCAAATCGCCCAAAATAGAGAGAGGTTATTGTAGATCTTGAAAACATGATCCCGTAGCCCCTGATGGTTTTTTGATACCTCTCACAAGGTTCAAGATACGAGCCACGGAAGATTGCTGCCCAATCGTGCTTAGTGCACCTTGGGGTCACTTGGGTTGAGTGTGGTCGCGAGTGTTCCAATGACTCCGTGGGCGGAACGGGGTTGTCACTGATGTTTACCCGGCCAATCGGAGCCGATGGAGCAGATAGTTCGATACCAGGACAAATGGTTTGAAAGATACACTGCTGAGCTACTTTCAACTGACCCTCACTGCAAGTTTTGACATCGACAGAGATCGCCTTGCCAAATGTAAACGAAGTCAAATCGCCAAAAACTAAGAGAAGTTATTGTAGATCTCAGAAACATGATCCTATATCCTCTGACGGTTTGTTGATACCTCTCATGAGGTTTGAGATACAAGCCTCAGAAGATCACTGCCTAATCATGCTTAGTGCACCTTGGGGTCACTTGGGTTGAGCGTGGTGGCGAGCATTCCAGTGACTCCATGGGCGGTACAGGGTTGTCACTGGTGTTTACCTGGCCAACTAGAGCTAATGGAATAGATGGTTTGATGCCAAGACGGAGGTTTGAAAGATACGCTGCTGAGCTACTTTCAATTGACCCTCACTGCAAGTTTTGGCATCGACTGAGATCGCCTTGCCAAATGTAAACGAAGTTGAATCTCCCAAAACTGAGAGAGATTATTGTAGACCTTGGAAACATGATCTCGTAGCCCTTAGAGGTTTTTCGATACCTCTCATGAGGTCTGAGATACAAGCCTCATAAGATCACTGCCCAATCGTGCTTAGTGCACCTTGGGGTCACTTGGGTCAAGCGTGGTCTCGAGCGTTCTAGTGACTCTGTGGGTGGAACAGGGTTGTCACTGGTGTTGACCCGGCCAAACGGAGCCGATGGAGCAGATAGTTTGATGCCAGAATAGATGTTTTGAAAGATACACTGCTGAGCTACTTTTAATTAACCCTGACTGCAAGTTTTGGCATCGACTGAGATTGCCTTTCCAAATGCAAATGAAGTCAAATCGCCCAAAACTGAGAGAGGTTATTTTAGACCTTGGAAACATGATCCCATAGCCCCTAATGGTTTGTCAATACCTTTCACGAGGTCTGAGATATGAGCCTTGGAAGATCGCTGCCCAATCGTGCTTAGTGCACCTTGGGGTCACTTGGGTCGAGCGTGGTTGCGAGCATTCTAATGACTCCGTGGGCAGAACGAGGTTGTCACTGACATTTACCCAGCCAACCAAAGCTGATGGGGCAGGTGGTTTGATGCCAGGATGGATGGTTTGAAAGATATGTTGCTGAGCTACTTTCAACTAACCCTCACTGCAAGTTTTGGCATCAACTGAGATCACCTTGCCAAATGCAAATGAAGTCGAATCACCCAAAACTGAGAGAGGTTATTGTAGACCTCAGAATCAGGATCCTGTAGCCCTTGATAATTTATTGATACCTCTCATGAGGTTTGAGATATGAGCCTCAGAAGATCACTGCCCAATCGTGCTTAGTGCACCTTGGGGTCACTTGGGTCGAGCGTGGTGGCGAGCGTTCCAGTGACTCCGTGGGTGGAACAGGGTTGTCACTGGTGTTTACCCGGCCAATTGGAGCTAATGGAGTAGATGGTTTGATGTCAGGACAAACGGTTTGAAAGATACACTGCTGAGCGACTTTCAACTGACCCTCACTGCAAATTTTGGCATCGACTGAGATCGCCTTGCCAAATGCAAATGAAGTCGAATCTCCCAAAACTGAGAGAGATTATTGTAGACCTTGGAAACATGATCCTGTAGCCCCTACAGGTTTGTCGATACCTCTCACGAGGTCCAAGATATGAGCCTCAGAAGATCACTGCCTAATCGTGCTTAGTGCACGTTGGGGTCACTTGGGTCGAGCGTGGTGGCGAGCGTTCCAGTGACTCCATGGGTGGAATGGGGTTGTCACTGGTGTTGACCCGGCCAACAGGAGCTGATGGAGCAGATGATTTGATGCCAAGACACACGGTTTGAAAGATACGTTGCTGAGCTACTTTCAACTGACCCTCACTGCAAGTTTTGGCATCGAATGAGATTGCCTTGCCAAATGTAAATGAAGTCGAATCGCCCAAAACTGAGAGAGGTTATTGTAGACCTTAGAATCAAAATCTCGTAGCCCCTGATGGTTTTTTGATAACTCTCACGAGGTCCGAGATACGAGCCTTGAAAGATCACTGCCTAATCATGCGTAGTGCACCTTGGGGTCACTTGGGTCGAGCATGGTTGCGAGCATTCCAGTGACTCCATGGGAAAAATGAGGTTGTCACTGGTGTTTACAATGTCATGAAAGTGAACCACCAACTTATAGTCCACACCATTTTCAGTAATGAAAAAGTTAACCCTTTTACTCTCCTGTGCAAACTTAGAAAGCACGTCACTTGCAGACCATAAAACATATAATGCATTATGGTACACTGTGTAGCCTGCAAGCAGTTGTGTTTTATAGATTGAGTAAGTAGTCCTTGGGAACATGTCCTTGTCTGCAGTGGAAACAATTAGGTTTTCATTCTGAAACAAGAGAATTCCCAAATGGGAAAGCATGCACACTTCTTTTCTTGACCCAATTCCATTGCAATGACTGTTAGTGGTATGTTTGAAATTTGAACTGTGAAACTAATCATGATTAAGCTAGTCAACATTCTACTAAAATTCAATTATTTTTAATATTTTGCTAGCCCTCCCAAAACCCAATAACAAAGACTGAATATTATGACATTTCTTTTTCTTTACTCTGGAATACCCTGTTCATGGAGCTTATTATGTTTGAGGTTTAACTTCTATAGATTGTTTGAAATGATAAAAAATAATATCCTTAAAGCATTAGAAACAACAATCAGACATTTAAGAATTCAAACCATGCAAATGACATGTAAGATCCCTTGTTGGCACTATTGGCCACACATACATAATGTTGGCACTATTGGCCACCCATACCTTTTTTTGGACGAGTGTCTTTCCAAAATTGTGTTCCAAGCCCTCATGAAAACATGTCCTAAACTTGGACAAGCTAAAACATTCTGAGCACTTGGCATTTAAGCAATCTTTTTTATAAAATAAACAACCATCATCTCTTTGACATAAAAATTGATCTAGCAAGTCTCTTGATGATTTGGGAAGACCACTTGCACCACAATCCTCTAGCATTTCATTAGTATGCAAAGTAGAATGAATGGACCGTAATAATTCATGATGCATTGAAAACTCAACATGATATTTGCAACATGTATTTTGAATCTTCAGGGGTACACAATAAAATGGCTTGACGGATTCAAAAGACCTTTGTGATATTTTCAATGTTGAATGTGTCTCACAAATTTTTTTATACAACATTGTTTGACTTACCTCCACATAATGTTTAGGATGTGGAGTGCAGTCTTGATTTCCAACTCTCAACTTCAAGACATCCTTCACATTTGGTGACACTCTTGAGTTAGCATCCCAAAATTGTTGAATTTCATCCTTGACAACATCTGTTAGCTTCTTATCGAAACGTGGAAGTCTCCCACCATAAGCCCATGTATCAATTTGAAGCGGATCATCAAGTCTTTCTCTTCTTGCAAGTGCTCTACCCAAAGTTTTACGGTCTATATTGAAGTCAACACAAGTTTGTCTCATCAAACAAGCCTTTCTCAACTGATGACTTACTAAGGAGGTTGTAATAAGCCTCCGAGCAACTCTCTTGTCTTTTCCTCTGCTAGTCTTCCCAATGCTATTAAGAGCATTGAAAATATTCTTCACAACAATGGCATTTCTCTCCATTTTCTTGTTCACACAAATCTTCAATTTCACATGCACAGGTCTCATCTTTTGCATCTTTAACAAATGCACAAAAATTTGACATTTCTCAACCAATGTCTTGTTTCCAAAACATTGATCATAAAGTCTTGAAGCTCACAACCTAACGGTTCTATGTGACCTCTTTCCTTCCCAATTATTCATAATGTTCTCCTCAATTTCAATTAACCATTTAGGTGTTCTTGAAAGCCCCCAATTTGAAGATTGATTATCTTTATTGCAAGGGAATTCATTTCACATATAATTTGGAGATGTGTAACGTTCATGTGGTTTTTGTGCAACATTTTCATTCCCCAAGTCTACATTTTCAATCTCCATCTATACATTTTCATCTTCATTCCATTCATTGTCATTCCCCAAATCTACATTTTCATTCCCCAAGTCTACATTTTCATTCTCCATCTCTACATTTTCATCTTCACTCCATACATTGTTATTCACAAAATTAATTTCCATATTATTTTCAAATTCAACATCCTCTTCACTTGCAACTACATTTACGGGGTCACCTTGATTAATGTTTAACATACCTTCTCTGCTTCTTCGGTGATTTTCCCTATCTTTTTTCCTATATGCTTGAATTTCTTCATCCGTCACCTTCCTCTTGCGTTTAGCCTTTCGACGATTGATGCTTCCCATGGTGAGACCACAAGTTGACAAAAAACAAAAAATGGGCCCCAAATCACGTCTTTTTTTCCTGCAACCTATGAAAAAAGTCTAAAATCCCGTGCTTCTCTGGTCTGTGGGGACAGGGAATATTATGGTCAAAGTTATACCAGACAATAATTGGGTACACGATTTTATCGGGTACATGAAAAAATGACAGGAGTAAATGAAAAAATTGAACTTTTATAAATAAAAAGAGGTATATAATATATATAATATGTATATTATATATGTACTAATGTATTATATACTAATGTATATAATATATATATATATAATATATTATATATATACTAATGTATTATATACTAATGTATATAATATATACATAATACATATAATATATATATATAATGTATTTGAAAAAATACATGCACAGTTGATCTGATGATAGACAGTTTCAGCCCAAGTCCTCTTGAAAGTATCTAGCATAGGATTTTTCTACAGACTCCTTGTAATTTTGGCGGTTTGACTATACTGAATAAGCAGATGTCATCATCTGTTCTAGAAACTAACAGTGGCATAAAAATTGATGTAAGAACATTTGACCCCTAGGAAGTCCCCATGACCCCTTTTGACACATTTGAACACTCAAGTGTGTCTGAAGGGGTCATAGGACCCCTTAGGACACACTTGAGGGTTCCAATGTGTCGAAAGGGGTCATGGAGACTTCCTAGGGGTCCTAACACATGATAAGGAGTACTAGGACCCTAGGAAGTCCCCATGACCCCTTTTGACACATTTGAACACTCAAGTGTGTCCGAAGGGGTTGTAAGACCCCTTAGGACACACTTGAGCCTTCCAATGTATCCATAGGGGTCATGGGGACTTCCTAGGGGTCCTAACATGTGATAAAGCATACTAGGACCCCTAGGAAGTCCCCATGACGCCTTTTGACACATTTGAATGCTCAAGTGTATCCGAACGGATCATAGGACCCCTTAAGACATAGTTGAGCATTCCAATGTGTCGAAAGGGGTCATGGGGACTTCCTAAGGGTCATAATGCATGATAAGGCATACTAGAACCCCTAGGAAGTCCCCATGACCCCTTTTGACAAATTTGAATGCTCAAGTGTGTTTGAAGGGGTCGTAGGACCCCTTAATACACAGTTGAGGGTTCCAATGTGTCGAAGTGGGGACTTCCTAGGGGTCCTAATGCATGATAAAGTGTACTAGGACACTTCGGAAGTCCCCATGACCCCTTTTGACACATTTGAATGCTCAAGTGTGTTTGAAGGGGTCGTAGGACCCCTTAGGACACACTTGAGAATTTCAATATGTTGAAAGGGGTCATGGGGACTTTCTAGGGGTCCTAAAATGTGATAAGGTGTACTAGGACCCCTACGAAATGCCCATGACCCCTTTTGACACATTTGAATGCTCAAGTGTGTCTGAAGGGGTCATAGGACCCCTTGGGACATACTTGAGCATTCCAATGTGTCGAAAGGGGTCATGGGGACTTCCTAGGGGTCCTAACATGTGATAAGGCATACTAGGACCCCTAGGAAGTCCTTATGACCCCTTTTGACACATTTGAATGCTCAAGTGTGTCTGAAGGGGTCGTAGGACCCCTTAAGACACATTTGAGGGTTCCAATGTGTCGAAAGGGGTCATGGGGACTTCCTAGGGTTCCTAACACGTGATAAGGAATACTAGGACCCCTAGGAAGTCCCCATGACCCCTTTTGACACATTTGAATGCTCAAGTGTGTCTGAAGGGGTCGTAGGACCCCTTGGGAAACACTTGAGCCTTCCAATGTGTCCATAGAGGTCATGGGGACTTCCTAGGGGTCCTAATGTGTGATAAGGTGTACTAGGACCCCTAGGAAGTCCACATGACCCCTTTTGACACATTTGAATGCTCAAGTGTGTCTGAAGGGGTCCTACAACCCCTTCAGACACACTTGAGCATTCAAATGTGTCAAAAGGGGTCATGTGGACTTCCTAGGGGTCCTAACACATGATAAGGTGTACTAGGACCCCTAGAAAGTCCCCATGACCCCTTCTAAAAAATTTGAATGCTCAAGTGTGTCCAAAGGGATCATAGGACCCCTTGGGACACACTTGAGGATTCCAATGTGTCAAAAGGGGTTATGGGGACTTCCTAGGGGTCCTAACATGTGATAAGGTGTACTAGGACCCCTAGCAAGTCCCCATGACCCCTTTTAACACATTTGAATGCTCAAGTGTGTCCAAAGGTGTCATAGGACCCCTTACAACACACTTGAGGGTTCCAATGTGTCGAAAGGGGTCATGGGGACTTCCTAGGGGTCCTAGTATGCCTTATCATGTGTTAGGACCCCTATGAAGTCCCCATGACCCCTTTCGACACATTTGAACCCTCAAGTGTGTCCCAAGGGGTCCTAAGACCCCTTCAGACACACTTGAGCATTCAAATGTGTCAGAGGGGGTCATGGGGACTTTCTAGGGGTCTTAGTATGCCTTATCATGGGTTAGGACCGCTAGGAAGTTCCCATGACACCTTTTGACACATTGGAATGCTCAAGTGTGTCCTAAGGGGTCCTACAACCCCTTCAAACACACTTGAGTTTTCAAATGGGTCAAAAGGGGTCATGCGGTCTTCCTAGGGGACCTAGTATGCCTTATCACGCATTAGGACCCCTAGGAAGTCCCTATGACCCCTATGGACAAATTGGAATGCTAAACTATCAAAAGGGGTCATGGGGACTTCCTAGGGGTCCTAACACATGATAAGGCATACTAGGACCCCTAGGAAGTTCCCAAAACCCCTTTTGAAACATTTTAATGCTCAAGTGTGTTCGACTAGGTCGTAGGACCCCTTAGGACACACTTGAGCATTCCAATGTGTCAAAAGGGGTCATGGTGACTTCCTAGGGGTCCTAACATGTGATAAGGCATACTAGGACCCCTAGGAAGTCTTCATGACCCCTTTTGACACATTTGAATGCTCAAGTGTGTTTGAAGGGGTCGTAGGACTCCTTAAGATACACTTGAGGGTTCCAATGTGTCGAAAGGGGTCATAGGGAATTCTTAGGGTTCCTAACACGTGATAAGGCTTACTAGGACCCCTAAGAACTCCCCATGACTCCTTTTGACACATTTGAATGCTCAAGTGTATCCGAAGGGGTTGTAGGACCCCTTGGGACACACTTGAGCATTCCAATGTGTCCATAGGGGTCATGGGGACTTCCTAGGGGTCCTAAGATGTGATAAGGCATACTAGGACCCTTAGGAAGTCCCCACGACCCCTTTTGACATAGTTGAATGCTCAAGTGTGTTCAAAGGGGTCATAGGACCCCTTGGGACACACTTGAGCATTCCAATGTGTCAAAAGGGTTCATGGGGACTTCCTATTGGTCCTAACGCATGATAAAGCGTATTAGGACCCCTAGGAAGTCCCCATGACCCCTTTTCACACATTTGAATGCTCAAGTGTGTCCAAAATGGTCGTAGGACCCCTTAAGACATACTTGATGGTTTCAATGTGTCGAAAGGGGTCATGGGGACTTCCTAGGGTTCCTAACACGTGATAAGGCATACTAGGACCCCTAGGAAGTCCCCATGACCCCTTTTGACACATTTGAATGCTCAAGTGTGTTCGAAGGGGTCGTAGGACCCCTTGGGACACACTTGAGCATTTCAATGTGTCCATAGGGGTCATGGGGACTTCCTAGGGGTCCTAATGCATGATAAGGCATACTAGGACCCCTAGGAAGTCCCCATGACCCCTTTTGACACATTTTAATGCTCAAGTGTGTTCGAAGGGGTTGTAGGACCCCTTACAACACACTTGAGCACTTAAATGTGTTGAAAGGGGTCATGGGGACTTTCTAGGGGTCCTAACACGTGATAAGGCATACTAGTACCCCTAGGAAGTCCCCATGAGCCCTTTTAACATATTTGAATGCTCAAGTGTGTCTGAAAGGGTCATACGACCCCTTGGGACACACTTGAGCATTCCAATATGTCCATAGGGGTCATGTGGACTTCCTAGGGGTCCTAACACATGATAAGGTGTACTAGGACCCCTAAGAAGTCCCCATGACCCCTTTTGATACATTTGAATACTCAAGTGTGTTTGAAGGGGTCATAGGACCCCTTGGGACACACTTGAGCATTCCAATGTGTTGAAAGGGGTCATGGGGACTTCCTAGGGGTCCTAACATGTGATAAGGCATACTAGGACCCCTAGGAAGTTCCCATGACCCCTTTTGACACATTTGAATACTCAAGTGTGTCAGAAGGGGTCGTAGGACCCCTTAGGACACACTTGAGCATTCCAATGTGTCAAAAAGGATCATGGGGACTTCTCAGGGGTTCGAACACATGATAAGGGATACTAAGACCCCTAGGAAGTCTCAATGACCTTTTTTTACACAATTGAATGCTCAAGTGTGTCTGAAGAGGTCGTAAGACCACTTAAGATAGACTTGAGGGTTCCAATGTGTTGAAAGGGGTCATGGGGACATCCTATGGGTCCTAACACATGATACGGCATACTAGGACCCCTAGGAAGTCCCTATTACACATTGTGACACATTTGAATGGTCAAATGTGTCCGAATGGGTCATAGGACCCCTTAGGACACACTTGAGCATTCCAATATGTCGAAAGTGGTCATGGTGACTTCCTAGGGGTCCTAACATGTGATAAGGCATACTAGGACTTCTAGGAAGTCCTCATGACCCCTTTTGACACATTTGAATGCTCAAGTGTGTCCGAATGGGTCGTAGGACCCCTTAAGACACACATGAGGGTTCCAATGTGTCGAAAGGGGTCATGGGGACTTCCAAGAGTTCCTAAAGCATGATAAGGCATACTAGTACCCCTTGGAAGTCCCCATGACCCCTTTTGACATATTTGACTACTCAAGTGTGTCCAAAGGGGTTGTAGGACCCCTTTGGACACACTTGAGCATTCCAATGTGTCCATAAGGGTGATGGAGACTTCCTAGGGGTCCTAAAACGTGATAAGGCATACTAGGACCCCTAGGAATTCCTCATGACCCCTTTTGACACATTTGAATGCTCAAGTGTGTCCGAAGGGGTTGTAGGACCCCTTAGGACACACTTGAGCATTCCAATGTGTCAAAAGGGGTCATGGGGACTTCCTAGGGGTCGTAACGCATGATAAGGCATACTAGGACCCCTAGGAAGTCCCCATGACCCCTTCTGACACATTTGAATGCTCAAGTGTGTCCAAAGGGGTCATAGGACCCCTTGGGACACACTTGAGGGTTTCAATGTGTCGAAAGGGGTCATGGGGACTTTCTAGGGGTCCTAACACATGATAAGGCATACTAGGACCCATAGGAAGTCCCCATGATCCCTTTTGACATATTTGAATACTCAAGTGTGTTCGAAGGGGTTGTAGGACCCGTTAGGACACACTTGAGGGTTCCAATGTGTTGAAAGGGGTCATGGGGACTTCCTAGGGGTCCTAACATGTGATAAGGTGTACTAGGACCCCTAGGAAGTCCCCACGACCCCTTTCGACACATTTGAATGGTCAAGTGTGTCTGAAGGGGTCGTAGGACCCCTAAGAAGTCCCCATGACCCCTAGGACCCCTAAGAACTCCTCATGACCCCTTTTGACACACTTGAATGCTCAATTGTGTTTGAAGGGGTCATAGGACCCCTTACGACACACTTGAGGGTTCCAATGTGTCAAAAGGGGTCATGTGGACTTCTTAGGGTTCCTAACGCATGATAAGGTGTACTAGGACCCCTAGGAAGTCCCTATGACCCCTTTTGATACATTTGAATGCTCAAGTGTGTTTGAAGGGGTCGTAGGACCCCCTGGGACACACTTGAGAATTCCAATGTGTCCATAGGGGTCATGGGGACTTCCTAGGGGTCCTAAGGTGTGATAAGGCATACTAGGACCCCTAGGAAGTCCTCATGACCCCTTTTGACACATTTGAATGCTCAAGTGTGTTCTAAGGGGTAGTAGGACCCCTTAGGATACACTTGAGCATTCCAATGTGTCAAAAGGGGTCATTGGGACTTGATATGGGCCCTAACATGTGATAAGGTGTAGTAGGACCCCTAGGAAGTCCCCATGACCCCTTTTGATACATTTGAATGCTCAAGTGTGTCCAAAGGGGTTGTAGGATGCCTTGGGACACACTTGAGGGTTCCAATATGTTGAAAGGGGTCATGGGAACTTCCTAGAGGTCCTAACTCATGATAAGGCATACTAGGACCCCTAAGAAGTCCCCATGACCCCTTTTGACACATTTGAATGCTCAAGTGTGTCCGTAGGGGTCATAGACTTCCTAGGGGTCCTAACATGTGATAAGGTGTACTAGGACCCCTAGGAAGCCCCCATGACCCCTTTTGACACATTTTAATGCTCAAGTGTGTCCGAAGGGGCCATAGGACCCCTTAGGACACACTTGAGGGTTCCAATGTGTCGAAAGGGATCATGGGGACTTCCTAGGGGTCCTAACATGTGATAAGGCATACTAGGACCCCTAGGAAGTCCCCATGACTGCTTTTGACATATTTGAATGCTCAAGCATGTCCGAAGGGGTCGTAGGACCCCTTAGGACACATGTGAGCATTCCAAGTGTGAACTATTCTTCAAAGCCTCCATTTATGTGTAGCTAGGGTTTACAATGCTTGTAAAAGGCACAACTATGACCCTTTAGGGACTCATGCTCGTGCTCAGAATCATATTATTTTCATGCATTCCCTGACATTTAATACAAAGATTTAGCCAGCCATCTTTAAAGACCTAAAAGAAATGAAAAATAAAATTTAGGCCAAAAATACATACCACATTTCTGTATGTAGTACCGTCAGCTTCAACAATCCAGTCGGCTTCCTCTACTAAGGCATGAAGAACTTCATTAATGCCTGCTCTAGGAGGAAGATTATAATTTCTATATTTATGCAAGCCTTGAAATATTTTTGTCATTATCACTCTTTGCCTATGCTCTCTCAATTTAGTCCTCTCCCTCTCCGCTGCACTTAGCTTAGCCATCCTTACCTACTCTTTAACAAAGATTCTCCAAAATTTGTATACAAAGGCATCCTGCAGGAAAAAATGAAAAGTTTGCCAGAGAATATCCACAATTCATATACAAAATCATGATACAGGAAAAATGACAAAAAATTAATAGGTAAAAGGTAAAATTTATCATTAACGCCGACAGTACCAAGGTCATACTCACTGTCAAATCCTAGCCTATGACGTGCAAAATGAGCGAAGCAAGTAAAATGAAAGGGAAGTATGGATCAAATAGTGAAGGTGCATCAAATTGGATCAATATCATAATAAATGCAAAAAATACTGTTACGGACAAAAATATTTGCATATTAATGGGAAAGAGTGGGAAGAGCTTCTTGGACCCATGATAGAAGTTACAAATAAGGAGGAAGAGCTAGGAAGGGGAAAGCGACAAAGGAAAGAAGTAAGATATGTGTGTGAGCCTATGTTAGATGATGATGATGAGTACTCACCATCTACTAGTAGCTCAAGTAGTGACAGAAGCTCTTCAGTGCACATGTACACTGACACAAAAAATCTAGATAGAGAAGTAACAAGTGCTATGGAATTATCCACTGAGCAATGTGAAATGAAGCCTCAAATTGGTTCATTAGCAGACAAAGAATTTGGTCATGCACTTCATTCTAGCACCAAAAATATTTCTATTAGAAATTCTCATTCGTCAAAGACCTTGCATTTACGGGACTTGGGAAACCAGGTTACTCATGTTGGGCATTATCCCTCAAATGTAAGTTCATTGCCACCTTTGGAAAGGCAGTCTCACTCCTCATTTTACAACAAAGGGAAGCTATCTATGGTCCCAGGTTTTAATTCAACTGACAAGTGGAGAGCTTCTCAAGGTACTGATCTCTTTCATAGAGAAGTTCTTGATTCATCTCAAGATTCTCGTTTAGGTGACCAACTCCTTGGAGGTCCACAAATAGACCCATTGATTTCCTAAATTGGTAAAAGGGTAGATGCAATTTTTTTAAGAGCATCCCAATTGAAGAGAAATGGAAATTCCAGTGAGCATAAAGTTATTACAGATCCAATGGGTGTATCTCCTCCACTGACAAATATAACTGCTTCCAGAGACTTGAGTTTAAATGGAGATTGTCTGTTCCCAAACATGCCCCATTCGAGCAGATGAACCAGATGTTGCTTGAGTAAAGAAGATAGTGGTTTATTAAAGCATCTGCATTATCCCACTTGCTATCAGTTACTACTTTTTGAGCAGGATTTATGTAATATATAATGTCCTCATGCAAGTACATGCCAATTTTTGTAAACATTTTCTGTTGTAAAGTGTTAGTGAGCAATATCAAAGAAAAGGTTCTTGCATGTGTTATTTAGATACATATCAATTAGGAAACCATTTTTATCCCATTACATGGCAGAAATGCCTAGATTCACTTTGTCAGTATCAATAGGCAACAAGATGAGGGAATAAATATTTGTGAAGAGGAAGTACAAATGTTACTATCCAAAACCATTTGGAGAGTAATATTCTTCTCTTGATTGTAATAAGAAACTCAAAATGTAGAAGACAAATAGCTGGGGCATTTATTTCCTATGACCTATGTCAATTTCAGTTCAATTCCTATTGATGATATTCTCAATGTGTAAAAATAAACTGATGTCTTATTTTAAAATGGTGTTGACTGAAATTTATCAACATATATCAAATATCCATTTTTTCTAGAATTTGAAATAGAACCAGTGGTAATATAATCAAATTTGTGAATTTCACATCCAATCATTAGATGTTAATCAAAAGTACAACATAGTAATATTTCACATCCCATTCTATCTCTCTCTCTCTCTCTCTCTCTCTCTCTCTCTCTCTCTCTCTCTCTCTCCTTCCTCTTCTCTCTCTCTCTCTCTCTCTCTCTCTCTCTCTCTCTCTCTCTCTCTCTCTCTCTCTCCTTCCTCTTCTCTCTCTCCTACTCTCTCCCCTTCCCCTTCTCTCTCTACTACTCTCTCCCCATCCCCCCCCCCCCCTCTCTCTCTCTCTCTCTCTCTCTCTCTCTCTCTCTCTCTCTCTCTCTCTCCTTCTCACCTTCTCACTCTCTTCCTCTCTCGGCCCCCACCACCTTCTCACTCTCTCTCTTCCTCAATGGCCACCCATGAATTTTTTAAATGGCTGATTGATTTCCTTTGCTTCTTTGAATGGCCATCCATGATTTTTCTGCAATCTTCCAACCTTTCATACATAGTTGTAAAATACATATTAATATATTATACATATAAAATAATATATAATATATGATATATAATCTAACATTTAATATTAATATATATTATATAATATTTATTGTAAAATGTATATTATATAATATTTAATATATATAATATATAATCTAGTATATAGTTTTTGATATAATATATAGTTTTTGATTTTGATATAATCTAATATATATAATCATATGAAAGATGGAGAAATGGGAGGGAGAAAGGGGAGGGAAAAGTGAAAAATCAAAATTATGCCGGCCTTTTCGGGTACCCGATTAGGCTCGGTATTGCTTTGTGCACCAAACCTACATGGTCAACTATTGAAATGTCTCAAAAATGTGTTTTCCCCCGTTTCTCTGAGTTCCAGACTTCGACCATGTAGATGATGACTTTTTTTCACCCGAATTTGATGAAATGAAAAGGGTATCTTAAGGAGATTATCAGCTTTCTATTGATATAATTGTTGTCAAATTTTGAATTTGGTAAGTAATTATTAGTTATTTTCTAATTGAGTTACCTCTAAAGTGCTAATTTATATACTAATTGAAAAATGACTATAACTTTCAGACAGTATAACATTTTTGAAATCCAAAAAATATGTCACATTCTATGCTTCGCCTACTATAAGGAAATTTATTTTTTTGAATTTTGTAAAGTTTTGAATGAGTTAAGGTGGTCAGACACGGGAGTTTTTTTATTGTGAAAATGTTGTAGCAAAAAATTCATAATTAATTATTTTTTTGGAATAAAATTACAAAAAAATATGCATCACATTCGGGCATAAGTCTACTACTTATATATAAAATCTTATAATAAAATATTATCATTTGATTATAATTAAGGTGGTTAGACATACGCCTACTTCTTATTTTTTTCTAGAAATGTTTGTACTACTGCATTGAAATCTATACTTTCACCAATCATACTAACTTTTTTTCAAAAAAGGCCTAGTAGTTTAGAAACTTCATTCAATTTTCTATAGATTCTATTCTTACAACTTTTTGGTATTAGGTTGATATGTAGTTGAAATTTTCACGTCAAGTTGACTAACCCTGATTTTCTGATTTTTCATTGCCACTTAAGGGCATACTTTGGCCCCTCATGATCTTGCACATACCCTCAACAAGAGAATGAGTTAGATGATGAGGTAGATTTCCTCAAGGATGGTACTTCTAAACCCAAAAGGAGAGGAAGACCTATGGGATTTAAGAATAAAGGGCCCATGAATAAAAAGAAATCTGGTTCCCACCTAGATCCCACAGATTGTGTCTGCAGCATGAAGGCTGCTGAATGTTCTCCCCCTACCAATGTTTCCCAATGAATTTCATTTCTTGGAATATTAGAGGTATGGAATCCCCAGATAGAAAGCACATTGTTAAGTGTTATTTAGATTCCAATAAGGATATTGATTTTGTTATGATGCAAGAGCTTAAAGCTATTAGCTTCACCCTTGAGGTTAACCTTGACTTCATTTGGAAAGAGGCTATTAAAATCTTCTCTAATCATCCTAGAGGCTATGGTGGAGTTGGCTTGTTGGTTAACCCCAGGTGGGGCAACTCCATCACTAATAAAGGCATATCCCCCTGCAATAGGGCTGCTTAGGTTAATATTAATTTCAATGGAATGATCATTAGTATTTGTTCTATATATGTTCCTAATGATTATAAAGAATGAGCCTCTCTATGGACTTGGCTTTCTAATCTCCCTAACATTCCTTGGTTCTTTGGAGGATATTTTAACATGATTGAGGCTTAGGAGGACAAATTTGGTGGCCTTCCTTTTGAATGGCACGAGCTTGAGAAATTACAATGGGATAGAATGAAATTTAACAAGAATTGTTTGATCCCCTTTATGGTAACATAAATATAACCCCTAGAATTTGGTATACTTGGTGCAACTATCAACATGGCTCTAGAAGGATATACTCCAGGTTGGACCACTTTTATGCCAATAAAAATTGTTTCTCCTTCTCCCCTGACACCCAAGGAAACACTGTCACTGTTACCCCCCATGAACCTTTCAAACCATCACCCTATTTCAGCTCGTATAATAGTCAACAACTCCCTCACCCCTTTCAAGACCAAAAAAGGCAACAAATTCATTCTCAATAATAATCTCCTGAAAGACCTCGATGTCTTGGCTGCTATTAATCTTATAAGAATCCTTAACAAAAAAGATAAAATTCCCTCTACCTACATCCACAGATGCAATAATAATGTCACCTCCTGGCAGAATATTTTACAAACTATCAGTTAAAAGAAAGCTAAAGATTATAGATTCATGGAAAAAATTCTATCTCAAAATCTTCACAATGCTGAAACCAATATCCAACTTAACCCCTCGGATTGCCACCTTGCTGAGAAGGTGGCCTAGGTCAGAGATGCTCTTAGGAAGCACCAACATGTCAAAATTAGGGGGCCCATGATCAGATCCCATGCCCACTGGCTTCAATTTAGTTACAAGGGATCCAAATTCTACTTTAACTTACTCAAACAAAAGCAGACTAATGAATCCATTGATAGAGTGATTGTGGATAATAAAGAAATTACTGATATAGATAATATCAAAGAAGCTTTTTCCCTTTTCTAAACTAATCTTTTCTCCTCTAAAGATTCTAAAGAGGCTAAGACCTTGAGAGACAATTGTAGAAATATTATTCCCTGTAGGATCTCAGAGGAAGTTCTTCCCTCCTCAGTAAAGCTATCTCTATTGGGGAAATTGAAAATTCTATCATGTCCCTTAAAGATGATAAGGTTGCAGGCCCTGATGGCCTTCTGGTTGAATTCTACAAAGCTAACCTTAGTTGGATCTGTAATGAACTACTTGAGATTTATTCTAAGGTCCTCACCTTTGGCTCCCTTGGTAATTACATTAATAATGGGAATATCAAATTGATTCCAAAAGATGGGGATAAAGCCCTGATTAAAAATTGGAGACCCATTACTCTTCTTAACATTTCCTATAAAATTCTTGCTAAGCTTTTGGCCCTTTGCTTAGAGAAAATACTGCCCAAGTTTATTTGCTCCACTCAAACCGGTTTCATAAAAGGGAGATATATTATTGAAAACCTTATCCCTAGCTGGGAAGCTATGGATTGGGCTAAATCTTCCAACTAGGACACTGCCATGTTCCTTCTTGATTTTGAAAAAGCCTACGACATAATTGAATGGGATTTTATTATTATGATGCTAGAATCCTTTGGGTGCCCTATTCAATTTTGTAATGTTGTTAAATTGCTTCTTAAGGATGCCTTTTCTCAAGTGGATGTTAATGGATCTCTGTCTAGTCCCCTCCCCCTCGGAAGATCTATAAGACAAGGCTATCCCTTAGCCCTTGCTCTCTTTGTGATTGCCTCTAAAACCCTCTCTTATATTGTTAGAGACAACACCCTCTCCCCTAGTGTTAAAGGGATTAACCTTCCTGATGGCTCTGACCTGATTAATAACCAATTTAGTGATGATACCACCCTCTTTCTTGAGCTCACTGAATAGAACTTTGAAGTCTTGAATAAAAAAACTCTAGGTTTTTGGGATGATTTCTGGTGCTCGTATCTCCCATAATAAGTCCATCCTTTTGGGATGGAAGGAACACCCTTTGGACTTGCTAGATAAATTTGGATACCAATGGGGAGGTCTTCACAAGCTAGTTCAATACCTTGGTATCCCCTTCTCCATTGACCCCTCTCTCAAGGATATGTGGCTTTGGGTTAAGGAAAAAATTGATAAAAAAAACTTAACAAATGGCATAACAGACTCCTTTCGTTAGCTGGTAGAGTGCAAATTTGTCAAAAAATTCTCTCCTCTTACAGTATTTACTACTCTTCGGCCTGTATGTTTAATGAATATCAAATCCTTGAGATCCAAAAGGCCATTAGGAACTTCCTTTGGTCTGATGGAAAAGGTAATAAAAAAAAGCATGATGTTAAGTGGGAATAGTGCCACACTGATAAGAATTTAGGTGGTCTTGGCCTTAAAGATCTTAAATCCCAGGGCATTTCTCTTGCTGCCAAATGGATCTTCCATGCTCTGGATGGGCAAGAACCTTGGAAAAAAAAATTTAGAAATAATATTGAACGTGTTGTCCCTAAGGCTGCCAAATCTTGGAAATCTCTACCATTTAGTGACTTAATTGCTAGTGATTTTTTAATCTCTATTCAAGGTTCTTGTATTTTCAAGACCATATGGAAGGCTTGGGAGCATGTTAGAAGCCATTTGACTAACACTATTATCTGCAGTAATAACCTCATACATGGTGAAAGATCTATATGGTGGAATCTCAATCACTTGAATAGACCCCTTGCCCTTACTCAGGGCTGCTAAGCTAAGCTAGGCTAAAAATGGCATTTCTAAGTTTGTTGATATCTTGGATCAAGACACTCTTATTAGTTGGGAGGACCTCAGGACCTTGTATAACCTCCCCCAGTCTCAAAAGAAAACCTACAACATGATTTCCAAGGCCCTTCGCTCCCTTCTTGATAAGTGCCATGTTGACTCTCACAGGGTTCTGGATTTCAAATGGAAGGATGGAACTAGCCTCTCTAAAATTAAAGCCCGCAATATCTACAACATTATTACCTATAATGAGTCCATTATAAATCATCTCAATACTACTTGGTACTCTAATTTGGATACTCTCTTATGGAAGAAGCATTTTAATAGACTTTGGAAAAGCATTGTGGATCCTAAAATTAAATGTTTTAAATGGATGATCTTGCTTGATAGACTTCCTTTAAGGAAAGATGGTGCTAATATTCAATTATGCAATGTTTGTAGGCTTCTTGATACTTGCAGACATTCTTTTTGACTACTCCATTGCTAAAAAATCTGGCTGATGTTTGGCATTGTTTTTCCATAGCATATAAACACCTTGGAAATTATTATAGGATATATTCAGGGTTTAAAGGACTCTAACGGGTTTTGGTTTATTTTATTTTCTAATATTCTCTGGTTCATTTGGAAAATTCAAAATGAAGACAGATACGAGAGCACTCCTAGAAATCTTACTAAGTCTTTTCGTAGACTCACTTTTTTTAAAATCTCCATGCAGGTCTCTATAAACATGATGGTTGATTGTGAAAAGTTCACATTTCTTCTCAAAGAGGGGCACACTACTATGTTCACATACGAGCTAGAAGATGTTGCTGATTGGAGAAGGACCATGAACAACTTGGCCAACTTTGAGAATACTCTTGCTCAACTAGTGAAGGAGCTCATAAATAATAGAGATCCTTCTTTGGGAAAATTGGCGATGCTTGCTCAAATTGAAGAGAAGAATAATATCGTTTGGATGGAAGGCCCTCTTGTGTGGACATCTTGGGTTCTTGTTAATGAGAATGTTCTTCACTAAGCTCTATAATTGACTCGATATACAGTTTGATGTCTTGCTTTTGTTGATGAGGCTTGGCCTCTATTTTGGAGGATATGCGACCCTACAGGGAGGCCACGACCTTCTCTGTGTGGCCACATACCACCCAAGGGGGCTCGACCCCCTCCCCATTTAATGGGAATTTGAAAACAACCAAACCAACATTTAATTTATTTTTTTAAAACATAAAATAATTTAAAAATTACAGAGTATAGCAGTAGTTTAATAAACAATGTTATATATATATATATATATATATATATATATATATATATATATTCTGATCATTCTCCATTAGAAAACCTTCATACTTGCAACCTGCAAACAAAAATGGAGAAAGAAGAAAATAAAAATAAATAGAGGAAAGGTAAATTAGCAAATTATAAAAAAGAAAGATTTGATATTTATAAATATTTATTCAAAAGATTGCATTTCAAAAAGTTATTAGTTCTAGTTAATAAAGTTGCATATTTTGACTTTCTACGAGAAATATGATTTCCCATTTAATTTTATTAATTTCTTAAAAGGAGACATTTACATGTGACCCATTTTAATGGGTTACTATTTGGGATATTTAATCCATAAGGTTATTAAAGTTGTTATAAAGTTTATTTTAAACTTCGTTAGAGAGTTACTTTAATCAAATTGGCTTAATAAATTAAGTCTATAGATAGACTCAAATAAATTTATTTTAGTAAGTTTATTAATTAGGTGACAAGCTTTATTACTTAATGATTTTATTAAGTTTAATCATTAGGTTGGATTGGATAAATTTATTAATTGGAATTTTACCAACTTTAATATTGTTACATTCCAATTATTGATTTAATGAGATTATTTTATCAATGCGATCCTTTAAAGAGAACATTTAAAATACAATAATTATGTGAGGATACTTGATAATTAGTTTATTATCGACTCTTCCATAAACCTAGACCAATTCCAATTCAATTAGAAATTTATTAAAAAATGAATGTATTAGATTTTTTTATTAAAGATCAAGTTATGTTATAATCATACAGTGGGTTAGTTTTAGTCAAGCTTAGTCAAACTACTTATCCATTATAGTACTCATGTTAGTTAATCAACTAGTGACTTTAAACCTAGAGGGAGGTTGGCCCAGTCAACATTGGTCATCATGCCCCTCGGACCTGTTCAAGGTCCCCATTAGATAACTGGGAACTACAAACTTCACCTAGTTAGTCAACTTTCAAGACTTTTATATGAGCAAACATAGTAAACCTTAGCTCAAAAAAAAAAATTGTTCATGTGTTTTTGCTGAAATTTTGGGCATGAAAAAATATATTTTTGATTTTGTTTTTTGCTCATGTTTTTCTTCATCATAATGGAATATTACAACATGTAGATTGAGCATGCAAGATAACCAATATAGATTTTCAAAGAAATTCATTGATGAATGCAAAGAATCAAAGTTAGCCAATTGATATTCTTGTGATATAGAAATGTATTGTTGTTTACAAACACCTGGTGTTGTTACAAATCAGAAAATGTACAATGCCATTGTGTAACACATACCGAAATGTCTCCATACATAAGATAACAAACCCTCTAAAATTCTGCAAGATGGGTCAACGAATCTCCATGAAAATTGATAAATGATGTGCAATTGTGAATCATGAGATGAATTCACCAAGTGGACTGATCTGGGTTTTCATTCAAAAATCTAAACCCTCTAGGGTTTCTGTCCTAGGATTTACTCAACCTGCAAGCTGAAGCTCTCAAGGAAAAGTTTGTTTGAAAATAACAACTCAAGAATGAATCCTTATTTCACCTTTTCCTCTTTTAATAATGCTTTTCCTTTTCGAAAGTAATGCTTCATTTTATTTCTCTTTTAATTTACCTTTTCCCCCTCAAAAGAGACTACATTATAATTTTTCATTGACATTATTATAAAGTCACTTTTTAAAATAAAACATGTCCAACTGATAATAAATTATATTTAAATAATCACATAGGACTTAGAACTATTTAACATTTAATTAATTAATTAATTCCCTTAAATAAATCTAATTAGCCTACGTCTAATAATCTCCTCTAGGTGATCACTTGGACAAAAGGGGACATTACAGTCCTTCCACCCCAAGATTTCTTGTCCTTAAGAATTCAAATGTATCAAATTTGTGTTAAGATCAAATGTTCCAATCAATACCTAGCTCCCAAATTAATCTAGGGCTTTGGTATTGTGTGTGTGAAATTTGTACCTACAAGCTGCAATCACAAACACTCAATAGATCCTTGCATGCATGGTTAGACAAATAATATCAGATAAATAAGCATAATGAACCACACAAATTGACCTATTACCTTCTATTCAACGCAAGTATGATGCTCTCAGATTTTTTGAGCCTTTAGTGACTATAGACAACAATTGAAATGAAGGATTTAAATGAAATGGAATATTAATCTATTTTTTTAGATTTTGTGATGCAAATAAGATATAAAATTAAGCTATATTCTATAATAGAAACATGATTTTTAAGCTAAATATGATATGCAAATAACAACTAAATAATAAAAATATGCAAACCCTCAAATTGATGCACAATAGTTTCAACATAATGTATTTACTCCAAATTCCTCATATTTAATGAGAGGAGGAACCTTTCTTTTATAGGAACCTCGAGAAAATCGATGGTCAAGATTGATTTGGGATGAACAATCCATATTTTCTCGAAGCTGAGTTTAAAGCATGCAAGATGAGTTGATTGGTTTCTTTTTGAGTCTAATTAGGAGTTAAAATTGATTGATGCTCAAGTTAACAACTTTTTTCTCCTTTTTTGATTTTTGCAACTCCACCTTTATCTCATTTGTGCTTTATTTCTTGTTTTTATCAATTTTGGAGATTTAAATTTAATTCAAATTAATTCCTTGTTTGTATAAATGGAAAAATAGGTTTAATTTAATTAATGTGATAGGACATTAAATTAAATTAAGTGATTCAATTACTTTTAATTGCTAGACAAGGTTGATATTTAGGAATTAATTGGTTTAACTGACTTTGCAACTTTAATGATTAGGTCAGATTTAATGATATAATTGAATTGCCTTTTTGGGTTAGGACTTTTATGATTATGATCAATAATTGAGATTAAGGGCCCATGGTTTAGAAGACCACTTTTGGATTATTACATTTTCCCCTCTTTGAATTGATGTGCGAGCAATACATTGATCCAAAAAACATCTAATTTCAAAGTGTAGAATAGTTTGATATGAAGCGATGCAACTATTCCCGAGAAAGAGAAACCAACTCTGAGCTTGATTGAATGGAGATCGATTGATGATTCGAAAGATACTGATTCTAAACTTGATTGAACTAGAATCGATGAAACTAACTTTAAACTTGATGGAACGAAGACTGATTGATGATTTTGAAAGATATCAATCCCGAACTTGATTGAATAGGGACTAATGAAAGTGACTCTGAACTTGATGAAACGGAGATTGATTGATGATAAGACCAAAATATCTAGCTTGATGTGGTGCGATGAAATTGAATATATGTCCGATGATTGATTGAGATAATTGACTTGATATGGGTCTTGATGAAGCCAATTACCATATTAAGAAAACACTATCAGATTGATATGGATCTCGATGAACCTAATATGCCCCTAGAGATTTGATTGTGTTGCAATAGATTAGATGTCTATCCAAGTGATTTGATATGAAGTGATGAAATCACTCATTGAAAAGGATTTCAGAACCTCAACTTCATATGGTTTCTGATGAAGTTGAGATGCCCCTAGCGATGAGGTCTTTCTTGATGATTATATTTGATTGATTGGTGAAGAAGATTTGAAAGTTTTTTTGATTTGCAGATTGATCTTTGATTAATGATCATGGAATGATGATGTATTGATCACGCCCCTTTTAGCACATAAATTTTCAATTTGATTTGCGTCCTTGATAGTGTGATTTGAGATTACATTTTGATGCATTTTAGAAAACTAAGGCTTTTCCTTGCTAACTTTAATCTTAAAACTATAAAGATATTTTGTGTAAATATTTTGATCAAACCATGAGGATAGTTACTATTGGATTTTCATGTGCAGGTTAAGCCCTAAAGAACAAGTATCACCAGAATCAACTTATTTGTGAATTGTCTATGAAAAACCAACCATCAACTAGACAACTTAAGGGTTGTACAGATATGAGGCGGGATGGATAGATGTTTTCTTAAGTTGCAGGTTGGAGGAGAGGATGTTAGGAATGGGAACACTGAGAGGAGGGGGGGTGGTGAATCAATGTTCACTATATTTTATCTTTTCACTTAATCTTTAAACTGAACTTAAATGCTTAAGTACTAAAATGAACATCCACATAAACATGAAACATGAAATCAACACATAACACCAATATGGCTACGGGGAAACCTAAATAGGTAAAAACCCCGGTGGGAATTGACACCCACTAATATTCTGTAATAGTGTTTTATGATCCTTGTTAGAAGATCCTTAACCCTATTAGGAGTTACTTTACAATGTATTAAGTACAGTAGAGCTTGTCAAGGGTCGGACCCTATTAGGAGTCTTTTACAATAAACCCTATTAGGAGTGTGGATGCACTACCCTAGAGCTCACTACTCAAGTGGTGAAGGCTACAACCTTCTGATCTTAGATACACACTATATCTGCTAGATGAACTGTCACTATGACACTGCTTGTCAGATCAGTTCCTTTAATGCGTTGATGCTTTGACCTCTTGAAAATATCTAATACATCTTATAGAATCTTCACACACTTCTGCTCTTCTTATCTCAACTCTCTTACAACTTCCATCCTAATTACAATGGGCGCATCTCATATTTATATGCGCATACAAAACAAATAACTAGTTCGGCCCTTTAATCGATTACATACAACGCTTCCAATTGAATTGGCTCAAGCGTGTTTACAAAAAAACATATTTACATGTCAAAAACCTGATTACAATAGGTGCATAGCCTTTACAAAATTAGAATATAACTGCAAATCAAAATGCTAACAGTTGCACTGACTCCAAACTACTATATGACTTTGTTGACATAATGACAACACTATACTAAGTCATATACACTAGTATAGCCAACTTTCCAACAATCTCCCCCTTTGTCATTGATGGAAACAAAGGAATATGGCCAAGTTGCTAACTGTTCCTTAATACAAAAAACTTTTGTCTTCTATCTCCCTTATACATAACTTTCTATCTTATATCTCCTTATATATATCTATAACCATATTCTATACATACTCCCCCTTTGAAATTAATGATAAAGGTTCTTCAAAATTGAATATACAACTACTTACTGTGAGAGAACATTTGGATATGCTATCTGCAAGTTTTGGATATCCTTCTTCCAAAATGTGATTAGTGAATTTACAATCTGTAGATGGGTGCATAATGCATACTATATCTTCTCCATCTTATCCAAATATGTGCTAGGACCTTGATCATATGTCACCATGGTGGCATCGATCTCCTTGATATTCTGATTAAGTATGTCTAATGAGGGTGCAAGAGCATTCCTTAGCTAAGTCTGCCTAGCCCTTATCTTGAACATCTCCTTTTCTACCTTCTCTATCTTATCTATCTGTCCTTGGTAGACATTATTGCACATGTTCACATCAACTAATGGATCTTCCACTAATTTACTTATGCTATCTATCATAGCTTCAGCCTCTTGTATCTTTTTGTACATATCACTAGTTAGCTTGTCTTGGTTCATACAATTAGCAATAATCTTTCTACCCTTTTCTGCAAACTCCTTCAAGGATGCTTGACTAGTCTTTAGTGAGCTCAGGTCAAGTGCATAGTTGCTAACCAATTCACTGAGCCTCTTCTTCAAATATTTCTCTTCTACAACTAGGGATGGAGATTCTTCCAGGCTAGAGAAATTATTCTTGAACTGTGAAATGACTGCACTTACATCATCAACAAAGTGTACTTTGGACAGTTTCTTGTCTTCTGGTAACAAAATGTTTAGGATGGTTATTGATTCTATAAGGAGGCGATTTCTCATCACCTGTTTCTCCTTGGATTTCTCCATAGCTAAGACGCTGAACTTGATCAAGTCTTCTTCTCCCCAAGAGTCCAAACTGGTTGTGTCAGGTGTCAAACTTGACAACAATATTGTTGAGGGAGTGATAGGAGTGCTATCCATCACTTCTTGTTTTACCTTGATTATTTCAAATGATGGCTCATTTTCTTTTCTCTCTAATTCTTCTTTTTGTTTTTCTGCTTCTTTTTGTTTCTTTTCTTCTTCTTTTTCTATTTATTTTCCTTCTTCTTTCTTTTCTTCCATCTTTTCTTCTTCTTTTTCATTTGTTATATCTTCTATCAATATTTCTTCTTGATGAATAGGATGAGTGATGTTGCATAAGTTTTCAGCCTCTTGAGTGTTTACAAATGCCTCTTCAAACTTGTCCAAATCCATATCTGTTGCCACCATAGTAAATTTTACATTGTCAATGAAGATTGAATCATCCTTAGGTGTCTCTATTATGGGCACAATCTTCTATGTCTCTGTGGATGTAGGCACAGTAGATGGATACATGTGCCTATTCATAAAGACCTTCTCAAAGGCTTTCTCTATTTTCTTTGCAACTGATTCATAGTTCTTGTCCATAATGTGCAAAGTCTTTGACTTGGTTATGAGATGTGGTTTTACCAGATCTAACAACAAATATTTCTCTTCTAGAGAACATATAGGAAGGGTTTCATCTAGAATATTTTCTCTTATCCTTAAATCCTCTTCAATGACCTGTCTCTTTTGGAACTCTAGGATGTTCCACACATTATCAAGGATCATAGTCTTAAGTTCTAAGACTATCTTCTTAAACTTCAACATGTGTTTGATAATCATTTTATGTATCTCTGATTTGTCAATCTTACTGTATTTATCATAAAACATTGCTACTTGATCAATTCTGCCTTCATCAACAATTCTTGTTCTTAGCACACTGAGACTAGGTTTGAAACTTACTTCAGGAGGTGCTTGAGTGTTCCTTCTGTTCCTTGTTACCCTCAAGGATGGATGACCAATGCTTATTTCTTTCTTCCTCTTAGGCATTGCCTTATACTCAAGAGGAGCAGTAAGGTCAATGGTTTCCTTGGGCACAGAAGGGGTAACATCAATTTTACCCATCTAAATATCAGACTTTTCTATCTTCACCTTCTTTAGCTTAGGATCTTCTGATTCAGTCTTTGCTATTGCTACGCTCTCAATTTCGAAAGCAATCTTTTGTTCCCTTTCTTTTTCTAGGTCTTCTTGAGACACTCCATGAATTCTCAAGATCTTTGAGGTAACCTTGGAAACCTTTCTTTTAGTTGCTCCATTATTCAAGACTGCATCAATTTCTTTTGTTTTCTCTTCATAGGTTCCCCATCTTGGCTCATTAGGGTCTTTAGGGGCTGAAAGAAATACTTGTGCATATGCTTCTAGGACTTGGTCATCAACCTCATATCCAAGTGGATGAATCCACTTTGTCCTTGGTTCAACTGCCTCCATGCATCTTGTGTCTGTCTCAACCATGAAGAAAATAGTGTCTTTGTATTTTTCAACTATTTTCTCTTGAATTCTTTATCTCATCTACATCTTGACTCTAAATGTCTTCAACTCCAATGTCATGTAGTCTCTTAGAGTTCTCTTAGTAGATGCCTTGAAGGATATATATGGCATGGTAGGAATAGTCTTGTCTAGGTATGACTCTGACACCTTTCCAACAATACGGAAGTACATAAAGATAATTAGGGACCCAAACCTAAATATCTTGGTCTTGTCATGCTTGATTTACTTAATGTTATCTATTAGTTGTGCACGCAAGATTTCACAGAGATTGAACTCTCCATTTTCCTTCACTAGTCTTATGGTTGCAAGAATTGTGGCCGCAGACACACTGTTTACCCTACTGGTGTGTTGGAACCTGTATCCTAGTATCATGGACATCAATTTGATGTCATCTTTCTCAATAGGCTCTATAGTCATACTGCACCTATCACTTCTTGATTTGCAAGTCTGTTCAACAATCTTCCTCACATCTTTTCCCACTGGAAGGACAAAACTTGTCCTTGAGAGGCCTATCATCTCATGAATTAGGTCACCAGTAATTCTGACCGACACTTCACCTATCCAAAATAGGTCATCATGAATCCTTCTTAGTAGAATCTTGATCCATTCTTATTCATAGAACTCATATGTCATAGCATACTCCACTAGAGGGTGATTATTCCACTATAGGAGTAGCCATCACTTGTATAATGCTTTCTCAAAGGTTTCCAAGAGATTTTGAATCGGCACAACAAACTAGGGTTTCTGCAACCGATCAAATGCACAACAAGTCACTTGATGAATCAAATTGCAATCCTTCTCAATCAACTGCTAGGGCTCTTCTACTCTCCAATCACTCTGAATTCAAATGCAATGAGAGATTTACAAACTTTTGTGTACTTTAAAGTAGAAAATCTGCCATTAATTCTTGTCGCATAGACTAGGTTGTCACTTGAAAATTTCTATCTTTCATTCTACAAACAATCAGCTAGTGCGCTCTTGCACATAGGTTATGCTAGTCTCCAAAATTTTAAGTCCAAAGGTGCATACTCTGAGAGTGAGTATACCAGCCGCGCAAGGGGCTAGAGCTAAATTAGCTCCCCATATTGACCCTGAGGGCCATTCATCCAGATGTAGAGGGTGCATCCACTATGGATGCATCCAATACATACTCATCAACCTTGTCCTTCTTTTCTTTTGATCAAATCAAGCTTGCATCCTCTGAAGTTTTCACAAAATTGACTTCTCCTTCGGGATCCAAAACTGATTCCTTTGGGCTTTCCTAACCTTGCATCCTTGATCTGCAAAAAATTGATATGTGTCCAGCCTTGTTACAAGAGTAACAAATGACTGGAGACCTTATATTCCTCAGCTCATTGACATGAGTCACCAACTTACGTTGTCTAGCTGAGTGACCATTATAGTTACATATCTGACATGTAACATTCTGAGAACTTCTTACATTTGATTGATTCTAATTTCTTTGATTATATTGAGTCCTATTCTTTTGACTTGTCTTGCAATTCATAGCTCTATGACCAAATTTATTGCATGAATAATAGTAACCATTGAAAGGTCTTACCTCTGTACAGTTCCTTGATATGTGTACATGCTTGTTACATGCATAACAAGTGTGGTCTATTGGCTCGTGCTCATTCTTAGGTGGTTCAATATGATCCTTAGTCTGACTTCCAGTCTCCTTAGCATTTGAGGTACCTTCTGGTGCTTTCATTCTTGCCCACATGTTGTCAATCTAATTTTATGCTTCATTGTATCCAATGCAGCTAGTATCTCCTTTATCTCTTCTTGCATACAACTGAGATTCTATCAAATCAGAACTGGTGTGTAATTTATCAATGTGATTCTTATAATCTTTCAATTTAGATTCCAAGCTTTCTTTGTTGTTCCTTAGCTCCAAGATTTCCATGTTTTCTTGCCTCAATTCTTCATTTAGTTGAAGGTTCTCTTTGATCTGTTCATCATAGACATCCTGATTGTTAATCAGCTTATCATCAAATTCTTCAAGCTGTTCTTTCAAGGATGTATTTTCTTCATTTATTTTCTTGACCATTATCCCTAGATCACTAGTAGAGCATTCTTTCAAATCCTTCCTTAGCCTTTTGATGACTAATTGAGCATCATTGAGTTTTTCCTTAAGTTCTTTAGTTTCTTTTTTAGATATGTCTAGGTCTTCAAGAGCAGCTTCAAGATTTCTTTTCAGATGTTTCATTTCTGCTTTGTCTATGATCTCCTCATGTGGTTAAACTTCTTTGCTAATGGCCAAAGCTCTGATACCAATTGTTAGGAATGGGAACACTAAGAGGGGGGGGGGGGGTGAATTAGTGTTCATTGTATTTTATCTTTTCACTTAATCTTTAAACTGAACTTAAATGCTTAAGTATTGAAATGAACATCCACATAAACATGAAACATGAAATCAACACATAACACCAATATGGTTACGGGGAAACCCAAATAGGTAAAAACCTTGGTGGGAATTGACACCCTCTAATATTTTGTACTAGTGTTTTATGATCCTTGTCAAGGGTTGAACCCTATTAGGAGTCTTTTACAATAAACCCTATTAGGGGTGTGGATGCACTACCCTAGAGCTCACTGCTCAAGTGGTGAAGGCTACAACCTTCTGATCTCAAATATACACTATATCTGCTGGATGAACTGTCACTGTGACACTTCTTGTCAGATCAGTTCCTTTAATGCACCGATGCTTTGACCTCTTGCAAAGCTCTAATACATCTTATAGACTCTTTGCACATGTCTTCTCTTCTTATCTCAACTCTCTTACAACTTCCATCCTAATTACAATGGGTGCATCTCATATTTATATGTGCATACAAAACAAATAACTAGGTCGACCCTTTAACCGATTACATACAATGCTTCCAATTGAATTGACTCAAGCGTGTTTACAAAAAAATATATTTACATGTTGGCAACCTAATTACAATAGGTGCATAGCCTTTACAACATTAGAATATAACTGCAAATCAAAATGCTAACAGTGGGCTGCTTACTCTATTCTTCTCTGGTACACACTGGCTGTGTAACTTCAACTATCTGTAACTTTGGCATACTTGCATATCTGATCATGCACTCATAGACTAAGAATGAATATAGTCTAACCAAATTATCTTCTAGGGCACACACCATAACTTAGTCGTACGCATGTGTGCTGATGCACTGAGCTTCAGGTACTCTGTACACTGTCCAGTCTTCAACACTTAACTGATTTATGATCTTCTCATCAAGTTTGTTGACTCCAAACTACTATATGACTTTGTTGCCATAATGAAAACACTATACTAAGTCATATACACCAGTATAACCAACTTTCCAACAGAGGAAGCTTATCAGACATTTCTAAGAGTTATTGAAAATATAGATGTGATTATGGATACCTATGAAGATCCTCTTCTTGGTAATTGCTAAGTTTATCTAGAGAAAGGAACAACTGCTTCTCAACTATTTTGGATGGGTGGGCTTTCACTTTGATAAATTTTTCCAAATGTATGATTCAAATTTTGAAGTACATGAAACCAAATACCAAAAAGTGGACAAAAAAGAACAAAACATCTCCTATTTGCAGAAGAAGTTTTGTTAAATTTATATGAACTAATTAAGAAAATTATAAATGTTTATATGAATAAGAGGAAGGAAAAAGCTATATCGATGAAATTTTATTGGCAAGAGTCACCTTGATGATAACACTTAAGAAAAGTAACAAATGTGATCAGGATAACATACACCGATTGAGAAGTGCAACACTAATGAAAAAACCATATCGGTGAAAGTTATGCAGATAGCTTCAGACAAGAAAAAGGAAAGCGATGAGTCGGTATAACAATACCGATGAACTCCATCGGTAGGCATACAGTAGCGGGGAAGGGATTTATTTGTCTTGCCAATAGTCGATGAGGCTATCGGTAAGAATTACACCAATGGATTCTGAAGAAAGAAAGTCTATCAGTGAGGGTTTCACTGATGAATTCCATTGACATAACTAATGAGATTGGGGTAAGTATTTTTGAGTTACTTTGACACTCGATGACCACATAAGCACAACCTATGATGACATTAGATTTAGAAGATCATTATAAAGAAGGAACAGGAAGACATATACCGATAGTATAAAATAAAGACATCAGAGGGAGTTACACCAACATGCATATTGGTATAGTGATACACAGTGGTGGAACAATTTTTGAGCTACCCCGATACCCAATGAGGTTATCAGTATGATGTATGTCAATGAAAAAGAGAAAGAAGGGCTTCAAAGTGAGGAAAGAAATGGTATACTAATGGTGCCAAGAGGGAATGTTTGTTGGGGAAACCTATGACGATGAGAAGCCGTTGTCATATCAGTTCAAATTTTAAAATTGAGGCAAGAGATTTCCAATAAATGCTCTGACCAGGTAAAACAATGAGGTCACATGAGGAAAACTTATGAGCTGCTTCCTTTACAAATTGTTAAAATCAATTCATCATTCAAGTGTTTTGAATTATCTGAAGTAGAACTTAGTAGAAGGTGAATTTGTAGGCTACCGTAAGAGAATTAAATTACAGACATGGAATCATCTAGTGCTTCAGGAAAGAGGAGGCCAACTAAAAGTGCCGATTCAAAGGCTAAGAAGATGAAGATAGAGGAGAATAAGAAGATGAAGATAGAGGAGAATGTCCCTGCCAAAAATTTGAATCAAGACATGATTGACCAAATGCAAGCTCCTAGCCCTAAATCATGAAGGTCCAAACAATGTATTCCAAAAAGGGATCAATTGGAGGATAAATTCAAGGCTATGAGAGACTTTTGGACCAAAATTAGGGGATACAAACTATTCCTATTTCATTATCTAAGGATAGATAAGCTGGCTCCTGTAGACACCTAAAAATCCTTTAGAAAATAAAGTATTTTTATTTTTTGAAAAATCCCTGATGACATCATCATTTATTAATTAATTAATTATTTAATTAATTTATTTATTTTTATGTCATTAAATCCCTTTTTCTTAATTAAAAATATTTAATTAAGAAATCCCTCCCAAAAATGTTTAAATCTTATTTAAACATTAATCCCCTATTTATTAATTATTTTAATTAATAAATTGACCAAAAATCCCCCAAAAAAATAATTAATTTATTTTTTGACCAAAACTTGGCCAATTTTCTTAAGACCACTAACCTCTTCCAAAATCTTCTAATCCCTTCTTAATTTCGATTAAAAGGCTAATCCCATCTTTTCTAACCCTAATCTCAACTCAAAATATTTAATTAAGATTAAATATTTAATTTTCATATTTATTGAAAATATTTTAATAAATTTTCCCAAACTTAAGCTTTTGGAATGAATAAACTTTTATTCCATAAAACCTAGGAGAATTCTAGACTCTTCTAGAAACTTCTCAACCCAACCTCTTCACCCATCCTAATCCTAATCCCCTTTCTAATCTTGTCACATTCCATTAGCAAAAGGTTTACCAAAACTTATGCTAACCTCCTCTTAGTCATCCTCCTTAGTCAACAAAGATGGCCACCTCTTGGCCACCTCTTGCAAATGCATTTAAGGATGCATTTAAGCTTTCCTTATCTTTTTTACATGCATTCATTATGCATTTAAGACCTTCTTATCCCTTCCTTGCCACCTCTTGGCCTTGGGAACATTTACCAAATTGTGCACATGCCCTCAAACTTTCAACTCAATCCTCCCTTGACACTTGTCAGGACACTTGTCCTTGACTCAACCCTAACCTTAGCCCTAACTCTGACTCATCCTTTTTAACCAAGCCCTTCCCTTTTCCTATAAATACCCTCACTTCCTAAGGCAAATCATCTTTCAACTCTCAAACTCAATAGCAAAGTTATAATGCCATTTTCATTCTAGCATAAGCATAAACTCATCATTTTAGATCATTTTCAAGCTTAAATCACATTTAAATTAGCTCAATTGGATTAACATAGATTCATTTCTTGTTTAATCAATCTTAGTTCATCTTTTAGCTTTGCATATTTGTGTGTTCTTGAGGCCTTTGAGGCAAAATAGGTTCCTCATACCTATTTTGTGTCATTTTGGATCTTCTTGATCCTCAAATCATCCTATTTGCATGCTCCAAGTGCTTGAGTTTGCGCACCCACATCCATTTATATCCAAGCATATCAAACGGTGCATGGGCGCATCTGTTTTAGGCTTAAACTGAGGTGGCTTTGATTTTAGTTTGTTTACCATTAAATTTGATTTGATAATATGCTATGACGTTTGTTTGTCTTTGGCCTTCAAAACAGGTTTAGGTGCACGCTCAAATCCTAGTCTACATTCTGGCACGCTCGGTGGGACCCACTTCACGGGTTCTTTGCAAATATTCTGATGAGTTTTAGACCATTTTCAGATTTTTCAAAGCTTATAGGTGGACGTAGCACTTAGATCCATTCTTCTTCTTCTTGTCTATATTCTTCTTCCTCTTCTTGTCTATATTCTTCTTCTATTCTGTCTCCTTTCTTCTTCTTCTTCTAGCAAGGAGGTCATGGCCATTTTTTTTCAAAAATAATAATAAAGTCCATAAGGAAGCAAAATCATACACACCTTATTTTAGTGCTTAAAATGAACCCCCAAATCATTCTTGAATGCATTAAGGACTAAAATTTGCAAAATTTGTTCCAACAAACAAAACAAAAAAATTAATCAAGGCATTTGCATCCTTGCAACATCAAGGATTTTTAACAATGCATTCATGCAAAGTAGGAATGATCATATCTTTTTGGGCATAAAAAGAACATCAAATCTGCATTCAAACGAGTCAAAACAAAATCTTGAATGAAGCTAAAAGGAAGAACTTAGGTCCTAAAGCATCATTTTCCATTTGAAAAGCAAACACAATCTTGAATGCCTTAAAGATCAAAACAAATCTTTTTAAAAAAGTTCTTAATCAACACGCACACTCAATCTTGAATGCCCAAGTCAAAAAACTTGCAAACGCTCGATTTACTTTTTGGAGAAAGGAACAAATCAAAATCTAATCACTAGTGTCTTCATTTCAAAGTTCAAACATCACTTAATCAAATTTGGGAAAATGAACAAAATCTGCTTGATGTGCATGTAGGAGTTTTTCAATTCTTGCATAATCCTTGTTAGAGTAAGCAACGTGGAACATTTGAACTTGGACAAGTTCACCTATTCTACTTTTAGCGAGGCCTGTCCAAGGAGAAGCGCTTCCTCCTCGGAGAACGACCTCAAACCGGTATCCCCTCCGACCGGTATACAAATAAGTGAAGTCCAAAAGAATCACTTATATCTCCTAATCATCAGGCGTTCGTGCCAAACACGTGTCTGGGGATGGTAAACATTCCTCTCCCCCAGCATTATTGGCAAGGCTCTTAAGTGAGTCACGGATGATCAGCAAAACCGGGTATGGAGACACCACGGAACTATTAAAAACCTAATAAAATAGAGGCTACCCTATCTACATCCGAAAGTATCAAAATCCTTGTGCAAGGACCGATTCCAAGGGGTTTACCGGGTCGCCTCAAGATTACTCACCATTTGTATTCCCTTCTGGGAGATACCAAGCTGTGGGCAAGCGATTTTGATACTCACCTTCCTTAGGTAGATCTGTTTGAAGTGCTTGATAGTCAAAGACTCCGTGAAAACACTTGTTGAAACATACACTTTCAAAGCTTTGTCAGAGTCAGTTGTCTTTGTTTGTATCCCGCAGGGTTGCTTTGTCCCTTGCGGAGATTGCTTTGACTTTAACTTTTGCCATTGGAAACCTTTGCCTCAAAATCAGAAGCCTCTTTTCCAAAGTGATGCCCAGCAAGAGCAAACATCCTAAAGCGAAGTTGCCCAAATCCCAAGCCTATCAAGAGCGAAAAGTTGCCAAGAAGAACACCAAGACCTATCAATCCATTATCCAAGCAACCCAAGCAGAGGAAAAATCCCAAGCCAGACTTGAGAACATTGCCCATAATGCCCGCATCAAACAGTTCACCTTCCGTTTCTGAGTTAACCATCACTTTGTCAACCTTGAGCCAGAAGATTAGCCAAATCCTTGTTCATGTCTTGTTCCATCTTCAGATCTTGAAATCTTGTCTCAAACAGCCTTGCATCTTAGTTTCATTCTAGCTTTCATCTTTGCATCATTAATCAAAACCTTAGTTGCATTTGCATTCATCCTCCTACCAGCATTTTAGAATCAGTCCTTGTCATTTGCACTTGCATCATCCTTCTAGAGCATTGTCCCTTCACCCTTCAAAACCTTTTCCACCAGCATTCCCCCCATCAGCTTTCCATATCTTTCCAGCAGATTCATCATCTTTTGTTCCAAATCTAGAGATCCACCAACACTTAGTGTTCTACCTTTTGAGTTGTTCCTATCTTATATCCAAGATCAGAGACCATCATCCTCTTTTTTGACACAACGTGTTGTCATAAAGAAATCAAACCTTGTCCTTGCATATTCATCATCTCGAGCAAGAGATTGGAGTGCATTGATAAGAAACTTGTTGACCAAAGATCATCAATCTATCTTAGGTTGACCCCATCATATCTCTGATCCTCCATTTGGGAAAAATAGCAGCTCATTTGTTGATCGCTCAGTAATCTTTCACCAGCTTTCCACCAGCAACCTATCTTTCCTCCACCGTCTTGATCCATATCCGTTCCATCCAGCTTCCATCATCGCCATCTTGATCCCTATCTTTGCATTTGCATCTTAGAAGTCATCATCTTTAGAAGTTCATCAACTTTGCATCCATCAACATCTTTTAGCCAAACATCTTGTATACATTTAGCACTTGCATCTCCATGCCTGTTGAGACCAGATCTCGGAAAAGAAGAAGCATGAATCCTTATCCACCAACAACCTCATCCGATCCCAAACTTTTCACCAATGCCACGATGACCTACAATCCCCACATCCAAGCCAGTAACCCATGTGAAGATCCAAACATCCCTTCATCCCCCTTGGCAAACCAAGCATTTGTAAATCCTCCAGAAAGCCCACCAACGACCAATGCCCTTGTACCGCAACATCAGCAAAGCACATTTGCCCACTATCTACCAGAAAGTACCTCCATCCCACCATCTCTCTATCCACGCATCCCCATCAAAACTATCCAAGTTCCAGCACAAGCGTATTCTCCGTTTGTCCAATCATTTCCCGATCCTATCATGCAAACACCCCAAGAGCTTTCCACCATTCCCCTTTTCTTGCAAGGAAGCCTTGCCAGTCCCACAACACAAGCTGCAACGCCATCCGCTCCATCTCCTACCCCTTTTGCTTCATCATCTGCTATGGCTGCCCAAGCCCAAATCCAAACCCAAAGTCAGCTTCCACCTCTCACACAAGCTTTTACACCGCCGCCATCCACAAGTCAAGCAATGCCTTTCACCATCAAAGGAGCACCGTCACCCTTCACCCCCCAAGCACCCGTACCTTCTTCTTTGGGGTTAACGCAATCGCTTCCCATTCCAACCTCATCTTTCTCTTGGGTGTTTTCTTCATTTTCCTCCTCACAAGCATCCGCTCAACCACAACCTCAACAAGCTCCTTTCTCTCAAACATCATTCGTGTCCCAAGCTCCCGTTGCTCCTACCATTCCATCATCCGCTGCAGTGCACCCTAACACAAGCTCTCAGTGGGGCCTTACACAAGAGGAAATGAAGGCATGGGGGATCCCATCTCAATCCCCTACATCTATGGTTGCAAGTCAACAAACCGCCTTCGCCCAAGCAGCACAGCAGCAACTACCCCAACCACCGCCGGCTTCAAGCTATTCGTCCCAAATCCCAAATACCTTCCAGCAAGTTCCACCACCTCAACAGCCAACTTTCCCCAGCTATCTTACCCCATCACCCTTTGCTTCTAGCTTCCCCACATCTGTTCCACCTATAAGTAACGCAGGCATGCACCCAGCTTATATCAGCCAAACCCAAAGCCAACCTCAGCAACTACCACCATCATACCCGCAAGCAGCATCATTCCAACAGCCTCCCCCACAGCAACCACATGTCCCCTTTCAGCAAACAACCATCATTCCTCAACAACAGCAAGTCCCTTGCTATCAGCCTCAGCAACAAAACCCTATCATCCCCCAGCAACAACAAGTTCCCACCCATCAGTTACAACAGCAAGTTCCAAATGTCCAATATCAGCAAGCAGTCCCACAACAACCACCAGTTCAACAACAACAAGCAGCCCAACAACATCAAGCGGTTCCATATCATTTACCACAATATCCCCCTATGCCACACCAGCAATATCCCCAGCAACCATTGCCCCAAAATCAGTTCCAACCTATTTATCCACAGCAAGCGCCATATCCAGTTCCACAACTTCCATCACAAGCAGAAGTCCCAGTTCCCTCGCCACTCAATGCTGAGTGGGAAGCAATGAAAAATGCTCTAAAGGAGCTACAAAGCGGAATAGAGAATAAAACATACAAGTTCGAAGAGGTGTGATCATATCCCTTCGATCAGTCCATAGCAACTATCCCTTTCCCCAAGAATTTTGAGATGCCCAAGTTCGATAAGTATCGGGGGAAAGGAGATCCAGTAAATCATATCAAAGAGTTCTACATGGCATGCCAAGAAGTGGCTTACAATGATAACTATCTCCTGCGCCTGTTTCCCAAGAGCTTGGGAGGAACTGCTGTTGAGTGGTTTTACAAAATACCACATGGGACAATAAAAACCTTTGCTGAACTCTCTGAGAAGTTCATCACACACTATGCCCATAATGTGGAGAATGAGTTGTCCTTGCTAGACCTATGCAACTCAAAGCAAAAAGATGGAGAAAGCCTTGCAGAATACTTGCAAAGATGGCAGAATCTTACAACCAGGTTATCATATCAGCCACCAGAGAAGCATCTAACAAAGATCTTCATTGATAACCTGCATCCAAAGCTATCCCATCACATGCGAATGAACTATCTCCAGACATACCAAGACATCAAGAGCAAAGGCATAGGCATCGAGAAAGCTCTCCTAGACGAAGGCACTATTCGTCACTTCAAGGATGATTCCAAGAACAAACCCAACAATGATAAATCCCGTTACTGGAATCGTAACAAGAATGTTGTTACAGATGGAGCCACTGACACTAAGAATGTATAATTCATTGTGGCTAGTCCTACACCAGCTCAAACATACCAACCGCCACAAGCGCCCATCTATCAGCAACCACCAGCTCCCACATATCAAGCACCTATTTATCAGCAGCCTCCTCAAGCTCATCAGCCACCTGTGCAACAGTATCAGCAACAATACCAACAGCAACAGCCAGCACGTCAAGGCAATCCTGTTAACACAATTAACGTTGCCCCAAGGCAGAACAAGCCCAACAATCAGAACAATCCAAATAGGACTTTCACACCTTTGGGTGAGCCTCTGGATCAGATCTTTTATCGGCTAGCCAAAGAAAATATGATCACATATCCGCCCATCCCACAGAAGGATGACAACGCACCAAAGTCTGATTGGTATAAAGAAAATGAATACTGTGATTACCATCGTGTGAAGGGGCACACAACATTGAAGTGCATGCGGCTTAAGAACTACATCCAGGATCTCATTGATCGCAAGGAGATCCAGGTCGATGCACCAGCTCAAGCTTCACCCAATGCCAGTTTGCAAATATATCAAAATGTGTTCCCTCAACACAATGCCAGGAAGAATCAAGCCAGCGCCAATCAGCCCCAAAATCATGGCAAAGGCAAGCAAGAAGATCACACAGTGGCCTACATCAACTATGACAAGTATGTTGGATGCATAACTCAAGTTGAGCCCATCCAAGATGAGCCCACCATCAATACCATCCACGTCAGAGGGCCGGATCGACAATGTGCTGCAACTACCCGCAGTGGTAGGATAACTATTGCCAGTGCTCCTCCGAGATCAGCTGCTCCTCCAAGGCCAACGTCTACTGCATCCACAACACAGTCTAACACCAGGCCAGCATCAAATGCATGCGCAACACAGCATAATGCACCAAGTGCACAATACAATATCATAGAGCATCTTGGGAACATGCCAGCCCAAATATCTATCTTGGATTTGCTCCGCACATCACCCATCCATCAGGAGATCCTGGACAAAGCTCTAAAAGAAGGTCATGTCCCCACGGACATTAACACAACTCAGTTTGAAACTCTTGTGGGACACCTATCAGCAGCATGTGCCTTATCCTTCAAAGAATCTGATATACCAGATGTCACTCCTGACCATACTCTCCCTCTCCGCATTGCCGTCATGGTCAGAGACTTTGCCATCAAACGGGTTTTAATAGATAATGGCTCAGCCCTCAACTTGTGCACATTAAAATTCATCAAGAAGATCGGGTTCATGGAGGCTGACATACAACATGAGATGATCACCATCAAAGCATATGATAACTTGGAGCGTACCTCTGAAGGTACTATCACCTTGCCTATCCAGCTAGGCCCAGCAATGCAAGATACTGTCTGCCACGTTGTTGATCTCGACCTACCATTTAATATTCTTCTCGGCCGCCCATGGATCCATTCCATTAGGGCTGTACCATCTACTTACCATCAGTGCATCAAGTTTCCACATCAAGGCACTGAGGTTACCATCCACGCTGATCCTAACCCCTTCGCATACTGCCGTGCGATGGAAGCATCTTTCCCTCATTCTACTCATTGTCTTGGAACCGATATTGGTACTTCTATTGCTAGTTCATCCCGATCCCATCGCGATCCAGAGACCATCCTCTTTTCCACCTTATCATCCGTCAAGATCAACAACCAGGGTTGTGGCGAATATAGCCTCAGTGATGCATTTGCTGTAGGGGCTCTTCCACGTGATCCACATACTCAAGGACGCCCAAGTTGTCAAAACAAGCCTGTTGAGGAACATTATAAGCTCAAGCAAATCGGAAACATGACTTTTGAGTCTCATGGTACCATCAACAGCAAAGAGATAGATCCAGATATTAACAAAAGGTTATACAAAGATCCCCCATCACGTGACACACAACTTCTTGAGTACTTCAAAGAGAAATATCCAATCCCCTACAAGAATGTCACAGAACAATATAACTATCAAGGTGGTGGTCTAGGACCACAAGAGGATAGAAATTTGTTTCCTATCATACCATCCCAGAATCCAGAACAGCAAGGACTTGGCTTTAATACCCCTCGCCTGCTTGAACAAGAGCCCAATACCACAACTGCGGGCACTAACATGACCAACGTGAACTTTTTGAATAGCCAGGATGACCTTGTGAAAATCGAAGACATCCCCGAAGAGAAAGACATCCGATCCTACGATGATATCTTTGTTGACGACACCCTCCTGGGGACTTCTGTTCTCCAACAACTCTCCATTAACCTCATAGATCTTCCCCTCACAAACCCCGACCTCATAGATTGGGACCAACCAAGCATCACACACATCGATGAGTTCCAAAGTGCACAAGCACTCCTAGAATTCATGGGGGCATCAGATCCAGCAAGAAAATAGGATCCAACATCAACCTCTATCTATCAACTTCACCCAGAAGGATATTTTGGGGAAGAGGCAAGCTTTAGTCACAAAAATGAAATAGCAAGAGAACATCATGAGTCTTTATGTGAAAAACCCCTTGGGGCACATTCTGATTCCAAAATAGTAAAAATAAAGGGCGTATCTTCTAGTGAAAACCTGGCAATTCAGGCGCTAGAAGATGAAGCCTTGCCTCTTCCCCCTATCCAAGATTATAGACCAGAGCAGTCGCCGATCATCATAGAGGAAACCAAGCTAATCAACTTGGGAACAGAAGAATGTCCAAGGATCACCTACATTACAGTCAACCTAATAGAAGGAGAAGAAATGGCTCTCAGTGCCTTGCTCAAGGAATCCATCATCAACTTTGCATGGTCATACGCCCACATGCCTGGGCTTGATCCAAACCTTGTTGTTCATCATCTATCAGTAGATCCAAACATCAAGCCAGTGAAGCAGAAGCTAAGGAAAATGCATCCAAAGGTAGCATTGCTCATCAAAGAAGAGCTTGAGAAGCTCCTCCAAGCTAAGATCATCAGAGCAATAGATTATTCAGAGTGGATCTCTAACATGGTGCCAGTCACAAATCCTTCTGGTGACATCAGAATCTGTACTGATTTCAGGGACTTGAACAAGGCATGCCCTAAGGATGACTTCCCATTGCCAAATATAGACATGCTTGTAGACCTCACAGTGGGTCATGAGATGTTATCATTAATGGATGGCTTTTCAGGCTACAACCAAATTCATATAGCGGAAGCAAATCAACATAAAACAGCATTCACAACCCCATGGGGTACCTTTTGCTACAACATGATGTCATTTGGGCTAAAGAATGCAGGAGCAACATATCAGCGAGCAATGACAGCCATTTTCCATGACATGATCCACAAGATCCTTGAGGACTATGTGGATGATATCCTTACAAAATCCAAAACAAGAGACGAGCACCTCAACATCCTAGAGCGTGTATTTGATCGTCTGAATCATTATGGCTTAAAGCTTAATCCTAAAAAATGTGTCTTTGGTGTTACATCTGGCAAGCTTCTAGGTTTCATCATCTCTAGACGAGGCATAGAGATCGATCCTAAAAAGGTAAAAGCAATAACGGAGATGCCTCCACCAAGAAATCTCAAACAGCTCAGAAGCCTACAGGGAAAGCTTCAATCAGTTCGGTGATTCATCTCTCAACTAGCAGACAAGTGCCAACCCTTCTCACATCTCTTATGCAAAGACACCAACTTCAAGTGGGATCCCATATGTCAAAGAAGCTTTGATAAGCTCAAAGAGTATCTAGCTAACGCTCTGATCCTTGTACCACCAGTTCCAGGATGCCCACTCATCCTTTACATCTCAACAACAGCTACAGCACTAGGGGCACTCCTAGCACAGCATGATGATGAAAACAGAGAATGAGCTGTCTACTACATCAGTCGCACTCTTGTGGGCTATGAGCTTAACTATTCACCCATGGAGAAAGCATGCCTAGCAGTGGTCTTTGCCACTCAAAAACTTAGACATTACATGCTTAGCCACACAATCAAGCTCATATCAAAGGTGGACCCTCTTAAGTATCTGTTATCAAGGACAACCCTCACAGGCCGTATGGCAAAATGGGTCATGTTACTCAGCGAATTTGACATTCAGTATGTAGATCGCAAAGCAATCAAAGGGAAAGTCATTGCCGATCAACTAGCAGAAGCACCACTGGTGGATGCCTATCCACTAATCATGGAATTCCCCGATGAACATTTGTGCATGATTGAAGAGCAGCCCATGTGGAAACTATACTTTGATGGTTCCAACACATCCCATAGCTCTGGGGCAGGAATCCTATTTGTCACACCTCAAGGTGACTATATTCCAAAATCATTCAAGTTGGGATTCCCCTGTACCAACAACATTGTAGAATATGAGGCACTCATCTTAGGTCTCAAAACAGCTATCCAATGGAACATCACAGAACTACAAGTCTTTGGAGATTCACAGCTCATTATCAAGCAAGTCCTTGATGAGTATCAGACAAAGGATGACAAATTTCTACCCTACAAGCAACTGGTGGATAAACTGAAAGAGCATTTCCTACATCTACAATTCAATTAGATCCCAAGGCTTCAAAACAAAGCAGCAGATGCAATGGCAACCATCGGATCCTTATTGGAAATCCCACGTGACGCAACACAATATGAATTTCTAGTCGAGCAGCTACACTTGCCAGCTTATGAGAACACCGATGCAAACATGGTGTGTGTCTTGGTTGGTCCCCAATCCCCATGGTACCACGACATCCATGCATATCTAAAAAATGGTATCATATCTCCCCATCTCACCAATAACCAACGCCAAAACCTTATTCGCAGAGCTTCCCGCTACACTCTTGTAGCCAACACCCTATATCATCGCGGGTATCACAATGTCCTATCTAGATGTTTAGATTCAAACGAGGCCGTCCTGGCCTTACAAGAAGTTCACGCTGGAATTTGCGGTGCCCACACGAGTGGCATGGTTCTAGCAAAGCAACTGCTTAGAGTTGGATATTATTGGCCAACAATGGAACATGATGCTTGTGAATTTTTCAAGAAATGTCTCCCATGTCAACAGCATGCCAATTTGATACATGCACCAGCACAGGATCTACAGCCTATTGCACCACCATGGCCTTTTTCATGTTGGGGCCTCGACCTCATTGGCTTGATCACCCCCCTCTCTTCGGATGGACACAAGTATATCATAATAGCCACAGAGTACTTTACCAAATGGGTTGAAGCGATTCCGCTCACCCTTACTACTGGCATCCAAATATCCAAGTTCATCCTCTACCATATCATTTGCCGCTTCGGCATACCATCTACCATTTTCACAGACCATGGCACACCTTTTGAAAACCAGCATGTGGATGATCTGTGTGCCAGGCTCCACATCCATCACCGTTTTTCTAGTCCATATTTCCCTCAAGGAAACGGCCAAGCTGAGGCAACCAACAAAACTATCTTGAAAATCCTCAAGAAGGTTGTCAATGATTCTGGTCGTGACTGGCACCTCCAAATCAATCCTGCCCTTTGGGCCTACCGCACTTCTTATCACACTCCCACAGGAACCACCCCATACTCTCTTGTATATGGTGCTGAAGCCATTCTACCGATCGAGGTTGAGCTCCCATCCTTGCGCGTCTCCATGAAGAACTATACAACTGATGAAGACTATCATGTGGCCCGGCTCACACAGCTAGATCTGCTAGATGAAAAGAGACAGCAAGCTTACGATCACCTGGTGGCATACCAAAATCGACTCAAAAGGAGTTATAACAAAAAGGTCCATCCTAGACAATTCCAGGTCGGTGACATGGTCCTTAAAGAAAATCAGAAGGTCCTAGCAAATAGAGAAAAGAAAGGCAAGTTTGAGCCTACTTGGTTGGGCCCCTATGTTGTCACCGCATCCTTCAGCTTGGGAGCCTATCAGCTATCAACACCAGAAGGTGAGCCCTTGAATGATCCTATCAACATCATCCATCTGAAGAGGTTCTATGCCTGAACCTGATCCTGCATATATCAGAAAATCCAAAAACATTCAAAAAAGCAAAAAAAGCAAAAAAAAAGCAAAAAAGCAAAAAAGAAAAGAGAAAGAGAAAATAATCATCCAAACGGTGAAAACTTGGCAATTCAAGCGCCTTGGACAAGTATGTTGGTGAAAACCTGGTAAACAGGCACCAACATAGTAAACTGGGCTATTTATCTATTCAGTTGTCCTTTCAGCTACCGTCCTCTTCCTCCATCCATAACAGATCTCCCAGCAGTTCCATCTCCCCTATCCTCCAAGCATTCGGCTTCCATCTTCCTCCAACCCATCTGCAATCCATATCCTATTCCAAAGCTTTGTACCATATCTTGTACCATATCCCTTTCCCTTTCCTGTACAACGCTTTCCTCCCTGTATTTATCCTTCTTGTCTCCGTCCTAGTGAGAGTCCCGCCGAGTGTGATCTTCCTATCCCCAATCCTGAGCTTCTGTACATATCCCTTGTGCATATCATTCCTCCTTGTTGTACATAACCTTTGTCCGTCCTGCAGCAGCATTTGATCAAATATCTTGTCCCATCCCCAGCCTCAGAAAATTTGTAGTCCCACTCAGGCCTTGTGCTTCAGCAACATCAATTGATGACTTATCCTTGCTCATCCTGATTATTCCTTGAACTTTAGCTTTTTGCCAGCGAACAACTACACTTATTCTCTCACCAACCCATGGGTCCTTGAGGATATATCGTTCCTCCTGTCTGACCTAATCTTCCATCCTGGTCCTTGAGGATATATCGTTCCTCCTGTCCGACCAATCTTCCCACCATCAATCAAACCTAATCTCTCTCCTTGGCAACGGATGTCTTTTTGGAGTTATCATTTTGATCTTGGATTTTTTGTCCTTTGGGTCTTGTTAATCTTTTTGGCTTCTCTTTATCCCACCAGGGTCACCACGATTCTTTATATCACGGTGTGCTGCGTGTGCGGATAATCTGGGGCAAGGTCTTTTGATCTTTCGCTTCTGCCTGCGAGTCAGTTGTGTGTTTGTGGTTCCTTCAGCATCAGATCCGCCATGTCGCCTCTGCGCTTCATGTGTGATGTTGGGGCAACCCTGTGTGTTTGTTTAGCGTCAGTCCTCGTCAGTCCTCTGCGACGTTGACAGGCCTCATGATCCCAGTATCTTTGGCAGGTCTCTAACATAGCTATATTAAATCTAGGTTGTGCACTCCCATTTGCACTTGGAGCTATCTGGTCCCTTGCATTTATCATATAGATTAATCTTGCATCTTTACATATAGCTGCATCTTGCATCTTGCATTTCCATCTCATCTTGCATTCACCCATCTTTGCTCTTGGAAGCTTGGTAATTTATCTCCCCTGCTTCCTTAGTCGTTCCTTCTCTGTTTCCTTTCGAGAAAATTCCACAATGTTTACTCCTTGCGTTATTTTCTCGAGGGGGCACAATCCCTTATTCTTCTAAATTCTAGCCTGGGGCATCTTATTTTCTTGTCTTTGAAGCCATGCCACTTGCGGCATCGCATCAAAGAGGGGCAAAATGTAGACACCTAAAAATCTTTTAGAAAATAAAGTATTTTTATTTTCTGAAAAATCCCTGATGACATCATCATTTATTAATTAATTAATTATTTAATTAATTAATTTATTTTTATGTCATTAAATCCCTTTTTCTTAATTAAAAATATTTAATTAAGAAATCCCTCCCAAAAATGTTTAAATCTTATTTAAACATTAATCCCCTATTTATTAATTATTTTAATTAATAAATTGACCAAAAATCCCCCAAAAAAATAATTAATTTATTTTTTGACCAAAACTTGGCCAATTTTCTTAAGACCACTAACCTCTTCCAAAATCTTCTAATCCCTTCTTAATTTCGATTAAAAGGCTAATCCCATCTTTTCTAACCCTAATCTCAACTCAAAATATTTAATTAAGATTAAATATTTAATTTTCATATTTATTGAAAATATTTCAATAAATTTTCCCAAACTTAAGCTTTTGGAATGAATAAAATTTTATTCCATAAAACCTAGGAGAATTCTAGACTCTTCTAGAAACTTCTCAACCCAACCTCTTCACCCATCCTAATCCTAATCCCCTTTCTAATCTTGTCACATTCCATTAGCAAAAGGTTTACCAAAACTTATGCTAACCTCCTCTTAGTCATCCTCCTTAGTCAACAAAGATGGCCACCTCTTGGCCACCTCTTGCAAATGCATTTAAGGATGCATTTAAGCCTTCCTTATCTTTCTTACATGCATTCATTATGCATTTAAGACCTTCTTATCCTTTCCTTGCCACCTTTTGGCCTTGGGCACATTTACCAAATTGTGCACATGCCCTCAAACTTTCAACTCAATCCTCCCTTGACACTTGTCAGGACACTTGTCCTTGACTCAACCCTAACCTTAGCCCTAACTCTGACTCATCCTTTTTAACCAAGCCCTTCCCTTTTGCTATAAATACCCTCACTTCCTAAGGCAAATCATCTTTCAACTCTCAAACTCAATAGCAAAGTTATAATGCCATTTTCATTCTAGCATAAGCATAAACTCATCATTTTAGATCATTTTCAAGCTTAAATCACATTTAAATTAGCTCAATTGGATTAACATAGATTCATTTCTTGTTTAATCAATCTTAGTTCATCTTTTAGCTTTGCATATTTGTGTGTTCTTGAGGCCTTTGAGGCAAAATAGGTTCTTCATACCTATTTTGTGTCATTTTGGGTCTTCTTGATCCTCAAATCATCCTATTTGCATGCTCCAAGTGCTTGAGTTTGCACACCCACATCCATTTATATCCAAGCATATCAAACGGTGCATGGGCACATCCGTTTTAGGCTTAAACTGAGGTGGCTTTGATTTTAGTTTGTTTACCATTAAATTTGATTTGATAATATGCTATGACATTTGTTTGTCTTTGGCCTTCAAAACAGGTTTAGGTGCACGCTCAAATCCTAGTCTACAGCTCCATTGTCTCACCCATAGATTATTAACCTGGGTAAGTTGATTATTCCCAATGTCTTCATGAATTTAAAATTGTTAGAGTTGTTAGTGAGGATTTATGATTTATAAAGGAGATGCATCAAAGACCCTTGTGGAATTTTTTTAATCCATTTTTCTATGAAAACACTAAATGAAGTTTTTAACCTAGATCAAAGTTGTAGCATGTCATTGTCATTTAAAGAGTTAGAATAAGAATAAATTATTATGGATACCACATACAATGCTTGGAAGCTAGCAATTCATAGGGAGAAGAAAGGAGAACAAGCCAACCCTCTCATGGAAACAAATGGGCCTCCATTTAACTTAAATATGTTTAGGGCTTATTTTCATTATATGTATTTATCTTGTGGACAAGTTGGAGATGTGGAGTACCTAACCTCATGAGAATTTAACCTATGGTGTTAGCCATAGACATTTAGATCTATGAGCCACAACTGTTTGATTATGCTTCTTATGTTGTAGAAAAGTTGCAGAAGGGATTTTTGTCTCTTACGAATAATGAATATCCAAGGTTTATGTATTATTCTCTCTTAACGCATATTATTTTGTTTTGTGGATATGTGAAAGGGATGTGGCCTAAGGAATTAAGGTTGAATGTTATAAATAGGGAAAGAAATGAGCAACATGTGCAATTATGGACTTTCATTTGGGATTCCAAATATCCCAAATCAAATTATATAAAATTCGAGGAGTGGTTTGTCAAACCAATTTACCAGATGTATGGATATCCATATGACATTTCAATTTCAATGGAGATCAAGAGATTTCTAAGATCGAAGAATTTTGATAAAAGGGAAATTATCCACCACAATTGGGGCAACTGGTATGTCCATTTGGATTTCACATGTTTCAGGATTTATGGTTTTGAAGGAGCACCATATATGTTTCCTAAGGTTGTGCCAGATAAAATTGCATATTTAGAAATTATGAGGCACTTAAGTATCTCAAATGCTCAACATTTTGGAGGTTGGCATAAGTAGAATTGCTTGCCTAGTACTCTCATTTTTTGAGATTTTACTATTGTGTCATCAAAAGCCTATGAATTGATTCTGAAGAAACTACCTGATGAATTATATCTAACAGAACATTACCCAAGGAGAGGATATGATCCTGAAGGATATATCCACTCCTGCAAGAAGAAATAGAGTTTGGGTGACTATCCTCATGATGTTGTACCAAGGGAGGATGTTTTTAGAAATTAGGAGGAAGATGAAGCCCAAGCAATGATTGAAGAATACAATAGAGAATTGGATGAAAAGGTGCAGTAGTTGATGCAAATGGAATCTCAAGAAGAGGCAGGAAAAAATTAGCTTGATGAACAAGAGGCAATTTGAAGGTTACAAGAAAGAGATGTTGAAGAGGAACTTGGAAAGGATGACATGATTGTATAAAAATTGTAGGTACACAAGGATGCTAGGATTGATGAATAGTCTTCCTTTGTGTCAGATGATGTATTTGTGAAATCTAAAGAGTTTAAATCTTTCCTATTTAATGTTAATGATAAGAGATTTAGAGAGTCAGTCCCAAACATTACACCTGAAAATGAAGCATAATTGTTGAGGAAACTTAGGGGGTACATTGATTATGAAGTTGAAAATATGACTACACAAAGATGTCGATAGTTGTTGATAGAAGCTGGTGTTATTCTCTTCCCTAGGTGGGATCTTAGTGCTTCATTAATTTTTGATAGTTTCTTGCATTCTGATAACAAAGAATTTAAACTTGATATTGAGGGGGTGAGTGATATATACATTGGATCAAGGTATGACCCATAGGAAGAATTTATTTTTCTATGGGCATTATATCCACTAAATAAAAGACCAAAAATTATATATGTAGATAAGGCTTTCAGTCACATGATGAAATTAAAAGTGGGAGAGATTGACCCTCTAGTTTTTGTCAATATAAAAAAATTCAATAGGGCTCATATGTTAAGAGTGCTTAGAGAAAGAGACCAATACATGACAATGTATTATGAAGGGTTCAAAAGGGTTAGAAAGCCAGTTCCCATGCTAACGACACTAGATAATACTGAATGGAAAAAGAAGTATGAGGAGTTGCATAAAGAGCATAAGAAATTGGTTTAAAAGGTGAATATTTTTAGGGTTGATACCGCTTCTTTCATGTTACATAAGAGATTTGAGAGGTTGGATGACAATTACAGGGAATTATGGGATGTATATAGGAAGACTGTAAAAAATTTTATAACCCAAAATAGAATAAAAAATAGATTGGATCTGAAACTTCATGATAAGAACTTAAGTGGGGAAAATTCCAAGGAGATTGAAGAAATGGATAAGGTAATTGCAAAGCATGAAAATTTTACTGAAGACTTTAAAGAAGAGTATGATGAATTCAAGGATGCTTTGAAAAATGGCTTGCCTAAACTAACAGAGGAGATTTGAAAGAAAAAGACAAATGAATTGAGGAATGCCAAATTATCCGTGTAACCACCCTTGATGCTTCTCATGCCGATGAGTTAGAATTGGAAGGAGCCAATTCAAAGATGGAGCACCTGATTATGCTAGAGAATATTATCAAAGATACAATTTGTGATGAAGACACTTATGCTTCCAAAAAGTATTTGGATCACATTTGGAAATGTGGCATGCTTCTTGGGGATTAATCTTTGTTACCGAGAGTTTTTTTATGAGTTATCTTGTTATGAACAATTTATATGTAATGTGTTTGTTAAATAAAATTGTTAGTTATTAGTTACAACTATTGGTGAAGGGGTATGCCCTTTCAAAAGAACTAAATCCTCTTTTATATATAGGGGATCATTTTGATATTTTAGATATAGAAAAAGATATATAGAATAGTCTTTTTAGAATTGATATTGTTGAAGATCCACAACTGAAGAACTTATTCTCACAATTTGTATTCAGTTGGACAAAATCATATCCATTTATAATATAATATCATATTCTTCTCTTTCCAAAGGGTGTGCAATTTTTGTTATGATAAATGATTAGTTATTTATGATATCTATTTCATAAAAGTGGATGTTGGATGTGTAGTCTTGTGGAATGCCATTTTGATTATATTACAATTTGATCATAAAAATTAAGATTGTTTGTCAAATTAATTATGTCTTGCTAGCCTTTTCTAAGCCATTATGGGGAAGGGATGATTACAGTTCCTTTGATGAAGAAAATGTACTAGCCACTGATTAAAAGAGGGTAAACAAATAATACAACATACAGCATGTATTCTCTGATGATGAAGATGTCCCAGCCTTGACGAAGTTGACTGATGAGGAGAAGAAATCCTATACAATAGTAGTAGAAGCACAAGCCAAAAGTAACTACCAGTTGAGGAAAAAAATGACGAAGCTTATTAGGGAAAACTATCTAGAATATTTGCTAATGTGGCAAAGAAAAAAAAGAAAAAAATGAATACTCCGAAGATAGGCAAAGATGATGTTCCTATGCATACCAAGAAGGTAGATCAAATTGAGGTTCCAAAACTTACAAATCTAGTGGAGAAACAAAGATTAGTAAACTAGTTTCAAATAGTAATTCTTTTATGTCTCAAGTTTTGTCCTAGGTAAAGATTTATGTCCCTTTGCTAGAAATAATGAGATTTGTCCCTTTGCTAGAGATAATGAGGTTTGCTAAATATAAAAATAAAACATTAATAATATTATCTAATGAGGGTGAAACACCCAAAGATGATTCTAATCAGAAACAAATTGTTGAAGACTTACTAGTAGTATATTTAGGTAGTTTTGTTACAAGAAATCCAACACAAGTGGATCCATTTTATCTTACACTAAGAATTAACGTCAAATCGGTCAAGAATTTCATGATTGATATCAGGGGAAACAATAAATATTATGCCATTTGAAGTCATGAAAGAGCTTGGGATGAAAGTTGACACTACATATGAAAAGTGCTATGCTATGGAAAACAAATCAGTGTCTTTGGTAGGGATCATGAGGAACATGGAGTTCAAACTTCCACCTTGCCTAGATGTGTCATACAAGACTGACATCATGATGGTTGAAATACATCCAAATTATGGGATGATCCTATCCAAGCAATGATCTAACTTGGTAGGTGGACATGTTCAATTGGACTTGTCATACACAACTATCTTTGTGAATGGAAGAGAAGTTAGAATTGAAAGAGAGCCTAGATCATCATACATCATTGAAGAAGTGGACCCAAATCAGGTAACTTTATTTTTCATATAGACATGGACAACTTTCAGGTAAGTATTACTAAACTTTCTATGAAAAATACTGACCAATTCAAAATTTATGCTAAGGAAAATTAAGAAATGTTATGGAAGATGTATTTTGAGAGTGCATGTAGTAAAGAAGGTAATGGTGTCAGGGTTATTTTTATTTCTCCTAATGGTAAATCATTTAAGTACTCTTTTCTTTAAACTTTTGAATGTACAAATAATGTGGCTGAATATGAAACACTTTTGTTAGGCCTTAGAATTGCTAACAAACATGGAATAAGATACTAGCTGTGTTTGGTGATTCAGAGTTAATCATTTCTTAGGTCGGGAATAAATTTGTTACTAAAAATTCAAAGTTAAAAATGTTACAGGAATGAGGCTTGGAATCTTATAGAATCCTTTGATGCTTTCTCAATAAATTGGATTGATAGATCAAAAAACATCTTGGCAAATTTTATAGAAAATCTAGCTATCAAACTACATAATGATATACCATTTGATGAAATAACTCAAGTAGATATTAAAAAAAGGGCAATAGTCCCTAATAATGTGCAAAAATGGCAAGCATTTGAGGATGATTAAGATGTAATGAAATTTCTCACATGTGAAGATCAATATGAGGACCAACAGATTGATTGGAATGCATATGTAGAAAAGGAAGAAGGTAATGATACTTTATTTGGAAAATAATTTATTCAGTTGAAAACAAACAAAACTCCTAAGGGGCTAGTAACATTAGAGAGAATATTTGATGATAAAGATAGAGTTGAATTGAAGTTTGTTATTATAATTGATAGTCATGTTGGAGATTGATTAACTAATGGTGATGGTGATGAAGACCGACCAAGATCAAAGGAATACAAGATAGTAGAAAGGTTAGATCAGTTATTATCTTGTCATTGATGTCAATCAATTGATATCTGATTTATATTGTGTTTCCATATCATTCAGAGTATGATATAAGTTGAGTAAAATTAAAGAGAAGAAGTGGAATGATGAGAAGATGAAGACCTTAATTAGGAAACTAATATAGATCAGAAAATGGTAAGATTATGTTGATATAATTGTTTTCTACCTAGCATATGATTCTATCAATTCGGTAAAGCATGGTAAAGAAGATTAGTCAAGTCGGTGAGCAAAGCAATTTTGGCCATCGAGAAGGAAAGGTCATTCGGTAAGGGAAAAAGTATTTTGGTAAAAGAAAAGGAAATTTTTGGTAAAGCAAGAGAAATTCAAGACATCGAGCAGAAGGTTTTAGACACCGATTAAAGGTTAACTGAAATTCAGCTGGAAGGACATCGAGCAAGGAATATAAATTAAATACAAGGATGAGAACAAGATTAAATGTTTAACTATGATGAGTTGGAAGATTCTGATGATGAGGAAAGTTAGTTGAAAGATATACAGACAAGAAAATTCAAGATGATGATCTATGGCTTAGACCTAAAGAGAAAAAAGAGAAGGAACAAGTTTCAAGAAAGTTCAAGTTACAAGGTGATGAGAAAACGTGTTACCAAGATTTAGATTTAATGAATAAGTTTGTGAAATGAATTGGATGGCTAAGATTGATCAAAGGAAAATGTAATAGATGAGATTAAGAAGAAAATCTAGGTCTATATAAAGCATTATGTTGTATAGAAAAATGGTTGACAAATTGAAGAGTTGAAGAGTCACCGAATGATGCAACGGAGAACGAAAATATAAATTCTGAGTGGAAAAGAATAATTTGATGAAGTGTTGAAGCCAGTGGAAAGTGAAGGATTGAAGTGAAGATAAAGAGCACATAAATGATCTAATTATGAAAAGGATAGTTTCAAATATACAGGTCAATTTGTTTATTGTTTCTTATTAACATTTGTAGTAGAGAAATCTCTTAACTGAGTGGACTTAATCATCTTATTGTAAAATCCTTGAAAAATGTAACATTCTAAAGAGTGTTTGAAGCCCTCTAACTAGGCCACTCCTAACATGGTGAAGGTCCTAACATATTTGAGGTAAATCCTTTGACTGGGTCACACCTAACGGTGTGCATTGTAATCTTTAACATGATTGGCTCTTAATTGAGCATACTTCAAAAGAGTATTTCTTTAGCCGGTGACCCGCAGTGGTTTTTCCCAAAGCTGGGTTTCCACATTAAATAATGGTGTTAAATGTGTTGAATGATTTATGTGAATGTTATTATGTTTGATAAATTTTATTTAGTGTTGTCGGTAAATAGTGAATTGTGTTTAATTGAGTTAATCACAGAAATTTTTTAAGGTACAAAGAGTCAAGGATTACTGATTCACCCCCCCCCCTCTTCATAATCCAACAATTGGTATCAGAGCTGAGTACTCTAAAAGGATAAGTTTGAAAGACTTGAGTAAAAGATCCAAAGATTTATAGGAGATAAGTGCCTAAGATGAACAAGGAAAGTTCCTTTACATGGAAAAGCATGATGAGGTTATATCTATCTAGGATTGGAGAATCTGCAATATACTTTCTAAAAAATGATTACACTCCACCGCCTCCCAAGCCAATGACACTTGATCAGGTGAGAGAAAGAAAAGAACACAACTCAATAATGATTGAAATTTCTTCTTCCCCAAACGATGCTGAATTCAATGATGATAAGGACTGTATTACTGCAAGAGAGATGTGGGACAAACTAGCACTAGTTTATGGTGGTGATCGACATGTACCAAAAGAAAAAGTTGACAATTTGAGAGGAAAATTTGATGAGATGAGAATGAAAGATGAAGAGAACATTGCTCAATATAGTGGAAGAATAAAAGATGTAGTAAGTGCTATCAAAGGTGCTGGTGGAATATTGACTGGTGAAGAAGTGTTAAGGAAAATTCTCAAGACTCTTACACCAAGGTATGATATTTGAGTATCTGCTATTCAAGAATTGAGATCCATACCAAATAACAATGTTGCTCTTGATGCATTAATCGGTAAGCTAACTGCATTTGAGCTTACCAACTATGTTAATAGTCTACCAACTATTGAAACAACTCTCAAATTATCTCTAACTATTGGGAGTTCAAGAAGAGAGAGAGAGAGAGAGAGAGAGAGAGAGAGAGAGAGAGAGAGAGAGTCACTGTAGTACTGGTGGAAGTGATTATGCCATTATATTAAGTGAAGAGAAAGAGCAAGAAGAATTGGAAGCATTGTTGGCAAGGAGATTACCAAGAGGTAAAGGAAAGTATAAAGGTAAACTACCCCTGAAATGTTTTAATTGCAACAAGATTTGACACATGGTATCTAGATGTCCTGACAATGACGTAAATGAAAAAAGTGGCAAGAAGGACAACTGACACTAAAGATTCAAAGACTACAAGGAAAAAGGAAAGAAGTCATGTTACCTAGCTGAGGAAGGAGTTACCGATCAGGAATCTGATGATATAGAAAAAGGATATGAAGTTTTCTATGCTATTGTAAAGGAAGACTCAAATGAAGAAAAGTATGAAGATGAAAAAGTTCTTGTTTCTCATGTAAGTAAAGCTAACCCATGGATTATTAATAGTGGATGTTCACATCACATGACTGATGATATTGATAAGTTTGATAACCTAGAAGAGTATGATGGAGGATTTGTCAGTTTTGGCAATGATGCTCCATGTCCCATAAAAGATAAAGGATCTATTGTATTGAATAAAAAGATGAAATGTGATGATGCTTATTAGGTTAAAGGACTAAACTACAATATGTTGAGTGTGGCACAACTGAACAACACTGGCCACCGACTAGAATTTTAGAATAGAAAGGTGAAGATTTATGGTATTGATGGAGATCTAATTAGAACTAGTGAACAATCAAAAGGTAACCTATTCTACCTTGACACCAACACACATAATTGCTTGTTTATTAAAGTTGAGGATATATCAATGTAGTATAAAAGACTTTGTCATGCAAACTTTGATAACATGATTAAAGTAAGTAAGAAGAGTAGAGTCAGAGTTCTACCAAAATTAATCAAGCTTGATAAAGTGATGTGTAAGGAATGTTAGATCGGTAAGATGACTAAATATAGCTTTTCAAGAAAGTCTTATTCATCAACTGGTATTTTGGAATTAGTTCATACTGATATTTGTGGCCCTATGAGAATTCAAATCTATTATGGAGATCAATATTTCATTTTGTTTGTTGATGACTACTTAAGGATGATGTTAGTAATGTTTTTAAAAGAAAAGTATGATGCATTACAAATGTTCAAATGGTATAAAGCTAGAGTTGAGAAGGAAACATGTAAGCATCTAAAATGTTTAAGATTAGATAAAGGAGGTGAATTTATCTTTGATGAATTTATTGTATTTTGTAATGAGAATGAAATCAAAAGACAAGTATCTGCATTGAGGACTCCACAAAAAAATAGCATAGCTAAAAGAAGAGCCACTATTAGCACATTAATTTTCAATTTGATTTGCCTCTGCTATAGTGTGATTTGAGCTTATATTTTGATGCATTTTACTAAACTAAGGATTTTCCTTGCTAACTTTAATCTTAAAACTATAAAGATATTTTGTGTAAATATTTTTATCAAACCATGAGGATAGTTATTGCTGGATTTTCATGTGTAGGTTAAGCCCAAAAGAAAAAGTATCATCAGAATCAACCCATTTGTGACTTGGATCTGAAAAACTAACCATCAGCTGAGAAACTTAAGGGTTGCATTGATATGAGGCAGGATGGATATATGTTTTCTTAAGTTGTAGGTTGAAAGAGAGGAAGATTATCAAACATTTCTAAGAGAGATTAAAAATTCAGATGTGATTATGGATACCTATGAAGGCCCTCTTCTTCATGATTTCTAAGTTTATCTAGAGAAAGGAACAATTACTTTCTCAATTGGTTTACATGGGCGGGCTTTCACTTTGACAAATTTCTCTAAAATTTATGCTTCAAAGTTTGAAGTACATGAAACCAAATACCAAAAAGTGTACAAAAAGGAACACACGATCTCCTATTTGTGAAAGAGGTTTTATTAAATCTGTATGAATTGATTAAGCATATTATAAATATTTGTATGAATGGGGGGAAAGAAAAAGCTATACTGATGGAGGTTTATTGGTAAGAGTCACTCAGATGACAACACTTAAGAAAAGTAAAAAATGTGCTAACATACACTGATTGAGAAGTGCAACACTAAGGCAAAAACTCATATTGGTGAAATTTATGTTGATAGCTTCAAATAAGAAAAAGGAAAGCCACAAGTTGGTATAAAAATATCGATGAACTCCATCGGTAGGACATACACTAGCTGCGAAGGGATTTATTTATCTTGCAGATAGCCAATGAGGCTATCAGTAAGACTTACACTAATGGATGTTTAAGAAAGAAAGTCTATTAGTTGGGGTTTCACCGATGAATATTATCAAAATAACTAATGAGATTGGGTTAAGTATTTATGAGTTCCTCAAACACCCAATGAGCACATCGACACAACCTATGGCAACATACGATTCAGAAGATGGTTTTAAAGAAGCATTGAGAAGACATATATCAGTAGTATAAAAAAAAGACATTGAAAAGAGTTACACCAATGGGCATATTGGTATAGCCATGCACAACGGTGGAAATTTTTTTGAGCTACCTCGATACCTGATAGTGTAATTTTTAGTGGCGAATATTCACCTTTTGGCAAATTCTAGGGAATACGTTTCATGAAATTGGTGAATCACATAGGTATAGGCTGGCCCATATTCACCCAATCTTGACATGGTAACTACTAAATATTCCTTGGAATCACCAATTATATTTGCCGTTTAACGATGTTGACCATCATATTTGCCTATTACTAATCTGATGTGGTTCTTTTAACGGCCTCTTATTCGCCAATGATATTAATAATGAATTGCATATAAAATTTAAAATAGCCAAATGGTTTATATTGTTATCTTAACCACGACCTATTTCACCACCTGTTAATTATTTGTTTTATTGGTCCACAACGTATTTCGCCAACCCGTTAATTAATTATGTTATTGGTCCATGACGTATTTTGCCAACCTATTAATTAATTGTGTTATTGACTACCGATATTTTTAATTTTTCACCAAAAATAGCATTGATCAGGTCGACACTTGACACGTTTTTGCCAAAAGCCTGGGAATTTAAAAAAAAATTAAAATTGGAAATTTGGAATTTGGAATCATGGATTGATATAAATTCAAATCAAATTTAGAAAACTTAAAAGTAGTCTTATCGTGCGTTGTTACAAATATTTGGAGCCGGAGGACCATATTTACAAATAACAATCTTGCAATAGTAAACAGAGGATTCAACATTTTAGAGAGTCAGAATTCAGAGGAAGCAGGACAAAGGTAAATAATTATTTGTTCACATTTCACAGTGTTTCTATAAATTTTAATTCCTAGAGGCTAGAATCCTAGTGACTAGTGAGAGGTTCAGGTCATTGGGTGAAGATGTCAGACAAGGGTGACTATCCTGAGATTGAGTATCCTCAGGCTACTACTGCTGAAGGGATTCAGATATCAAGGGAGGTTGAGACTCAGACTTCTCACCATGCTCAGGGTAGTGAAGAGATTGGAAAGCTAGACAAGGGTAAGACTCCTCAGGGCAGTGAAGGGCCTGGGAGGCCAGCAAAATGCACAAAACTTAAAGATACTACCATAAAGGCTTTCTTTGGAGTTGGCAATGTTTCTTCTCCATCAACATCAGCAATTGTGAGTGCAAAAGCCATTCACAGTAGCTCACCAGTACCAGTACCACAAGCTGGGGTTGTCATTGAGTTAAATGAAAATGAAAATGCATCAAATGAGGATAACACTGGTGGCACGAGAGAAGATGTTCATGTTATAAGGGATACACAGAACCAGTTGGAAGAAAATGCTAGCAATGAAGATAATAATGATGTTGGTAGGAAGAAAAGAAAAAGGGAAGTAAAAATGGGGCGGGAGTGGGAAATGACAAGAAATTTTAAGGTTGATTGGGTAGAAAAGTACTGGTTCATTGAACCAGTCCTAAGCAATGATGAACAACCAACATAATGCAGGTGTAAGATTTGTACTTGGAAACTTAAAAGAGAGAAGAAGTTGTAACTAAAGCTTGACACTATAGAAAAGCATATTGGTAAGGTTAATGAAAAATAGACCATAGACAGACAAGAAATATCAGTAGTGAGATGGAAATCAAAGGAAGAATGTCTTCATGTTAAGTATGCCATAGAATATGAAGAGCATAACAAGAGAATGGCAGTAATTGCTAGTAGTGAAAATCCAATCAAGGCTGGGTTTAAAATTGCAGCCAATGAAGAAAACCTGGCAAAGACCGTTCAGATGAGTGTTGTTTTTCATATTATGTCCAGAGGGCGTCCTATGAGAAACTTCTCAGAATATGGTAATTTATTATCTTTTTTGAAAGTTCCTCACTATCCTATGTCACATTGGTCAACAAACGTTGGATGGGAAATGGCAAACTATCTTTCTGAGGTGGAAAAGCAAAATTTACAGGAGAAAGTAAAATAGTCCAGATTCATTTCATTATCCATAGATGAAGTTATTGTAGTAGATAACATTGATTGGGTCTATATGCATGTGTATATAGTAAAATAACATGTCCACCAAGCTCATCTACTCTATGTTCGTAAAATGAGGGGCAATTCAACAGCAGAAAACTTATATTTTGAAGTGAAGAATGCTTTGAATGAAGTTGCTAGTATGGATGATTTGATAATTGGAAAGAAGTTAGTTTGTGTTGGAGCTGATGGAGTTGCACTAATGCAAGGCCAAAGGAATGGTCTATGTGCAAGATTATAAACTAGTATTGCACCTTACATGCTTGGCATACATTGCATGGTCCATTGAATGAATTTAGCATATAAAATTGTAAGCGATTTTCCTACAGTGTCAAAAGTTGAAGATCTAGTTCGTGACATATACTCTTACTTCTGCAGAAGTCCTAAACATTTTGTAGAATTTAAGATGTTCTCAGAGGGAGTAACACCAGGAAACAAGCTTCTCAAGTATGTTGAGACCATATGGATCTCTTTGCATGGACCAGTAGAAAGAGTTCTAACAGAATATCAATCCTTGATCAGATTAATATATGAGCAACACCTCACAGTAGACAAAGCTTCTAATTTGTTACATAAGTTAAGTGATATAGAGACTTTGTTAACTTTAGCTAGTCTTCTCCCCATGTTGGATTTAATGAACAAACTTTTTAAGAAAGTGCAAGACAGGACTATGTATATCCATGAGTTCTCAGATTTACGTAGAATGACATGCATTGCCCTGGATAATTTATACTCATTTATGATAACACTTCAAAGCCCAATTTTTTTTAGGTGGCAAATAATTTTAGATTTGAATCATGTTGAGAATTTTTTACAATTCAATGCAAAAAATGATTTATGTGTGTTTGTGAAAGGATATGAAATACCAATTCACAGGTCTAAGACGGGCAAGCGAGGCAGACTACTTCTAGTTAAAAGGGTTGATTCTGATAGGTTTGTTAAATCTGTTAGTGAGAATTTGAAGTCAATTTCCTACCAACTTTCAAGTGAGATTTGTGAAAGATTCCCTCGAGAAGAAATTCTTGAAGCCATGGGTTGTGTGTTTCCTCATTTTTGGAAAAACATCAGAGATAGACAACTTGATGCTCATATGTTTCATAAAAAAATTGATGAATTGATCAGAGAGTTCTCAAAACATGAAGATTGCAATGGACAACCAATTGATGGAATTATAGATTTAGCTAATCTTAAAAAACAATGTAGACAATTTGCATTATGTATGAAATTATAGTTAAAAAACTTGGAGAATCCATTTGAACCTAGTGCAATAACCAGGCTTTGGAAAAGGATAGAGCAGAGTGAAGTTTTGCATGATTCAATATCATAATATTTCAAACTTGCTGATTTATGTCAAACAATGATATTGGGGTCGGTGGAAGATGAAAGAGTTTTTAGTGCATTGGGGTTTTTGAAATCAAAGATCAGAAACAAACTAGACAAAAATTTGGAAACTTTCTTGAGGTTGTTTGTAACTCTGTACAATGTTAGAGACTTTCCTTATGATAGAGCATTGGCAATTTGGAATTCCCTGTGTGAAAGATGAGGGCTTTTGAACACTAGTTCAAATTCAAAACATGGTGGTTCTGAGACAAACGATGGATCTTGGTCCCAGACTCAGAATGACGATGAAGAATGTTTTGATTTTGAATACCCAACTCAGAATGAAGAAGATCAAGAACCTCTTTCTAGTAGTAGTAGTCAATTTTAGGAGTTGGATTCCATATGGGATATAGAAGAGGTAGACTGCTCACTGACACTGAGTGAAGAGTGAAGTGATTTAGAATTAGCATTCGGTTAATAGCTATTTATAATTTTATACACTGTATACTTATTACTGCACTTGTTGGATAAATTGATAATGGACTTGATTCTGAATATTTATTATTGACAATTTGACTCATATTCAGCTACAAGTAATAAGTATTGTTCATGATTTTGTAATTTGAATTTTGATTTTTGTAATTTGTAATTTGAATTCATGATTTTTGCAATGTAGAATGTTCAAGAAATTTGCAATTTGAAATTTTGAATTCATATAATTATTAATGTCCTTTTTCGTCACTGTATAGTGTAAATTGTAAACACCTTGGCCCTCAATGCCTCATAGTCATGCAAGCTGTAGCCATGTTATTTCAAGTTTCAACTTCAAGAATAAGATTCAAAACTTAAGCTGGGCTGGTTGCGAAGTTACACAAACAGTTCATCTAACCCTGTCTCAACTTCGCTACATGCAAATTAGAGGCCTTTCGAACCCTTCCAAAGTTACGGTGATGAACTGATGGTCTTCTTAGTTCCTAACATCTTCGATTCTCCGCTCTCATATAACCTTGCGAAGTCCTGCACAAAGCCTTTCGTAACCTCTCAACTGTTTAATCTTGTAACTGATTAACCTTTCTGAAGTTACGCCTTTTTTCCAAATGCTTCATCACAACTTCGTAACCACCAACACTAATGGCCAAAAAACCCTCACAAAGCTCCATCAACCAACTATTCCTGACAAAGTGTCAAATATTAATCCATCTATTGACACATGTTACAATCCATTCCTCTGTGCTTTCCATGTGGCATGCAACTAACTATCACTTTCAACACCATTACACACTGTCACTTTTAACTGTCTCTTTATTTCTAAAGTTACCCACATCGTTAGTTGAAAGTCCCTCGGAAGTTCAGAACCCATTAGCATCCTAACCACTTAACCGTTGAGCAGTTACGAAACAACCCATTGTTACTTCAGAACATTGTTGGTGGTCTGTTAGTAATGCACACATGCTTAAAGGTTCTTTTAAGTGACTTGAAAAAGTAACAATGAAATAGAACCAATCTGAGCCTTTCTAGGGTTTATTGGATTTTTAGACCATATCTCAACCTAGCACTTAGGGTTTTAACATTTTGATCAAAAATTTGAAATTTAGGCCTTGGGGAGGAAAATTGCAAGAAATTCTCAAAGCAATTGTGAAAACTGAAAATACTACCAACATGGTCAAAGACTCAAAGCTTCCTAATTTCTTAGAAATTATCATTTGTCAATTTATTATAATAATTTAATTTATTTGTCATAGTTCATAGTTCATACTCATTAGTCAATTTATTATTTGTTAATTTCCTAATTTCCTAATACTAAGCATTTACTTAATTACAATTGAGATTCTTAACTTGAGCCAATGAGCTCTTTACAAAATTACACAAGCACAGTGACAGAAAAATTGAAAATTACAAAATATCCATGTATTAAATTTAACTTCCTTGAAATTTATACATCAAGATTTCAAATTCAAGAATCAATGATCATAGTACTAGTAACTAGACTCAGAGGTGAGAGGACAGAGACTTGAAGTCTCACACTTCTATGATCTATCAGAAAATTACAAAATATCCTTGTATATTTGTATTAACTAAAACTTCCTTGAAATTTATACATCAATGTCAATGATCAATGAATATGATCAATGATCAGAAAATAAAAACTAACATTGGCATTTGGAAAATTAAGCAAATTTGGAAACAATTATTAGAGTGACAGCTGGTAGCCTGGATTCTTTAGAATCAGTCTTGATTTTCACCAAAGGTGTATCCATAGCAGGTGAACCGCAAACATAAGATACCCTATTTGAATTAACTGGCCTCCCTCTATTGGCTCTTCATCTAATACCAGAACTATCTCAACTACTTCCATCATCCATGTCAATGTGGCAAGACAAAGGCTTGAATCTCTCCAATGTTTTGCCACACCACAATTTCCCTCTTTGATAGCCAAGTTACCTCTCTAAGTGTCTCCAAGTCTTCAAGGCATTTGTTCCACTTGGCATCCATTATGGCTTGAGATTCAACAACAAACTTATTCATGTCAATCTCTTGCTTGTACAATTCATCTGCAACTTCATAAAAAGTTGAAATGTCAGCATCACCAGCAAAATAAGAAGCCACCTTACTACATTCCAAAATTTGGTTGAAAGAATCAACCCACTCCTGTCATTCCTTCAAGTGTCCCTCTTTGTCCACAATAGTAGGGATATATCCTTCAGACTCTTTAGCAAAAGCCTTAAGCTTTGCCTAAACGTTTTGTAACTTGCCAATGAAAAATGCATACAAATCCTTTACTAATAACACCATTTCCTTAACATCAATTATTTTGTTAGGTAACTCCATTTTTTTTCCCATTAGTAAAATTAACCTATCAAAGAATTGCAAGAATGGGCCCCAAGTAATAATGGGGTTAGTACAGACAAGGCATTAGAACATTGATATTCTATCCCTTGCAAAGAAATGAAAGTACTATGAAGGATTTGAGACTTCCCTTTTAAAATATTTACTCTGTGCAATAGCACCTTCTTCAAAGTCTCCTTTTTAGAAATTCCAGTATTAGTAGGCTCAAGCTGATCAACGTCCATTATTATCTTTTCTGTTGCAAGTTCTGAAGCTAAGCCCCCCTCATGCTCAGTTTGGACCCCTGCATCACATACCTCTGCAAATTTTTGGATTGATTTTTTAGAGTATTTATTTCATCTTTTAGCTCCTTCACAGTCTTATCCAGGAAATAATTCTTCTTCAATTCCTCTTCAAACTTTTTTCTAGTTTCCACATAATCTTTGAATGTCCTGGCTAGCCTGTTCTCCAAGTCCTCAACCACTGCTTTATTCATGGAGGATGCATGATGTAGGAGATTTTCTATCTCTAATCTTGTAGTGTCCTACAACCTCCATATTAATTGGATAACCTGTGTTGTGTCTTGGATGTCAACCAATCTGGGCTTACTAGATTCTAGGGCCACACACCATACTACTAGTGTCTTAGTGTCCATATTGAATCCAGAACCCCTCGTGAGTCCATCAGGGCCAAAAGCTTCATAAGCTATAGCTTTATCTTGCCTCCTGATTTGGTCAATTAGGAATGAGGACTCCAAGTCCCATCTAGGGATCAACAACATGCCACTTCTCTTTACAAGATCTCTTGCCTCCTCCACAGTTAATGTTTCACTGTTGGGATCATAGCCCTGTAATTTTTTAATCATTTCAACAATTTTTTCCTATGATTCCCCTGGTTTCAAAGATAGTGTTAATTCATTCTACTTAACTCTAAAGAGAAAACTTTTAAACTCATCAGACTTGATGAATTCATCATCATCTATAAACTTTTTAGCCTAGATGACCCTGTCATCCAATCTAGTTGTAGCCAATTCTAACTCATCTAGGGCCTTTTCTCCCTCATCTGCCATTGATGTAAAAAAATTCTATCTTAAGTTAGCAAAGTAAAGGCTATTACCTAACAGGATTTGTAGTGCCTTTTTCCTTTTGTGGTACATTCATCAACTTTTGTTTCTTTGATGGCCCCTGCTTAGATGTGGATGCAGATGGCTCATCTTGTTCTATTTCTACCATAAACACCACATCAGGTTTGACTTCCTCGAGGTTTATTCTATCCTCCTTCTCATCAGGGATGTTTGACAATTTAGACATAATATCTTCGTAATTCTCTATACATATGTCAATTCTCTGAATGTATTTGAGATCAAGAAAGAAACCAGGGAAGCTAGGGTTTGCCTTTTTCAATTGTTCCTCTACCCTTACAATATTATTCCATTTATAGGTTCTCTCTTCACAGGTAACTTTACTATAAACATTTCTAATAACATCCTCCTCTGTCATAGGCTGATTTAGAGCCAAATTGTGATTCCTCATTTCTCTCAATGCTACTCTAACAAAGTCTTCAGGGTCATACATCCTTGCTTTACCAGAGGGAAATCTCAATTGTCTCAGGAATTCATGGATTTGGTCCACAACATCTTTACCTATAGAAAAATCCCCTATTTGGAACCTCCTTGCCAGAAAGGTTTCCTTATGTCTTTTAGGGCCTAAGTGCTCTCTATCCATCATGATAAGCTGCCACATGAATTCTACTATTGCCAATCTTTCTGGGACAAATTTTGGCATTATGTGTGGACATTGAGGGAAAGCATACACTCTTATAACAGTAAAATTCTAAAAAAAAACCATATCACCCCAATTGTGCTTGATGTCATTGTCAATATTAAATGCTAAGGGTCTAAGAAATTTTCTAACAAGTAAAGGAAATATTTCCCTCACAATACCTAACATGTTCATTACTGGATCCACAAAATCACTATAAAAAATAATAGAATTGGAGAAATGGTAAGTTTTATGCACCCATAACCTGGTCCACAGCTGAACTAGAATAGTTCCTCCTGCATTCTTGGTCTCATCGATGAACCCTAGGTTGATGTAGCCAATATTGCAATAGAGGATCAGGTGCATTAGCATGGAGTAGTGATTGAAATTGAAGATTTTAAAATTAGTCTTCACATTCATCCACTCAGTGTGCATTACATTGATTATGTGCCCCACATAATCATACTCCTTGTTGGTGTATAGGTCCTGAACATCTGTAGCCATGAAAAAAATGTCAGGAGTCACTATCGAACCTCCATCTAGTCTAATAACTTTGGGTAGACCATAGATGGTATTATGGAAATAGGGAAAGAAAATCTCAATACCAAATGAATCTTGCAACCTTCTTCAGCAACAACCCTGCCTCTTTCTTTTCTCTAGGAATATGCCTCCTCATAACCCTTCCATGGTAGTAACTTTTTTGTCTATTAAACAGGGCCTCCTCTTCTACTAGGTCAATATCCACGCTCATAGGTCCCTGAAGGTTGAAAGCTTGAGTAAAATTCACTCTATCTAACATGCAAAGTATAGACTTGTCATGCTTATGGAAAGCTTGTGTCACTGGATTGTATGCTTCAATTAACACTTTCATGAGGTCTACATCCAAAAATACCTCAGGTACTATCAACTTTCCCATTTTCCTATCCCATGGGTTTGAAATAGGAGGGCCTCTAATTCTATTGTTATAGAAAAACATGAAGAGCTCATACCCAATTGTGTTTGGGTAGTCAGCATCCCTGTAGAATGCATAAGGGTCCCTCCATTCATAAGTGTTAGCTGATTGCAAATTTGAGGATGCAGGAAACAATTTCATCCATTCTTCAGTGTATATGTTTGGCCTCTTTGTTCTTGAATGCACAACGACACTCTTTTCTGGACTGCAACAACATCAGGAGATCCTTGTTCTGCCATTCTTTTAAGTATAGTAAACTCTAAGCAGTAAGCTCCTTTTCTATCTGCACTTAAAGCCAAAGGTTTCAACTCTATGGTTTCTCTTAGTCTTCGACTCTAGAAATTATGGATGCTCTATGAAGTCACTGAAGTGTGAATTGTATTTAATAATGAACAAGTAACAAGTAACTCACAAGTACAACCAGGCTACCAGCCACCAGGCCACCTACTCTATTAAAAATTAAAATCACATCAAGCACACATGCATGAAATTAGTAATTACCTTTTTCAGAAAAGTGTCACTATCAACTGTCACTTCCAGCATAGATTTGGCGGTGATCCAAGATGAGAAAATAATTAGCATGTTGTCGAAGTGATGCTAATGGTACATCTAACCCTAGGTCCCTATCTCAAATTCTCAACTTTGCTAAATTGCTACCTACAAATTAGAGGCCTTGGCCCTTGGCCGTTTGAATTTGAAATTTGAAAAATTTGAGACTTGTGAAGTCACACAACACCTTTTCGAAACTTTGAGACTATTAAACTAACCAGAAAAATGAAACCTTGAGATGTTACGACATAGCCTGGCATGCCACATGACACTTGTACTTCACACTTTCCATGTGGCATGCAACTTACTCTTCATCTCTCACTTTTCAACACCTTACAAAGTTACGCATGAAGTTAGTCATGACTTTGGAACCCCTAACCATCATAATAAATTAACTATTGCGAAGTTATGAAACAACCAAACGTAACTTTAGAATTGATAACCATCATAATAAATTAACCATTGAGAAGTTATGAAACAACCAGGTGTAACTTTAGAACCGAGCACCATCATAATAAATTAATCGTTGAGAAGTTACGAAACATCCAGGCATAACTTCAAAACCCATCACCATCATAATAAATTAACCATTGAGAAGTTACAAAATAGCCAGGCATAACTTCAGAATAGATCACCATCATATTAAATTAAATGTTGAGAAGTTACGAAACAACCAGGCGTAACTTCAGAGCTTGGAGTGGGTTCCAATTTATTTAGTACTCTGATTTAGCATTCTGATTTACTAATTACAATTTACATATTTTTCAGTTTATAAATAATAAAACTATTGTTTAATTTCATTATTCACATAACATGTTACTGTATTAGAATTTAGTGTATTGAATATTGAAATTTAAAGTATTAGAAAATAACGCGTATTACGTAAAACTAAAAATAGTAACACTATTTAAAAAAGAGTCTTCTGACTTCTTGATGTTTCATTTGTATAAAGTATTACAAATTTACAAACTATAGTATTACTATGAAATTCAAAAACTGGTATACAATATATTATATACATAATACTGGTAACTTAAACCGAATCACTAATTCAAAATTTCACTGAGCAGTTGTGGTTTCCCCAGAAGGAGAAGTGACAAGCTTCCAACTATTTCCAAAACCAAAATGAAAAGTACATTTGATTATTTCGTATTTGCAAATTACAACTTACAAGTAACAAAAATTTTCGTAAGATCCACAAAGAAAAAAAGATTAGTCGATGCGCAAACCAAAAAATAACAGGATCATCTGATTCATCTCCTCCTGGAATGCCTCCTGGTTGAAGCCATGATCATAAAAAATGACATGCATCTTTGCCTTGTCATGTTCTATTTCAGGTTCAAACATGTCACTTTCATAACCGGCGTAACTAGTAGCATGATCCCATGCTGCAGACATTAGATGACTGAGGACATCCTGTTGAATCTCCTCCTCCATATCCAAATTTGGTTGGATAACAGGTTCTGGGTTCTCATTTGATGATCCCTCAACTACTGGAAGACCCATTATGTGAAAGCACCTAGAAAATACAAATAATCACCAACTTGCCATCCAAATTTAGAAATTTAGAAAGCACCCATGCTCTGCAATTCCACTACCGAGGAGCATATAAAGAAAATAATCACCAACTTGCCAGCCGTAGTAAATTTTGAAGGAATGTTTCACGTAAGGTGGCTTGCCTAGGAAAAGGAAATTAATGAATATCGGTAAAGAAAAATTGCAGACATTGTAATATCCTGCGTAACTTGGCTCCAAAGTTGAAAAGAAGAATAATGAATGTTGATGAATCAAAGCTCATATCCCATAAAATTATCCTTTTTTAATGTCTAATCAAAATCCTGGCCTGGATTATGTACCACTCAAGTGACGCAAACTACCAGCATTGCCTCGGAACCACCATATCCTAGTTGTGATTTTAAATTTTGAACTGACAACTTGGCAGCCGCATTAAACTTTCACGTAATGTGACTTGACTCCAAAAAGAAAGATAATGAATGTTTACGATTCATAGCTGAGATCTTGTACAAATTAACCTTTTTTAACATCTAATCAAAATCTTGTCATCGTTAAGTGTCATTAATTGTACTTCAGTGTTCAATGTCACTGTAACTTCGCGGCTAAGTTATGAAAACTGCCAACATGGCCTCAGAACCCCATATCTTACTTGCGATCATAACTTATGAAGTCACGCACACTGTCAACCTGTCCTTTGTGTATCTTCATGGCCTTCAACTACAAACTGCTAGCATAGCCGCTGAAGTCACGCATGCCATCAACCTGACCATTACGTATCTTTGTAACTGTCAACATCGACCCTCCTTTTAGCCTACCGAAACTACACACATTGTCACCAATCACCACAAACTATGCCAAAGCTACACAAATGCCAAATTTTCAACCACAAACTTACTTGAACTTTGTGTATCTTCGTGGCCTACAACTCTAAACTACCAACATAACACCCGAAGTCATGCATAACAGCCGTAGTCCTATCACTATGTTTTGAACTTTTGAATATTCACCAATTTATATTTTTTATAATATAAATATTGTTTTATATTCGCCAATTTATATTTTTTATAATATAAATACTATTTTATATTCACCAATTTATATTTTTTTATAATATAAATAATGTTTTATACTCGCCAATATATATTTTGGTAGTTATGAAACAAAAACACAATTCGCCAAGATAGTTTCACATAGTTTGAGGGAGCATGAATAATTCGCCAATTGAGATTATTTTTTTTTCTTTGAAAAGAAAAAAAATTTGCCAATTTTTTTTTTTCCAACTTTTGCCACTTTTTTACACCTTTTTTGAAGGGGGGGTTTCTTAAAGATTACCCTAATACCTGATGAGGCTATTAGTATGAAATATACCGATTAATATTATAAATAAGGGCTTTAGAGTGAGGAAATAAATGGTATACAAATGGCACCAAGAGGGAATGTTTTTCAGGGAAACCTATGCTGACAAGAATTTGTTATCATATCAGTTCAAATTTCAAAACTGAGGCAAGAGATTTCCAATAAATGCTCTGATTAGGTAAATCAATGAGGTCACACAAGGCAAATTTATGAGTTGCTTCCTTTATAAATTATTAAAATCAATTCATCATTCAAGTGTTTTTAATTATCCAAAGAACTTGGTAGAAGAAGATTTCATAGACTACCATAAGAGAATTCAATTGCAAACATGGAATCATCTAGTGCTTCAGGAAAGAAGAGTCCAACTAAAAGTACAGATTCAAAGGCCAAGAAGATGAAGACATAGGAGAATGTCCCTACCAAAAAAATGAATCAGGACATGATTGACCAAATGCAAGCTCTTGGCCCTAAATCATGAAGGTCCAAACAACATCTTCCAGAAAATGATTAATTGGAGGATAAATTAATGGCTGTAGGAGACATTTGGACCAAAATTAGGGGATACAAACTATTCATGTTTCATTATCTAAGGGGATATAAGTCAGCTCCATTGTGTCACCCATGGATTATGAACCTTGGTAAGTTGATTGTGCCCAATGTATTCATGAATTTGAAAATTTTAGATCTCTTAGTGAGGAATTATGATTCAACAAGGAGATGCATCAAAGACCCTTGTGGAAATGTTTTTATCCATTTTTCTATGGAAACACTAAATGAAGTTTTAAACCTAGATCAAAGTTGTAGCATGTTATTTTCATTCAAATAATTAGAAGAATAATACATTAGGATGGATACCACATACAACAACTGGAAGCTATAAATTCACAAGGAGAAGAAAGGAGAACAATTCATCCCTCTCACAGAACAAAATGGGCCACCATTTAAGTTAAAATATTTAGGGATTATTTGTAGTATACGTATTTATCCTATAGACAAGTTGGATATGTGGAGGTACCTTACCTCATGAGCACTAGGCATATGGTGTTAGCCATAGACATTCAAATGTATAAGATACGACCATTTCATTATGCTACTTATGTTATATAAAATTTGCACGAGGGGTTTTTGTCTCTAAGGGATAATGAATATCCAAGGTTTATGTATTATTCTTTTTTAATGCATATTGTTTTATTTTATGGATATGTGATAGGGATGTGGCCTAAGGAATTAAGGTTGAATGTTAGAAACATGGAAGGAAATGAACAACCTATGCAATTATGGACTTCCATTTGGGATTCCAGATATCCCAAATCAAATTATATAAAATTTTAGGAGTGGTTTGTCAAAAAAATTTACTAGATGTATGGATATCCATATGACAAGTCAATTTTAATGGAGATCAAGATATTTATAAAATCGAAGGATTTTGATGAAAGGAAAATTTTCCAGCATAATTGGGGAGATTAGTATGTCCATTTGGATTTCACATGTTTTAGGATTTGTGGTTTTGAAGGGGCACCATATATGTCACCTAAGATTTTTCCAGATAGAATTGCATATTTAGAAATTTTAAGGTAATTAAGTATCTCAAATGCTTAGAATTTTGGAGGTTTGCATAAGAATAATATCTTGCTTGGTACTCTTAATTTTGGGGATTTTATGTTGGCAGTGGGTCAGCATCCCTCGCAGGGTTCACGACATGGCTTACTCGCCTCTTGTGTCTTCTATAAGTCTAGTGGTTGTATCAAACATTAACAGGTCAATCTTTTGGTGCAACAACAACCTTAGTGGTTAACAAGTGGTATCAGAGCTTGGTCACAGGTTCGAATCCATGCAGGCCATGACAAGTGACGTTGGGAGGTGGATTGTTGGCAGTGGTTCAGCATCCCTCACAGGGTTTGCAACATGGCTTAACCACCTCTTGTGTCTTCTATAAGTCTAGTGGTTGTATTGAACATTAACAGGTTGATCTTTTGGTGCAACGGAAACCCTAGCAGTTAACATTTTACTATTGTGTCAAAAAAATCCTATGAAGTGATTCATAAGAAAAAACTTGATGAATTCAATCTAATGGAACATTACCCAAGGAAAGGATATGATCCCAAAGGATATATCCATTCCTACAAGAAGAAACAAAGTTTGGGTGACTATCCTCATGATTTTGTACCAATGGAGGAAATTTTTAGAAATTTGGAGGATGATGAAGCCCAAGCAGTGATTGAGGAATACAATAGAGAATTGGATGAAAAGGTACATCAATTGATGTAGTTGGAATCTCAAGAATAGGTAGGAGAAAATGAGCCTAATGATCAAGAGACAATTTCTAGGTTATAAGCAGGAGATGTTGAAGAGGAACCTGAAAAGGATGAAATGATTATAGCCAAACTAGAGGTACACAAGGATGCTAGGCTTGATGAATACTCTTCCTTTGTGTCAAATTATGTATTTGTGAAATCTAAAGAGTTTAAAACTTTCCTATTTAATGTTAAGGGTAAGAGACTTAGAGAGTTAGTCCCAAACATTACACCTAAAAATGAAACAACATTGTTGAGGAAATTTAAGGGGGATATTGATTATGAAGTTGAAAATATGACTGCACAAAGATGTCAAAAGTTGTTGATCAAAGCTAGTGTTATTCTCTTCCTTGGTTAGGATCTTAGTGCTTCATTAGTTTTTGATAGTTTCTTGCATTCTAATAATAAAGAATTTAAACTTGATATTGAGGGGGTGAGTGATATATACATTGGATCAAGGTATGACCCAAAGGAAGAAGCTCTTTTTCTATGGGCATTGTGTCCACCAAATAAAAGGCCAAAGATTATAGATGTAGATAAGGCATTTAGTCACATGATGAAATTAAAAGTGCGAGAGATTGACCCTCTTTTTTCTATCGATGTGGGAGTTGACATATAAAAAGTCAACAGGGCTTAGATGTTAAGGGTGTCTAGAGAAAGAGACCAATATAATGCAATGTATGAGGAAGGCTTCAAAAGGGTTGGATATTTAGTTTCCATGCTAACAACACCAAATAATACCATATGGAAAAATAAGAATGAGGAGTTTCATAAAGAGCATCAGGAATTGGTTAAACAAGTGAATAATGTCAGGGTTGATACTTCTTCTTTCATGTTACATAAGAGATTTGAGAGGTTGGATGACAATTTGGAGGAATTATGGGATGTATATAGGAAGATTATAGAAAAATTTATAACCCACAATAGAATAAAAAATAGGTTGGATCTGAAACTTCATGATAAGAACTTAAGTGGGTCAAATTCCAAGGAGATTGAAGAAATGAATAACGTAATTGCAAAGCATGAAAATTTTATTGAAGACCTTGAAGAAGAGTAAGATGAATTCAAGAATGATGTGAAAAAGGGATTTCCTAAATTGGTAGAGCAGAATGAAAGACAAAGATAAATGGATTGAGGAATGCTAAAGTATTCTTGTAAGCCCCCTTAATTCTTCTCATGCCAATGGTTTGGACTTGGAAGGAGCCACTTAACAGATGGAGCACCTGATTATGCTGGAGAATATTGTCAAATATACAATTCATGATGCTTCCAAAAAAAATTTGGATCACATTAAAAAATGTGGCATGCTTCTAGGGGATTAATCTTTGTTTCCAAGAGTCCTTTTATGAATTGTCTCTTTATGAATAATTTCTATATAATGTGTTTGTTAAATTAGTTTGTTAGTTGTCAGTTAGGTAGTAGTTACAACTATTGGTGAAGGGGTATTCCCTTTCACAAGAATTTAATCCTCTCTTATATATAGGGGATCATTTTAATATTTTAGATATAGAAAAAGATTTATAGAATAGTCTTTTTACAACTAATACTATTGAAGATGCACAACTGAAGAACTTACTCTTAGAATTTATATTCAGTTGAACAAAATCATATCCATTTCTAATATAATATCAAATGCTTCTCTTTCTAAAAGGTGTGCAATTTTCATTATGATTTAATTAGTTCTTTAAGATATCTATTTTATAAAAGTGGATGTTGTATGCGTAGTCTTTTAGAATGGTGTTTTGATTATATTACAATTTGATCATCAAATTTAAGATTGTTTGTCAAATTAATTCTATCTTGTTGGCCTTTTCTTAACTAAAAGTTAAAATCAATAAGACTAGTTGTGGTAATAATTCAAACTACTTGAACACATATAAGCCATTCAATTGACAGTTATTTTTGAGGAACAAGTTTAAAACTCATCTCAAAAAGTTATACATAGAATCATTTCAAACACTATTGCATCATTCTAAAGGAAATAAGGCACTTGTCTTCTATTGTTTGGATATTGGTTAAGTAAACACTCTCAAAGAAGTTTTAATAAAGAGCTATTAGAAACTCTCAACATATTTAAAGCAATCATATCGATACAAGAAATCAAACATCCGAAGAATTTTAATCTACATACAATAAAAAATCATTCAAGAATCAACTTTCCATCTTGAATAATTACTTAAAATTTTACTATACATTCTGCATCTACTATAAAAAGCCTCCAACAAAAAAATTAAGGTTGAGGTATAGGCCCACCCTCCTTGGTTCTGTAGAGCCTAAAGTGCAGGGGGGAGGATCATAATCGATCACTCCCATTTGTTGACCAATTCAATTGGAAAATCTAATAATTGGTCAGAAAGCTCATAGGATTTCCAATCTTTTGACTTGGGCATCAACACCCCCTTGAGAGTGAATCAAAATATGATGAGGTACCATAGTGATTTCAAACAATTTGATTGATAAAAAGAATGTTATTTTAATTAGACATGATGTAGAAAAGTTTTGATCTAATGTCGATTGAGTTAAATATGTTTAGGAACACATTTTGAACTTGTTGGGGTCTTGTTGACCATTTTTTACCAAGTTTGACCATCATTTGGTCATGGTTAACCAAAAATTTTGAGCACATAGATTAATATTGAGATAAGATTAGAATTAATTTTGGGTTCATTTCACATTATGATGGGTGATTGCACAAGTGGTCAACTACATTTGACTAGAAATTTGTTTTATGAATTTGGAAAGTTAGTTTAGATTAAATTTTGATTTAGATCCCAAAAATGGAATCACGACCGTCAAATTAGGTAGGGGTATAATTTTCACCAAAATTGGAGCACTTTGAAAATTAGGTCAAATTGATAGAAAAGGGGTCAACAAGTTAACATATCATGCAGGAAATGTTATGTCAATATACATGTACTTGATCGCGTTAGAGAGGATAAGATCTATAGTCAACCACTTCTAAGAAAATAATGAGAATGTCAATGTGAATTTCAAATTATGTTCTTACTATCACAAGATTTATACAATTTAAAAAGCAATGTTAGCATGCTAAAAACACTTTAAATGGAAATCTAACATGAATGCAACCTAGGACTTTAGTCACTGATTTTTATTTGCTCTTTTTCATCATTGAGCATTTGGGACACAAAATGTCGATACAAACCTCATTGGTGAGGAAAACATGAGGATACGAATGACATAATTAGATTGAATGTCAGAAGTGGACATACACATCAAGGCACAAAGAGCCAGGATGACTTGAATGTCATTTCCTTTTGAAATTGCAAGTGAGCATAAGCAGCAGGTCATATAGCACCAGGATGAATTGAATTTATTTTTTGTACAAACATACCAAACAAGATAGAGAATCTTCTTTTACTATGAAATAGTGATTTTTTTGTCCACAATGACCCTTTATCATTCATAACCTAGGACATATTTTAGAATTGTATACCTGTAGTGATTCGTACGTTCACATCCTTGGGTAGATATTTGGATTGCAATAGTAATAAGAAATCATTAAATAAAATAATCAATTGCCTTTTGAGTATGATTAGGAGTTAAAACTGATTAATGATCAAGTCAACAACTTTTTTTCCCCTTTTTTATTTATGCAACTCCACCTTTATCTCAATTTTGCTTTATTTCTTGTTTTTATCATTTTCTTCCTTGTTTTTATCAATTTTGGAGATTTATCTCAATTTTGCATTTTAAATTTAATTCAAATTAATTCCTTTTTTATGTGTAAATGGTAAAATGGGTTCAACTTAATTAATGTGCTAGGACATTAAATTAAATTAATTGATTTAATTACTTTTAATTGCCAGATGAGGTTGATATTTAGGAATTAATTGATTTAAATTATTTTGCAACTTTAATGATTAGATCAGATTTAATGATAGAATTGAATTACCTTTTTGTGTTAGGAATTTTATGATTATGATCAATAATCAAGATTAGGGGACCATGGTTCAAAAGACTAATTTTGGGTGATTATAGGTATGTCTTCCCATGTGTATCTCCTTCAAGCTTCCACTACTCTATTCTAATATAAACACCATTATGCCCAAAGCTATGAAGCAACTCATTATGATCCCAATAAATTATTACACCAAACATTCCAATGCCATAATCCCAAATCATCACGCTCTCATACAAAAAAAAAATAGATAAATAAATGTCTTTTTTCATGCCACCAATGCAATTTGTCCATCTAAATATGAAAGATCTCCAATGAATGTGAAAACTGATCATTACAAGTGCACAATCAACCATGTCAATCCACCATATGCTACTACAAATCCTACTCAAAATGATGTGGCAAGTATCCTCAATTGCAAAGGACAATGGAATCTCATCACTGTACCAACCTCCAACAAAGAAAGATTGATCCTAATCTTTCCAAAGCTTCCAGCTAGATGTTTTCCTAAAGGACCAAATTGAAGTCCTTGTGATCAATAGTGTGAAACAACTGTTGGTGTTTCAAAATGGCTTATGCTCTTAGGCTACCACTATACCTTCAGACTGATTTTAGGTATGGTTTGTTAGAATAATTGAGAGGGGGGTGAATCAGTTAATCATCATCCCAATCAAAAATGTATAATCTAAAAAAAAATACTTCAATTTCCACTACTCGGTAACTTATAATACTTTTATTGTCTGTGCATTTATCGATTATCAGTCTAATAACATATAGTAGTTACCGATCAAATCAAATATGCAACATGTAAATGTGACATCAAAACTAACATCATAATCAACACATAACACAAGAGATTTAACGTGGAAACCTTGTGAAGGGAAAAATCACCTCGAACCGGCAACCCAAAAATATTCACTCTTCTGAAGTGAGGTCGGTGAAGACCCAACCCTGTTAAAGGTTACAAACACATTGTTAGGTGTGACCTTGTTAGAGGATTTAAGACCAACCATTATCATCCAACCAGCAGTCACTCTGGGGTTGACAGGATAACAATGTTCATTCCATGAATGATACATAATAAGACTTTCTTAGTCCACTTGGTTAAGAGATTTGACTGTGTACAATGGTTAAATATGTAACAGTAGGTGATATGTCTTAGTACAACTTCAATTGCAAATATATAGATCAATTTTTAGCTCATACAAATCTTTCTGATCAATGTAACATTTCTGATTCAACAATATATCAACTTATTATTCGTCGGTAATCACTCTCTGTCACTCGATAATGCTCTACAGTAGGGTTCTCCTTAACTAGTATGATCATAATGCATGAAAACTTGTTCACATGATGATTCTGCAGTTTCCTTCTCTTCTGGCATCACACTCATTGTGAAATCTTTAGTCTCTTATATAGACATGTAAACCATTTTCTTTTGCTCCATCAAATTTTTTTGCTTAATCATCTCCATTGATTTTGCCTCTTAAACATACCTCGGCACTTGTGTCAATAACATGTTTGATTCTCATCCTTTAGATCTTTCCTGAATTTTGTCAGTCATCGATCTGTGTAACAAACTTTATATATTACCTTGAAATCATACACTTTCCAACTCATCAATCTTATCGGCTAAACTAATCATTTCATTTATTCTATTCTTCTCGGTTAACAAAGAAATGCGTCGGTGAACACAAGCTCGGTTTATACTATGCTTGGTATACACTACACTTTGTCGGTGTATACTAAAATGCTTCATCAACTGACAACACTGCTTTGTGTCTTTCAGCTCTTTTCCTCATCATAGATAAATGAAACATAATTAATTCAATAACATGAAGTCATAGACTCATCAACAAGTTACTCAACATATTCCATATCCTCATCTATCATATCCATCTTTCTCATGTAGATATTTATGTTATTCATCTCTTTCACTCCTTCACTACAGATGTTTCAGTATAGTAACTTACAAGACAAGTGATGTTAAACTAGTTGACATCAATGACAAAATAATAATGATTCAATCATATTACATATCTAATCAATCAACTTGGTGATCTTAAATCATAGATTCTTCAATCAGGTTCTAAATCAGTTGTAGTTCATCAATCTCTCCCTTTGGCATTGATGGCAACTCAAGTAATATGAAATATACCATACACATACCAAACATGTATTCTAAAACTCTATGAACAAATGATGTACAAGCTCTCCCTAGCTTAATATGTTTAATCACTACGTTACTCAATAACATTACAAATGCAGCTTTGCCATTCTGCAAATATGATCTTTTCAGCTCTCAGATTCCTTCTTCTATTCTTAGTAACTGATCTTCAATGCTCTCCCTTTCTTCAATTTGTCTCTCCCTCAGATAGTTCGCATCAGTGCATATTGTTTCATATTGTTTATCTCTCCCTTTGACAACAATGCCAAAGAAACAAAATAAACAAACAACTCTTCAGTAGCCAAGTAACTTTCTATTGTCCCGTGCATACTCTATATCTCTATATACTGATATGCCAATCTGTTCTAGTACCTTTCACAACCTTAGACATGATCCAAAGTGTGAACTATGCTGCATCAACATGAATGATATTCTGATAAGATTAGGCTGATGCAACATCTGAATTACCTTAGTGACAGGTAGACAGGGGGCAGACCCCAAGTCTAGTCCTCAAGTACTCAAATGTGTCTTTCAGTAGAGCTTTTGTAAATATATATGCAAGTTGTTCTTTTTATGTAACAAACTCTAGCTTAACTTGCTTCTCTTGTACTTGTTCTCTCAAGTAGTGATACTTTATTGATATATGCTTTGTTTTAGAGTGCATCACTAGATTCTTTGAAATGTTTATTGTACTGGTGTTATCATAGTATATAATCACCGGCTCAGTGATTATCTCATTCATACCTTCCAGAACTTGTTTAATATATGCAATGTTTGAACAGTTTGTAGCAGCAGCAACATACTCTACTTCAGCTGTAGACTGAGAAATGCAAGCCTTCTTCTTACTTGCCTAGCTCTAACAACATCTACATCTAACGGTTGGTGTATCTTCACAAGTGATGTGTCAAATGCATGAGATTATAAGACAACCATTGATTCTTTTTGTGACGTAATCTTTTCTTTCAGCGGGTCCACTGCCAGGTGTGCTCAGTTGGAAGTTTTTAATTAGTCCACATGATAATGAGGTGGAGCTTGTCAGTGGGGCCTATGTCAGAGATTATTGATCGACGGTCGGCATATGATCACATGGAATATTCTTCCCCCATGCGATCTTATGCCCGTCATCCGATTAGAAGCCGAGGGAAGAGTGGGTCCTATGTCAGAGGTGACTGGGTGGAAGTAACGAATGGTATGATGACATGTGGTGATTTGCAAGTGGGCCCAGGGTTATCAAAGTTTTTTGTTGGCTCAGACAAAATGTTTAGTGGGCTGATAAAGTTTCCTCTGTGTTCGCTCATTCACAAAGTAACCTAGAAAAGTTCTAAATCTTTTAGCGGATACGCGAATGTCTATTCGCTGAATCTCCAAATAAATTAGTGAGGCCCTAAATTTCTCAGTGAACATGCGATTGTCTTTGGTCATGTATTCACTAAATGGGTCAAAGGGTTAAGGGTTAGCCGAGAATAGTGGGACCATCTGGTGATTCATTGCTGAGGTGTCATGTTGTGATTGGCTAAGCTGGAAAGAAATGCAGACACATCAGTGGGCCCGAGAGATTCTAAAGAATGTCAGTGTGGAAGATCTGATGGATAGCGTATGATCTCATGGAGTCTGTCAGAGCTATGAGATTATGCACCAACCGTTAGATCTAAGGCTTATAAGGAGTGGGTCCAAAGTGCTGATTCATCACCCACGTGCTCAATTTTCATTGGTCAAGAGTTTTATGATGTGGTGGAAGATTTTCAAAAGGTTTTGTTGACTGTTGAAGGATTTTTGTGAACCGCCCAATCTACCAGGAATAAAATAGATCAACGGTCACATTTTAAAGTTGAGTTGGTTACCATTTTTATTCAAATTCAAATATCCTGCAGGGTTTTTGCTAGGGTTTTTGAACTAGTGAGTCATGTAAAGCGATGCGGTGGCCAAGAATTGAATTTTTCAGTACATATTACAATTGGGAAAGGATATAGAAGGCATAAATTATAGCTAAAATCCAATTTTTTTTCCTATGATGCTGAGCCAAATAGATATTAGGGTTGAAATTTTGTAGAAGGGCATTCATTACAGTTTGACAGTGAGATAATAAAATCAGATTTGTTGAAAAGGAGCCAAGGATAGCATTGAAAACATAAAGCATGTCGACTCAATTGCAAATATCTCATCTTTTTCAGTAGTGCAATTATTGTAAACCCTTTGGGGTTGTTGTAAAGGTTTTTAGGTTAATTTTTTGTAGCCCTAGAATGATCGGTTGCTTGTTGCATCTCTTGGTATAAAGGGATTTTTCATGATCATTCTAAGGGATTGGAGTTTAGGTGTTAAAAAGATAGAAATTTTTGAAACCATAGCTTTCAGTCAAGCATTGTAATTTTTGATATCATTTTATCAAACAATAGAGAAGAAGTACAAATTGATGTTATTATCTTTCAAGCTTACTATTTTGGATACTGTATGCACATGGTGAAAGGTTATACTTAATACAAACCTTAGATCTTTGCTCTCCTTTGCTCTATTCTTTGAATCTTTAAATATTTGCATAAGGTTTATATGAATGTATTGGTGCTTTGAGTTCCAACCTAGAGTTAGATTAAATATTTCTCAAAGTGGAATATGTGTTCTTGGAGTTTATTTGAAGGATTTTCATAAGCAAGAAAGAGTTGGGATATTTTGTATTTATGTCTAGAGACCAATTTCAAGACACCATTGTATTCATCCATTTCCTTGATATTTTTCCCAATAGATAAGGCACTAGCCTATATTCTCCTATCTTTGTGTTGAGAAGAGTGATTCAAACCTTATAATCCAAATCATTTAAATCACTACCAGTCTTTACTTTTATTTACATTTATGTATTGTCCTACCCAGTGATGGAGGATCAATGAACAATAGGTTCTTGTTTAGTATTCTCTCAATGTATTCATCTGTTGAAGGATCTAATAAAGAAATAAGGGGCAAAGTTGGAACTATCAATCAGAGTTAATACTATTGGATCAGGTGCACCTGCCTTGGTTTTGTAGAGCCAGAAGCAGAAGAGGGTAGTCTTATCCCTATAGTTGGACCAATTGTTTATAGATTGCTCATATTTGGAACTAACCAATCCTTAATATCCATCATAAGCATATTGGTATCTCATGGAGTGTAAAATCCTATCTAGGAACCAACAAATTGGTGACTCTGTTGGGGAGTAAAGCATAACAAACAAGTAAAATCAGTTCTGAATCAGTGTTTATATTACAAATTTCAATATCTCATTACCCATTTGATTCAGCCCTTCTAGGTCACCATCAAATTAGTGATTCTACTAGAGAATAGAGAAATACTGTTAAGAGCAAATAGTGTAGGTTTCAAGTTGAGCTTGACTCCTGACCTACCTATTTCAATCATTTGATATCTCTGGTATTACAAATCAGCATAGATAACATGGGTACGAGTTGAGCTTAGACTCCTGACCAGCTTATCATTTATCCAGTGGACTTCATTAAAGAATATAAGAGTCAGTTTCAGTAAGGTTTCAAATTATCTCACATATTGTGAGTGGTGACTCTAAGCATCTCTGTAACTAGTGCTTTAAGTAATATATCACAATGAGTTTCAAAATCACAAGGTCTTGGAGGAAGGAACACCCAGAAGAAAGCTTGCAGGGTGGGCTTCCTGCCACATCAAGAAGAACTCAGGTTAGGAAAGAAAAAAGTGTTAATGATATGTCTCTAACTTGGAAGCAAAGGGGAAACCCAGGAAGGGAGGGTCTTACTCCTCCTAGTCAGCAAGGAAATGCCTCAGAATATGAGGAGGTAGTTGATTCAGGCATAAACCAGTATGAAGACTATTATTCCCCCACAGACAAAGAGGGTGAAAGACCATCCCAAAATAGAAGGATTTCAGGAAAATTTAGTAGGTCTAGAAGCAAAAGTAGGGGTGGACAAGATTTTGTTCCCCCTTTAACCCTTGATTCATCAATGCCCCAAGGCCCCCATAAGTCTTAGGATCAACAAGAAGAGCCCCAAGCACAACAGGATGAGTCTGAAACCACTTTGCCTGATTCTGAGGAAGTATATGAGTTGGAAAGAGGAATTCAAGAACAAGCAGCCATTAGGGAAAAGAGATAAAATGAGAAGGAAGAAAGGGTTAGACATGTCATGATCAGGGCTAACCAATTAAAAAGGCAGTTGTTAGATTTAGAAACTATAAATTATGTTCCTATTCCTGAAAAGACAAATGAGCTGCCTGTTGTCCATAAGGCTTTTGAAACAAGGAAACAAAGGGATAAAGGGAAACAAAAGGAAGTGGGCATTTAATTAAAGAACTTGTAAACCCTAAAATCCCTATAGACTAGGCCTTAAGATTGGACACCGACCTTGAAAAGGCAAAAAAGAACAAGAAATGCTAGCCAAAGAACTTGAAAAGGTAGAACTAGAAGCTGCAACACTAGAAATGAAAAAGAAAATTGATTTTCTTAAAAGGTCTGTAGGACCTACAAATTTTGCCAATTCAAATATAACACAAGGAGAAGATGCTAAAAACATAGCTAATCAGACAACTGGTGTTCCCCCACCAGGAGGTTTCAATGGTTTTGCCACCACCAATACTAATGCATCCACATCTCAGGGTGTTGGTTTTCCTAACTCAGGGATTATACATGAAAGATGTAAACAATTGGTTTTTACTAGTATCCCTGGTTATCCTAACCCCATCCCTGAAGAAATCAGAAAGAAGCTTCCTAAATTCACAGGAAGCAATGTTGTAACTTGTGAAGAACATTTAAAGAAATTCATTGATGTAATTGATGACTATAACATTGTCCCAGATGATGTTATCATGAAATTATTTGGGTAGTCCTTAACAGAGGACTCAAGGGATTGGTTTAGAGCTTTGCCACATGGTAGCATAGGTTCATGGAATTAGCTTAGGCATTGCTTCAAAGAACAGTATGGTGACAAAACACATGAGGGTTTCATGCTGAATGAATTCAATAACATAAAAAATAACTTCAATGAAGATGTTATTGAATTTAATGTTAGATTTCAAAAGGCCATGCATAAATTGTTGCAGGTTATCAGATTGGATGACAGGGTGTGCCTTGTCACATATTTAAATGCTTTTGATTCTAATATGGGATACCTATTAAGAGATAAGAATCCAAGGAGTCTGGTTCAAGCTTATAAGTTGGCTGTGAACATAGAAAGCAACCGGAGAATCTCAGGAAAGTTGGGAAGGAGAGAAGATAACATTTCTCCTTTGTTAAATAGAAAAGATCCAGGAAAGCTTCAAGGTGTGAAACCTAAGGATGATGAAAGCCTAAAATAGATTTTGAAAGCAATCAAAGATCTGAATCCTGGTGAAAACAAAGGTAATAAAGCTGTAGGAGGGGACAAGCCCCCTTTTAATAATTTCAACAAATTGCCAAGAATGCAGAATTACCCCTACAACACTCAATGGAAAGATGGGAAGCTTTTTATTCCTGAGAGAAGAGATAAACCATATGATAGGACCCCTGATCCATTACAAAGAAATTCAATGAATATGGTGGAAGAAGTCCCATGGTGTATTGTTTGTCAATCACCGCATGATCCTAATTATTGTACCATATCCAAAAATGTCTCTTCTCAAGAGGAGCAAGAGTACAGTGAGGAATAGCCTTATGATGACCAGGGATGTGGGATGTTCTCTTCTCATGTTTTGAGTGAGGTAGACTCTGCTGAAGAGGATGAAAATCAGGATGCTTCACATTCCCAAACTAGAAATGAATCATATCATCAACAAGTTTTTTTAGATGATGAAGATAGTGAGCTTGACAACATCCAATGTACTATTCAAAAGAATGAACAAACAACTAATTTGAGAAGACCTTCTGATGAAGAAATTGCTTTGATAACAGCCAATTTGGTTACTCAGGAAAAGGTAAATTATAACTTGAGGAATAGAGTTGTTGGTGATGCAAACCCCAAGCCTGCTGGCATTTTTATCAAGAAAACAGATAAGAATGTAAAAACTTCACAAGAAAAGACTAAGGATGCTAATCCTATTGATAAAGTCAAGGTAAAGAAATTTTCTAAGCCTAATATTGTTTGTAAGGTAAAAACTAAGCCTACTGCTGAGGTTGTACTAGTTTTGCAAAAGAAAAACAAGGCCCAAACTGACAAACCTGTAGATACATCCACCCAAGAAGCTGATAAAGAGATTGTAGATTCAAAACCAAATGTCCCTGATTTAAAGTATGTTCCAGTTGACATGAGTAAATTATTGTCTCAAATCACTGTCAAAGTTCCATTATTAGAGATGATGAGATTAGAAGAACATAGGAAAAATGCCTTGAAATGGGTAAAAAGTGTAGTACATACTAATTCTCAAAGAACAGAAAAAATTGAGAAACAAGCAGCAACTATGAATGATGAAGATGAAAATTGCAGTGAGAAGATTGTTTCTAAAATCCCTCAAATCTATTTGGACACAAATGTTGTTAGTACTGTGGCAGGATCAGTTGATCCTTTTTTCTTGACTCTACAAATAAATGGAAAGTTGCTAAAGAATTGCATGATTGATTCTGGAGCATCAAATATTGTTATTCCTACTAAGGTTATGAAGTCATTGGGATTAAAGGTGGATACACCCCATGGAAGGTGTCAAGCTATGGATTCAAGAGAAGTACCAGTTGTTGGTACTATTAAGGCTTTTCCTTATAGATTGGTTGCATACCCCAACAAACAATTGACCATGAGTGTCTTGGTAGTAGATATTCCTCCCTAGTATGCAATGTTACTGTCAAGAAAATGGAGTGCTTCTATGGGAGGTAGCATACAGTGTGAATTTTCATTTGCTACCTTCAAGTTGGAGGGATAAAATATCAAAGTCATTAGGGATTCAAGGACTCCACACATGATTGAGGAAGAAGAACAAGACAACATGAATGTTTTCCTTGATACTGATATTAATGCTTTCAAGGTCCAAGATAAGGAAGTAGAGGAAGGTGTTGAGCCTCCCCAAAAATAAAAAAGCCAAGAAGGATGGATTAACCTTGATAATCTCTAGACCATGTATTTTGATGGAGCAAATAGCAAAGAAGGATCTAGAGTTGGAATATTGCTCATATCTCTAAATGGTAAAACTTTCAAGTTCTCATTTACTTTGTTGTTTTCATGCACAAATAATGTTGCAGAGTATGAGGCTTTGTTAATTAGCCTAATATTAGCATCAAGGCATGGCATAAAGTGTTTGAAAGTTATAGGTGACTCTGAGTTAGTCATATCCCAAATTAGATCAAAATATGCTTCAAAGAATTAGAAGTTGAAACAATATAGGAATGCAGTATGGGATGAGATTGAAAGCTTTAGTGCTTTTAATATTTGTTGGATGGAAAGAAGTCAGAATAAGATGTCAGATTTGTTGGCTAATATAGCCCTTAGACTAGAAGATGTTACATTTTTAGATGTTTCTAATATAGAGGTACAAGCCAGACCTTCCATCCCTGACAATCTAGATAATTGGCAATTTTTTTTTATGACCAAGATACATTAAGCTTTCTCCATTGTGAATCTCACTTTGGTGATAAAGAAATGGATTTCAGTGCTTATGTTAATACAGGGAATGGAAAAGATGTCATCTTTGGGAAAGAGGTTTTGCAATTAAAATCAAACAAGGTTCCTAAAGGACTAGTTGCTCTTGAAAGAGCATTTGACAACAAAGACAAGGCTTTCTCTGCTAGTACTGATAAAATCAATGAGCTTGAGGAAATAAACTTGGGCACAGGGATAGCTCCCAAGAAATTTTATATAGGCAGGTCCCTCTCCCCAAGAACTAGAAAAAATTTGATTGACCTTCTCAGAAAATTTAGGCATGTTTTTGCCTGGTCTTATGAAGACCTTAAAGCTTATAGAAAGGACCTTTTTCAGCATGAGGTCCCACTCAAGGAAGGCACAAAGCCTTTTAGATAGAAGTTGAGACCTGTTAACCCTACCTTGGCACCCAAAATGTAGAGTGAACTTAAGAAGATGATGGATGTTGGAATAATCAAGCCCATTAGGCATTCCACTTGGGTTTCAAATTTAGTGCCTATCAAAAAAAAGAATGGTGATATCAGATTATGTGTAGATTTTGGGAATCTTAACATAAATTCTTTGAAAGATAACTATGGATTACCCAATATGGAGAACATGTTACAAAAGGTTACTGGATCAGAATTGATGTCCATGATGGATGGTTTTTTTGGTTACAATCAGGTTATGGTCAAAGATACAAAATAATTTAAAACTGCATTTATAACTCCATGGGGGACATATGTTTATGTAAGAATGCTATTTGGGTTGACTAATGCTAGTGCTACTTTTCAAAGAGCTATGGATGTAGCCTTTGTAGATTTCATTGATAGATTTATGGTGGTATATCAGGATGACTTGATAGCCTTTTCAACAAAAGAAGAACAACATTGTCAACATCTTGAGCAAATTTTTATCAGAGCATTGGAATATGGGGTTTCTTTGAACCTAAAGAAGTGTGCCTTTGGTGTGACAAAAGGAAAACTTTTAGGGCACATTATTTCAAAAGATGGTGTGAGGATAGATCTTGAAAGAGTAGAGGCTATTGACAAACTATCCTTACCAAAAACTATCAAGGGAATTCAATCCTTTTTAGGACAGGTCAACTTTTTAAGAAGGTTTATTACGGACTTTGCAGAAATCAGTATTCCCATATCAAGGATGTTAAAGAAAGGAGAAAAAATAGAATGGAATATTGAAGCAGTTCAAGCCTTCAATGACATTAAGAGGGCCATTAAGCATGCCCCAATCTTGAAGACACCAGATTATAGCAAGCCAATGCAAATTTTCTCTTTTGCATCTGCTCATACTATTGTTGCAGTACTTTTACAAAAGAATGCTGAAGGTTTTGAACAACCTATTTCCTTTTTCAGCAAGACTTTACAAGTAGGAGAATTAAATTATGATATCATTGAGAAATAGGCTTATGCCTTAGTCAAGGCCATTAAAACATTTAGATTTTATTTTGTGGGAGCCACAGTGGTTGCCTATGTTCCAAGTGCTGCAGTCAAGGACATCTTGGTCCAACAAGAGGTTTCAGGAAGAAGATGTAGGTGGATTAATAGAATTCAAGAATTTAACATTGATATCCACATTACAAAGTTGGTTAGAGGTTTAGGCCTAGCAAAACTGGTGGCCCAAAGTAATCTAAATGCAAACTAGATAAATGCTTTAGAAGAGGATCAAAGGCCTTACATGTGTAACATGGATTGTTGTGAATGGTACAAGGATATTGTCAAGTATTTACAAAAGATGGTCTTACCCCTGAAATGGATGACAATAAGAGAAGAACTATTAAACTCCACTCTTTGAGATATGCAATTATAAATGGTGAGCTTTGGTGGAGGAGTAATGAAGGTGTTATTCTTAGGTGTGTAGACCATGATAAAGCCTAGCTCTTGATGCATGAAATGCACAGTGGAATTTGTGGAGGACATTACATGGCTAAGACTATAGCCCACAAGATCATCAAGGTAGGTTTTTGGTGGCCTTCACTTTTCAAGGATACACATCAATTTGTCAAGAGGTGATCCTTGCCAAAGGTTTGCAGGAAAACTAAAATTCAGTGGGAATTTGCCTCTCAGACATGTTTCTGTTCAAGCCCCTTTTCAGAAATGGGGTATGGATTTCATTAGTGAAATCCCTAATAAATCTTGTGGTGGACATTCCTACATCTTAGTGGCAACAAATTATTTCACTAAGTGGCTTGAGGCAATCCCTACAAGAAGAGCAACTAGCAAGGTGGTGATAGATTTTATGATGCGAAATATCTTGACAAGGTTTGGTTTCCCAGAAACTATGGTCGTTGATAATGCATTATGTTTTAGGTCAGAAGAGTTTGTTGACTTCTGTAGACATAATGGTATTAAAATTTCATATTCATCTGCTTATCATCCACAAGGTAATGACCAGGCAGAATCTAGCAATAAAAGTTTAATCAAGATTTTGAAAAGAGTCCTGGACAAAAACAAGAAGGCTTGGGATTCCAAGTTATTACAAGCCCTGTGGGCTGATAGGGTTACAATAAAGAAAGCAATAGGGTGTGCCCCTTTTGACTTAGTGTATGGAATAAATGCAAGATTACCTCAAAATAACTTGTTACAGATGTATCAATTCATTTAGAAATATGATGAAGATGTTGAAGAAGATATGACAGTTAGCATGAATGACTTGATTCAATTAAATGAGGTAAGGAATGATGCACACATCAAGAATGAGAATTTGCAAGCCCAGTGCAAAGTCCTGTATGATAGAAGGACTACTCGGAGAAATTTTGCAGAAGGAGACATGGTATTAATGTGGAATGTAAGAATGCAAGACAAAGGAAAACATGGGAAATTTGATCCCATATGGTTAGGCCCATATATTATTGAAGAAAAATGGGGAGCATGTTCTTACATTCTAAAGAATTTGACAGGAGAGCTCCTGGAGCTGCTTATTCATAGTCAATTTTTGAAATTCTATTTCTCCTAAAAGTTTTGGTAGTTTCTGTATAGGTTTTGTTTAGGTTTTTGTGTGCAGTTCCTTGTTTTTGTCAAAAATTTTGGTTCTAGTCTACTGTACCAGGAGATTCTAGTTTATTGTTCTATCTGTAGGAGATACATGTCCCCGAGCATGAGCCACTATTAGCACAAGAAACAATTTCATGCCTCTGCAAGTATTTCTTCCATCTTCCTGGCAAAAACCCTAGACAAAATTCAAAAATCTAGCCATTTGCAAGGAAAACCCTAAGTGTGCCCTAGGCCTGTTCTAAATTTGTGTTACTTTTTGGGCCACTTAAAAAAATTTATAATGCATGTGCATTAAATATTTTCACCCGATGGTCTTCTTTTTCCCTAAGTCTTTGAGCACCTAGCTTTGTTTTTCCTAAGTCTATCGATGTGATTTTTCCTAAGTCTAGCACTTTAATATTTCCTATAGTTTTTGACCTTATTTCTTTCCTAAGCCCGGCTCTGACAAAATCTGCATCTAACAGTTGGTGTATCTTCACAAGTGATGTGTCAGAGGCTTGTGATCTTACGCTGGCCATTGATCTTTCCTAATGATGCGGCATTTCAAAGACGTGGGACTGTCCGACAGATTTGCATGGTTGGCAATCTGTGATTGGTCCACCTATTAGTGATTTGGTAAGGGTAGTGGGTCCTATTTTTTGGCATGTCAGAAGGCTCTAACATCTACAGAGATCAATAGTGGGTGTGTCTTAAAAAAGGATGTGTCAGATGCAAGATATTATAAGACAACTATTGATTCTTTTTGTGACGTAATCTTTTCTTTCAGTGGGTCCACTGCCAGGTGTGCACAGTTGGTGGTTTTTAATTGGTCCACATGATAATGAGGTGGATCTTGTCAGTGGGGCCTATGTCAGAGATTTTTGATTGATGTTCGGTGTATGATCACATGGAATATTCTTCCCCCATGTGATCTTACACCCGTTGTCTAATTAGATGCCGAGGGAAGAGTGGGTCCTATGTCAGAGGTGACTGGGCGGAGGTGACGAATGGAATGATGACATGTGGAGATTTGTAGGCAGGCCCAAGGTTATCAAAGTTTTTTGGTGGCTCAGACAAAATGTTTAGTGGGCCGATAAAGTTTCCTCTGTGTTCGCTCATTCGCAAAGTAACCTGGTGAAGTTCTAAATCTTTTAGCGGATACACAAATGTCTATTCACTGAATCTCCAAATAAATTAGTGAGGCCCTAAATTTCTCAGTGAACATGTGATTGTCTTTGGTCACGTATTCACCAAATGGGTCAAAGGGTTAAGGGTTAGCCAAGAACAGTGGGACCATCTAGTGATTCATTGTTGAGGTGTCGTGTTGTGATTGGCTGAGCTGGAAAGAAATGCAGACACGTCAGTGGGCCTGAGAGATTCTAAAGAATGCCAGTGTGGAAGATCTGACGAATGGCGTATGATCTCATGGAGTCTGTTAGGGCTATGAGATTATGTCCCAACCATTCGATCTAAGGCTTATCAGGAGTGGGTCCAAAGTGGTGATTCATCATCAACGTGCTCAGTTTTCATTGGTCAAGAGTTTTATGACGTGGCAGAAGATTTTCAAAAGGTTTTGTTTACTGTTGAAGGAGTTTTGCGAACCGCTCGATCTACCAAGAATAAAGTAGATCAACAGTCACATTTTAAAGTTGAGCTGGTTACCATTTTTATTCAAATTCAAATATCCTGTAGGGTTTTTGCTAGGTTTTTTGAACCAGTGAGTCATGTAAAGCAATGCGGTGGCTAGGAATTGAATTTTTCAGTACAGATTGTAGTTGGGAAAGGATATAGAAGGCATAAATTACAGCTAAAATCCAATTTTGTTTCCTATGATGCTGAGCCAAATGGATATCAAGGTTGAAATTTTGTAGAATGGCATTCATTGCAGTTTGACAGTGAGATAATAAAATCAGATTTGTTGAAAAGGAGCCAAGGATAGCATTGAAAACATAAAGCATGTCGACTCAATTGCAAATATCTCATCTATTTCAGTAGTGCAATTATTGTAAACCCTTTGGGGTTGTTGTAAAGGTTTTTTAGGTTAATTTTTTGTAGCCCTAGAATGATCGGTTGCTTGTTGCATCTCTTGGTATAAAGGGATTTTTCATGATCATTCTAAGGGATTGGAGTTTAGGTGTTAAAAAGATAGAAATTTTTGAAACCCTAGCTTTCAGTCAAGGATTGTAATTTTTGATATCATTTTATCAAACAATAGAGAAGAAGTATAGATTGATGTTCTTATCTTGCAAGCTTACTATTTTGGATACTGTATGCACATGGTGAAAGGTTATACTTAATACAAACCTTAGATCTTTGCTCTCCTTTTCTCTATTCTTTGAATCTTTAAATATTTGCATAAGGTTTATATGAATGTATTGGTGCTTTGAGTTCCAACCTAGAGTTAGATAAATATTTCTCAAAGTGGAATATGTGTTCTTGGAGTTTATTTGAAGGATTTTCATAAGCAGGAATGAGTTGGGATATTTTGTATTTATGTCTAGAGACCAATTTCAAGACACCGTTGTATTCATCCATTTCCTTGATATTTTGCCCAATAGATAAGGCACTGGCTTGTATTCTCCTATCTTTATGTTGAGAAGAGTGATTCAAACCTTATAATCCCAATCATTTAAATCACTACCAGTCTTTACTTTTATTTACATTTATGTATTGTCCTACCCAATGATGGAGGATCAATGAACAATAGGTTCTTGTTTAGTATTCTCTCACTGTATTCATCTGTTGAAGGATCCAATAAAGAAATAAGGGGCAGAGTTGGAACTATTAGTCAGAGTTAATACTATTGGATCAGGTGCACCCGCCTTGGTTTTGTAGAGCCAGAAGCAGAAGAGGGTAGTCTTATCCCTATAGTTGGACCAATTGCTTATAGATTGCTCACATTTGGAACTAACCAATCCTCAATATCCATCATAAGCATATTGGTATCTCATGGAGTGTAAAATCCTATCCAGAAACCAACAAACCCAATATGGGAAAAACCACTTTGTAACATGCTACTATTATTTTCACTCTTATGAAGTGAGCTCAGTTAAAAGCCAACCTTGTCAAAGGTTACAATACACACTGTCAAGTGTGACCCAGTTAAAGGATTTCATTTGCCCTATTAAAAGTGAGCCTGGTCAAAGGACTTACATACACTCCATTAGAATGCAACCTTGTTTAAAGGATTTAACATATGACTGTTAGGTCAACCTCTATTAAAAGGATTTTGATTGTTACAATGGTTAGAAAGTAGTAGTAGTATTGATCTGAAAACATACAACTCACTTTGCAAATATCAGATCCAAATCAGTACACAAATGTTGGTTTACTGACTTTGAAACTTTACCATCTCCACTTCTGATCTGCTTGAAACTTTCCTTCAAGCAATCAGCACACTTTTTCTCTCAGCCTTTTTGCTTATACAGTCAATAAAACTTTACTGTTCTTCCAGCATCTCCTTCACCAAGGCATACACATACCTAATGCTTCAGTTCCCTTAATACTTTCCTCTGTTAGGTTAACTTATCTTTTGTCATTTAATCTCCTTCATAAATCTTACGGTTAGGTCAGATTCATTGAATCTACCTGCTTCATGTTCTTTGTCTCCTCTCCTAGAATCATCTCAAATCTCATAAAGATTTATAGTAAAACATTTTACAAAGCATTAAATGCTTCCATACAATCAATAAATAAAGTCAACACATTTTACATAATCCAAGAATTCAACAATGTCGACTCCAAATCTGAATTCTCTTCAAATATAAAATTGTTGATGCTCGATCAATACTATGATCATCCACTCGGTCACCATGTAAAAGGCTCGGTCACTGCAAAACTATTTCCTTGGTAATTTACTGATACTCGATCGACACTAGATTTTTTCTCGGCATCCACTAACTCGGTCAACATTTTCATAACTCGGCTTAAACATAATTTCTTCATTTTTGCTCGGTTAAGCTTGCCAATTTAGTATTCAATCCTACTAAGATAAACAATACATTTTCTCATCATTGTGCAACATAATCAATTACACTTTGCAGTATCAAGATAACTCAACCTTTCCTTAGGTGCTATTGTTACCAACCTTTCTTTTCCTTCTCACAATAGATATAGTACTTTCCTAACTAGCAAAAGTCTTATCGGTTAAGGTTTTACATCAATGAAAATACAATAATTGCTTCAATTACAATAATTTCCAACAATCTCCCTCTTTGGCATTGATGGCAACACCATATGATATCACTTGAATAACACATGGATTACCAACCAATCCAAAAAAAAACTTATCTGTCCATCAGAGAAAATTTATAATATCCTTAGCTTCATTTTCATACAGAATCAGTAAATCTCACTTATGTGACCATCAGAAGTATCTGGATCTCCCTCTATCCTGATCTTTCATTTCAGTTCAATCTCGCTTTCTTTCAGTGTCATGTGTTATAGTATCATTTCAGTTCAATCTCCCTCTTTGACAAAAATGCCAAAGCAGCAACTCAAACATACATCCAATAGATGTAGATATATTTGTTCAGCACAGTGTTTCTCCCTCTGTCATCTTTCTCATGACTGACTTCTTATCTTTGTCCCTTCTTCATAGCTCTATTACCGTCTTAAAGTGTGACAATCTTCTGCATCAATATGTCAAATGTTCTGTTGTAGCATATTTGATGCAGTGCTCCTAGCTTGGCTAGGCAGCCTTAGTTAGGGGAAGAACCCCTAATTGACTTCTCAGGTACTCATGGGCTTCTTTAGGTAAAGCTTTAGTGAATATGTCTACCAATTGTTCTTTTGTATTCACATATTCCATTCGGACTTCCTTGTCTTGTACCAATTCTCTCAAAAAGTGATACTTGATTGCTATGTGCTTGGTCTTAGTGTGCATCACTAGATTCTTAGAAATATTGATAGCACTTGTGTTGTCACAGAAAATAACAATAGGTTCAGTGATTTCTTCTTTCATGCCTATCAACAACTATTTTATCCATATCAAATTTGAACAGTTTACTGCAGTAGCAACATACTCGGCTTCAACAGTAGATTGGGAAATGCAATTTTGTTTCTTGCTTATTGAGGAGACTAATCTCTATCCAAGAAAGAAAGCTCCACCACTAGTGCTCTTTCTGTCATCAACATTTCCTGTCCAATTAGCATTAGTATATACTCTAAGTTCAAATTTGTCATCCTTCTTGTAGTATAACCCATAGTCAGTAGTTCCTTTCAAGTATCTCATGATTCTTTTCACCACCATCATGTGTGTTTCCTTAGGATTGGTAGAGAATCTTGCCACAATCCCAACAGCTAGTGCAATATCAGGTCTACTATGTACAACATACTACAATTTTCCAATCATGGATCTGTACAAAGTTTGGTTAACTTCCGCAGCATCATCATTCTTAGATAACTTTTGTCCAGTAACCATAGGAGTTCCTATTGGTCTAGCATCTTCCATTCCAAAAGTTTTCAGTATTTCATTAACATACTTAGATTGTGTAATGAAAATACCTTTCTTCATCTAATATACTTGTAAACCAACAAAGAATTTGATCTCACCAAACATACTCATCTCAAATTTAGTTTGCATTTCATGTGAAAAATTTTTACACAATGCATCTTGTCCACCAAAAATAATGTCATCAACAAAAATTTTGGCCAACAAAATACATCTACCTTCTTCATCTTTCATATACAGATTGCTTGTGTCATTTGTCCTGGAAAATCCAATCTGTATCAGGTAATTATGCAACCGCTCATACCATGCTCTAGGAGCTTGTTTCAATCCATATAAAGCTTTCTTCAGTTTTCATACCATATGTCTTCTATTTGGATCAATAAAACCTTCTGGCAATTCTATGTAAACTTCTTCTTCCAGTATACCATTTAAAAATGCAGACTTGACATCCATTTGATATACCTTGAAATCTTTATAAGTAGCATATGCAAGCAAAGTTCTTACTCCTTCCAATCTAGCTACAGGGGCAAATGTCTCCCCATAATCAATTCCTTCTTCTTGTGCATAGCCTTTGCATACTAGTCTAGCTTTGTTCCTAGTGATTTCACCTTTTTCATTCAACTTGTTTCAAAATACCCACTTTGTTCCTAAAACATTCTTATCTGCCGGTCTCAGCACCAAAGTCCAAGTTTCATTCTTCTCAATTTGTTCAATCTCTTCATTCATTGCTTGTATCTAGTCTTCATTTTCTAATGCCTCTTTAGTTGTCTTAGGTTCAAATTCACATAGTAAGCATGTTGGATCTTTTGTCTTGCTTCTGGTCTGAATTCCAGTGTCTCTATCTCCAATTATCTATTCAAGCTTGTGATGTCTTCTTACATATTTTGCCAAAATAGGTTCAGCATTTTTCTCTTCTATTTCATTAGGTTCCTCAACAAGATTGTCAAATTCAGCTTCTAAATGCTCGGCAACCTCTTCCTGATCCTCGGTAGCATTGTCTTGTAGCTCGAAATGTTCTTGTTCTCTCTCTCAGCACTATTTTCCTGATGCTTGACATCATCTGTCTGTTTCTTGGCATTGCTTGCCTAAGACTCGGCATCAGGTGCAGGTTTATTACCTGCCTCTTCTATTTCCTCAATGTACACAAAGGATCTGTAATCTTCTGGTTCTCTTTTGCTATCAGCCTCATTTCTTTCTGCATACTCATCAATTTTTGCATTCACACTTTCCACAATTTTGTTAGTGTTAGAGTTCAAACACTTATAAGCTTTATTTTTTGTGCAGTAGCCTAGGAATATGCCTTCATCACTCTTAGCATCAAACTTTCCATTCCTATTATCTTTCAATATGTAACACTTGCTTCCAAATATTCTAAAGTATTTAACACTCAGTGCATGCCCATACTATAATTCATAGGGTGTCAAATTTGTACCTTTCTTGATCTATACCCGGTTAAGAGTGTAAAAAGCTGTACTTATAGCTTCTTTCTAGTATTTTTGTGCCACATTCTTTTCAATCAATAATGTCCTAGCACAATCCAAAATAGATATGTTTCTTCTTTCTGCTATACCATTCTGTGGAGGTGTTCTAGGTGTAGACATCTATCTTTTGATTCCTCTATCATTGCAAAATAGATTAAATTCATTTGATGTAAATTCTCCACCACGGTCAGATCTAAGACATTTCAGGTTCCTACTTGTCTCCTTCTCAACCTTAGCCAAATACCACTTGAAAATTTGAAAAGCATCAAATTTTTCTTTTAGAAACATTACATGCATCATCCTGGTATGATCATCAACAAACAAGATAAAATATCTAGCTCCATAGTAGCTTTGTACACCCATAGGTCCACAAAGGTCAGTATGAACCAAATCTAAAATGTGTTCAGAAGTAAAGGATTTTCTCTTGAAACTTGACTTAGTCATTCTCCTAACTGACATTCCTTGCACATTACATTCTTAGGTTTCTTTAATCTAGGTAGGCCTCTTACTTTCTTCTTCTTACTTATCTCTACCAGATTGTCAAAGTTAACATGACATGGCCTCTTATGCCATAACCAAATGTCATCAAGTTGTGCAAACATACATATTTCTTCAGATAGGTCAAGATAGAACAAATTACCTCTAGTCTTCTCACCACTTCCAATCAGTTCACCAGTAGTATCAAATATCTTAGCTTTCTTGTGATGAAATTCCACTCGGTAACCAGTTCTGTTGAGCTGAGAAACACTTAACAAGTTATAATTCAATCCTTCAACCCAATAAGCATTTTCACAAGAGATCTTATCAGTCAGTTTAATCAATCCTTTTCCTCTAACAGGACATGGTGCATCATTACCAAATGTTACACTTTTACCTTTATAATGATGTAGGGTCTCAAACTTACTTTTGTCACCAGTCATGTGATGTGAACAACCACTATCAATAATCCATTTATCATTCTTGTTCATATAGGAAATCAATGCAATTTTCTCATCCTTATCAGATTCATCTTTCATTGCAACATAGACTACCTCAATTTCAAAATCATTACTATCAGTATCAATCTCTTCTTCAACAATGTAACAGGATTTCTTACCTTTTTCTTTGTAGTCTTTGTACCTTCAGTAGCCTTTGTCATCTCTTCTGTCTTTGTGTCTGATGTTTCTTTCTTCATCTTTATCCTTCCTATCAGGACATCTAGCAGCTATATGACTGACCTTGTTACATGCAAAACATATAATAGGAAGTTTACCTTTGTATTTTCCTTTTCCTCTTCTCAATCTTCTAGCCATAAGAGCTTCTAGATCTTCAAGATCTTCATCAGAAGTGTCACTATCATCTTTACTTTCACTTTCACTTTCACTAATGCATCTTTCTTTTTCCTTCTTAGGCTTGTTCAGGACTAACTATGACTTGAAAGAAGATTCAACATTTCCAATACTACCAACAGTGAAATTATCATAATTAGATAGTTCAAAAGCAGTCAGCTTGCCAGTCAAACCTTCCAAAGTAAGCACATTTGCAGAATTACATCTAGATTCCTGAATAGCTGAGATCTTAATAGCATATATAGGACGCAGGGTTCTTAACACTTTTCCAATTATGGTTTCATCATCAATAGTTCCATTTTCTCCTCTAATAGCATTCACAACTTTTTTTATTCTACCACAATATTGTGCAATGTTTTCATCTTCATTCATTCTCATTTCATCAAACTTACCTCTAAGACTCTCGGCTTTAGCTTTCAGTACATATAGATCACCACCGTAGATCTTTGCAAGAGTGTCCCACATATCTTTAGCAGTTGTGCAGTCCTTAATGTCCTCAAATTTTGGATAGCTTAGGGTAGATGCAATTTCCAACATTGCCTGATTGTGTTCTTTCTTGGCTCTCATTTCCTCAGTAATCAAAGGTGCAATAGGTGTGACATAGTCATGCTTAATGTAGTACTTTGCAGAATCACCAATACCGTCCAGATGTAGCTTCATCAAGCTTTGCCATGCAGGGAAGTTATATTTGTTTAGCTTCGGTACCTCCTTATACATCTTGATCATTTGCTTCAAGTCCCTTTAAACTTGCTTTCTGTAAACACCAATAAGCAACTTGGCTCTGATACCAATTGTTAATATGATTTAGAACAATAGAGAGGGGGGGTGAATCAGTTGTTCTCAGGTCCTAATGTATAAAAATAACTTTAAAACTTTTCTAAAATCAGATCAAGAAACCAAATCAAACTTGGTCATCACTGATTCATATAACTCAGCAGTCCACTACCCAGCTGTATCTAACTTGTAAAACACAGAAATGTTCAAACCAAAACATTCACACAAGTTTTGACACCAAGATTTATAGTGGAAACCCAATATGGGAAAAACCACTTTGTACATGCTACTATTATTTTCACTCTTCTGAAGTGAGCTTGGTTAAAAGCCAACCCTGTCAAAGGTTACAATACACACTGTCAAATGTGACCCAGTTAAAGGATTTCATTCACCCTATTAAAAGTGAGCCTGGTCAAAGGACTTACATACACTCCATTAGAATGCAACCTTGTTCAAAGGATTTAACATATGACTGTTAGGTCAACCTTTGTTAAAAGGATTTTGACTGTTACAATGGTTAGAAAGTAGTAGTAGTATTGATCTGAAAACATACAACTCACTTTGCAAATATCATATCCAATTCAGTACACAAATGTTGGTTTAATGACTTTGAAACTTTGCCATCTCCACTTCTGATCTGCTTGAAACTTTCCTTCAAGCAATCACCACACTTTTTCTCTCAGCCTTTTCACTTATACAGTCAATAAAACTTTACTGTTCTTCTAGCATCTCTTTCACCAATGCATACACATACCTAATGCTTTGATTCCCTTAATACTTTCCTCTGTTAGGTTAACTTATCTTTTGGCACTTAATCTCTTTCGTAAATCTTAGGGTTAGGTCAGATTCATTGAATCTACCCGCTTCATGTTCTTCATCTCCTCTTCTAGAATCATCTCAAATCTCATAAAGATTTATAGTAAAATGTTTTACAAAGCATTAAATGCTTCCATACAATCAATAAATAAAGTCAACACATTTTACATAATCCAAGAATTCAACAATGTCGGCTCCAAATTTGAATTCTCTTCAAATATAAAATTGCTGATGCTCGGTCAATATTGTGATCATCCACTCGGTCACCATGTAAAAGGCTCGGTCACTGCAAAACTATTTCCTCAGCAATTTACTGATACTCGGTCACCACTATATTTTTTCTTGGCATCCACTAACTTGGTCGACACTATCATAACTCAGCTTAAACATAATTTCTTCATTTTTTCTTGGTTAAGCCTACCAGTTTAGTATTCAATCTTACTAAGATAAACAATACATTGTCTCATCATTGTGCAACATAATCAATTACACTTTGTAGTATCAAGATAACTCAACCTTTCCTTAGGTGCTATTGTTACCAACCTTTCTTTCCCTTCTCACAATAGATATAGTACTTTCCTAAGTAGCAACAGTCTTACCAGTTAAGGTTTGACATCAATGACAATACAATAATTGCTTCAATTGCAATAATTTCCAACAGGTTTAGCATCTTCCATGCCAAATGTTTTCAATACTTCTTTTATGTATTTAGACTGTGTGATGAATATCCCATCACTTGTAGTCCAAGAAAGAACTTAATCTCTCCGAACATAGACATCTCAAATTCATTCCTCATATCATCAGCAAAGGCTTTACATATTTGATCTTGACCTCTAAATATGATATCATCCACAAATATCTCAGCAATAAGAATTGTATCATCAGTATCTCCTTTCATATACAGATTATTGTTCTCACTTTCATATGCAGCCTCTCATACCAGGCTCTCAGTGCTTGCTTCAAACCATATAAATCTTTATGTAATCTACATACCATATCTTTCTTTTCTAGATCAACGAACCCTTCAAGTTGTTCTATGTAGACTTCTTCTTCAAGTATTCCATTCAAAAACACTGACTTGACATCCATTTGATATACTTTGAATTTCTTGTGTTCAGCATATGCAAGTAGCATTCTAAGTCCTTCCAATCTAGCAATAGGTGCAAATATTTCACCATAATCTATGTCTTCCTCCTATGCATATCCTTTGCATACCAATCTAGCTTTATTTCTTGTCACTTCTCCATTCTCATTCTGCTTGTTCCTGAATATCCACTTAGTACCGATAACATTCTTATCTTTAGGTCTAGGTACTAAGGTCCAAGTTTTGTTCTTCTCTATTTGTTCTATTTCTTCCTTCATTGCATTAACCCAATCATCATTCTCAAATGCAACTTTTATATTTTCTGGTTCATAATCAAAAACTAGACATGTACCTTGTCTTGCTTTGCTCCTTGTTTGCATGCCAGCTTGTTTATCTCCAATGATTTATGATTCAGGATGGTGTCTTTTGACAAAACTCACTAGTAGCCTATCTCTCCTTTCCTGTTCATCCTGTGCAGGTTCATTTTCTTTCTTGGTAGGGTCATCATGCTTGTCAGTTTCTCTTTCATGTTGTTCGGTATTATTTTCATGTTGACCGATTATCACAAGATGTGGCTTTGGTAAATACTTTAGTTATTCAATGTAAGTGAATTTTTTATAGTCTTCTAGATCCTTTGTACTTTCCTCTGTGTTCTTTTCATCAAACTCATCAACTCTGACATTAGTGCTTTCAATCATTTTATTAGTAGTTTTATTCAAACACTTATATGCTTTGCTTTTACTGGAATATCCTAGAAATATCCCTTCATCACCTTTTGAGTCAAATTTACCATTTCTCTCATCTTTTAGAATAAAACATTTGCTTCCAAAAATTCTAAAATATCTTATAGTAGGTTTGTGTCCAAACCACAACTCATAGGGTGTCTTGTTGGTGTCCTTTAATTGAACTCAATTCATAACATATACAACTATACTGATAGCTTCCCTCTAGTATGTCTGATCAACATTCTTTTGTAACATCAATGTCCTAGCATAGTCAACTATTGACCTGTTCCTTCTTTCAAAAATGCCATTTTGCTGAGGTGTCCTCGGTGCAGAGACCTATCTTTTAATACCATGCTCATTACAGAAATTAGTAAATTCATCAGAGATAAATTCACCTCCTCTATCAGATCTTAGGCATTTCAATTCCTTACCAATCTCTTTTTCTAATTTAGCTTTATACCACTTAAAAATCTTAAATGCTTCAGATTTTTCTTTTTAGAACATAACAGTCATCAATCTAGTATAGTCATCAACAAAAAGAATAAAGTACATATCACCATAATAACTCTAAGTTCTCATAGGACCACATAGATCAGTATGAACCAACTCAAGTATCTTCTTTGTTGAGTAATCCTTACTTTTGAAACTAGATTTAGTCATTTTCCCTTTCTGACATTCATGACACATAACATGATCGGGTTTTGACAAGTTAGGCAGTCTTCTAACTCTTTTCCTTTTACTAATCTTAATCATGTTATCAAAGTTCATATGGCATAACCTTTTATGCCACAACCAAGCATCTTCATTTTTCATCATCAAGCAAGAACACTCATTAGTATCAAGATAAAATAAATTACCTCTTGATTGTGCTCCAGTTCCAACTAGTCTTCCACAATCATCAAAGATTTTCACTTTCTTGCTCTCAAAAGCAACTGGGTGACCTGAATTATTTAGCTATGCCACACTTAACAAGTTATAGTTCAGTCCATCTACCTAATAAGCATTATCACATTTTATCATATCATTTATCATTAAGGTTCCTTTACCTCTTACCATACAAGGTGTGTCATTACCCATCTTAACTGATCCTCCATTGTATTTTTCAATTTGATCAAACTTCTCCTCATCAGCAGTCATGTGATGTGTGCAACCACTATCTATGATCCATGTATTATTTTTGTTAACTTTAGAGATCAGTGTTGTTTCTTCATGTTTTTCTTCTTCTTCCTCTGAGTCATATTTCATAGCAACAAATACAACTTCTAAATCATCATCAGAATCAGATTTAGATTCATTATCCTCAGCTATGAAACATACCTTATTTCCTTTGTCATTGTTGTCTTAGTTATCTCTGTTGTATCGGTAGCCTCTATTGAATCTTCTCCCATAGCTTCCTTCAGATCAGTCTTTGGTTCTTTCATCATTTTTCTTATGTGGACATCTAGTAGTGATGTGGCCAACCTCTTTACAATTAAAGCATGCCAAAGGTAGCTTACATCTATACCTTCCTTTACCTTTGGGTAGTCTTCTGGCCGTAAGAGCTTCAAGTTCATCAAGCACATCATCGGTATTACTGTCACTATCATTTTTATTATTCTTGCTAGACTTACTAATCTTTAGAGAAGACATGAAAGAGGATTCCACAGATGGTACAACACTATTATCAAATTTATTTATTCAAAGGTTTTAAGTTTACCAATCAGATTGTCAAGTGTAAGTACATTAGCAAATGTAGACCTTATTTCATGGATAGCAGATATTCTGATTGCGTAAACTGGCAATAAGGTTTTGAGTACTTTGCTTACAACTATTTCTTCACTAATGACTCCATCAGATGCTATAATAGCATGTACTACCTCTTTCAGTCTATTTTTGTATTGCACTATATTGTCACCTTCTTTCATCTTCATATCATCAAATTTTCCCCTTAAGCTTTCTGCTCTGGCTCTTTTAACATTTTCATCTCCATTGTAAACTTGAGAAAGTTTATCCCACATGGCTTTTGCAGTAGTGCAACTTTTTATATCTTCAAATTTAGTGTCGATGTAGGTAGCAGCAAGTTCCATCATAGTAACATTGTGTTCATGCCTATCTTTTAGTTGATCAAGTGTCAGGGGACCTAGTGTCAGTTCTATATAACCATTCTCCATCAATTCTAGTGTTGCATTCCCAATTCTAGATATGTGCAACTTCATCCGGCTCTACCATACTATGAAATTCTCTTTGTTTAGCTTTGGCACTTCCCTCTTATACATTTTGAGATCTTTTTATTGAAGTCCTTAAAAATCTGTTCAAAGCAACCAATGCTCTGATACCAATTGTTATAATAACTGAGAGGGGGGTGAATTAGTTAATCACTATCCCAATTCAAAATGTATAATCCAAAAACAAATACTTCAATTTCTATTGCTCGGTAACTTATAATACTTTTACTGTCTGTGCATTTACTGATTATCAGTCTAATAACATATAGCAGTTACTGATCAAATCAAATATGCAACATGTAAATATGACATCAAAACTAACATCACAATCAACACATAACACAAGAGATTTAATGTGGAAACCCTCTGAAGGGAAAAACCACCTGGGACCGGCAACCCAAAAATATTCACTCTTCTGAAGTGAGGTTGGTGAAGACGCAACGCTGTTAAAGGTTACAAACACACTGTTAGGTGTGACCTTGTTAGAGGATTTAAGACCAACCGTTATCATCCAACCAGCAGTCACTCTAGGGTTGACAGGATAACAATGTTCACTCTATGAATGATACATAATAAGACTTTCTTAGTCCACTCGGTTAAGAGATTTGACTATGTACAATGGTTAAATATGTAACAGTAGGTGATCTGTCTTAGTACAACTTCAATTGCAAATATACAGATCAATGTTCAGCTCATACAAATCTTTCTGATCAATATAACATTTCTGATTCAACAATATATCAACTTACTATCCATTGGTAATCACTCTCTGTCACTCAGTAATGCTCTAAAGTAGGGTTCTCCTTAACCAGTATGATCAGAATGCATGAAAACTTGTTCACGCGATGATTCTACAGTTTCCTTCTCTTCCGACATCACACTCATTGTGAAATCTTTGGTCTCTTATATAGACATGTAAACCATTTTCTTCTGCTCCATCATATTTTGCCGCTTAATCATCTTCATTGATTTTTCCTCTTAAACATACCTCGGCACTTGTGTCAATAACATGTTTGATTCTCATCCTTTAGATCTTTCCTGAATTTTGTCAATCATCGATCTGTGTAACAAACTTTATCTGTTACCTTGAAATCATACACTTTCCAACTCATCAATCTTATCGGCTAAACTAATCATTTAGTTAATTCTATTCTTCTTGGTTAACAAAGAAATGCATCGGTGAACACAAGCTTAGTTTATACTATGTGCGGTATACACTACACTCCGTTGATGTATACTAAAATGCTTCATCAACCGACAACACTACTTTGTGTCTTTCAGCTCTTTTCCTCATCATAGATAAATGAAACATAATTAATTCAATAACATGAATTCAAAGACTCATCAACAATTACTCAACATATTCCATATCCTCATCTTTCATATCCATCTTTCTCATGTAGATATTTATGTTCTTCATCTCTTTCACTCCTTCACTATAGATGTTTCGGTATAGTAACTTACAATATAAGTGTTGTCAAACTAGTTAACATCAATGACAACATAATAATGATTCAATCATATTACATATCTAATCAATCAGCTCGGTGATCTTAAATCACAGATTCTTCAATCAGGTTCTAAATCAGTTATAGTTCATCATGGTTAGTTCCAAGATATATAAGGATCTTAAGTTAACTGGACCAATTATAGGGACAATACTGCCCTCTATACTTTTGGCTCTGCAAAACCAATGTGGGTGTACCTAATCTAATAAATAAGAATACTTCTATGACACCAAGACTGGATTCAAATAACAAATAAATAGAAAGAAAGTATCCATTGCTAACCAGACATTCATTGACTCTCCATTGCTATGGAAGAACAATGAACTCCCCAAATAAGAATTTTAAAGATGATAACTATTTTTTGATTCAATTTTTAGATTGTAACAACCTTGATCAACATGTGCTAATAGGAGATATACTCACTTAGACCAGTGCCTTATCCATTGGGCAAGAAGTCCAAAACAAAAAGGATACAAAGACTAAAATATATCAAGGATTCATAGCCATAAATACATCTACCACAATCCTTACTACTTATAGATAATCCTTGTGCAAATTAGGATGAACTCATATCCCATCTAGAGCAATATTTAATCTAATCCTAGATCAGAACTCAGGAATGAAGATACACACAAACAATTATTTAATGAACTATAAAGTTCAAAGTTCATACAACTTGACACATAGGAGAGAAAAGAACCAAATATTTGTACTAAGTATGATGAATCCTACCTTTGCATACAATTTAAACTTTAGAATAGAAGATTGCAAATAATAGCAAAGACTTGCAACTTTCTACCTTTTATCAACAAATACTGATGCAAAATTTTATAATCTCACTAAGAATAGGGTTCACAAAATATGTTCTTTCAAACACCTAACTCCCAATACCACCAAATGATCATGAAAAATCCTATTAACACCAGGATTGCAACAAGCATCCAATCATTTTTAGCAAAATTAAGTCTCCAACCACCTTCAATCAATCGAATTACTGTAGAAAAGATGTGCCAGGCAATTCGGAGCAATTATATCCAATTTTATCTTCATTTATGGCCGAAATCCTGACTGGTACATTAGAGACTTGAAACTGCATCATCTTAGCTCCCTATTTACTTCACCTACATAATAAATTGAGTAACTAGTTCACCTATTTTTCCATGACTTGAACATCCTCCGCAAACAAGTATCACCTTTGGACCATATTGTGATAGTGGACAAGATCAAAATGAGTAGATCGGTCGCCCATGCATTTAATAACCAATCCTTTTCTCGCATAAAACCCTTAAATAATTCAAATCTCTAGAAGTAACGGTCAATCAAATAAGTTTGAAACATGGTCGTCGATCTTTATCCTTTCCCGTCACATCAGGCGATTCTCATTAATCATCAAACAATCAATTAAGCCTTTTAAAATCAACCGACCACATCATTTACCCAGCAACCAATTGGGAATGAACACATCAGCAACACCTAGCACTAGATTTATCTTTAACCACAATGATCATCTTGACCTTAAGTCATCTGGAGAATACACAACTGAAGGAAATCTCCCAGTCGCTCAATATTTTTCTTAACCATGGTTCAGTCTGGAGATCACACGAACAAAGAATTCATGTGATCTTGTAATCTTTCCTTGACCTGAGGTTTCATCTAGAGAACAAGCGACTAAAGAAAACTTAGAGTCACTGGATATTTGCCTAACCCTAGGTCCCATTCTGAGAACACGTGCCAGCAGCTAATCAAGATCAACATCGATGGTCCTCATTCAATCTATGAATGTTAGCATACTTGACCACTTGAATTGGAGATTCAAAGACTGAAGGAAACTAAGACCACCCACCGAATCGCTGAACAAAAACCACTAACTGCCAGAAATTGAGAGATCAAGTGAATAAGGGAAAAGGAAAAGGCACGTGTAGAAAGAGAACTTAAGTGGCCTGAAAAGGTAACAAAGAAATAGAATGGGTAGGGTTTATTCTGGACTTAGACAAATTTTGAAACCCTTATTCATGGAAAAGACCCTATTTCTCAAACCTTCAAATAACCATATCTCTCTAGTTTTTTCATTTAAGCACATGCACTCCTAACTGGAGCTTGCACACACCATAAACTATCCTAGGCTAAGGGCACAAGCCATAAAATATCTTAAATCTTCTTCACAGATCAAAAATATGTTGCAGTAGGACAAGGTGAATTTATAGGGTTTTGCAAGGAATAGACCATTTTCTTAGGATTTTACATTTTACAGGAAAATGGGCTAACAACAACCATCTATCATCATTACAACTCTAACCCACTAAACTATGACTGAAAATTTCATGCGCATAAATGTAGAGCAAACCTAAACCTCTATATCCATGTGATGTAACTCAAATCTAAAAGGTTCAAACATGAAGTACTATTTTCCTCTACATGATCCATGATGTCTTCTTCATTTATAAAATATACTCTCTAAGTCTAATCAAGGAATGATATTTTTATGAAATGAAGGTACTATGTCAAACCTTGCATGCAACGTGGTTCTTCAATTCTTATCATATATTCTATCATAACAACAAGATGAATGAAATCATGTAAATATGGGGGATGGTTGATTATCAAAATGAGACCCATCTTTATTTTGTACCTTCCAAGTTTTCATTTATAGATGCTATCATAGGTTTCTATCCCATGGTGTGTGACATAGTTAAAACTCCTCTCATAAATTATCAGACTTCCCACCTCAAGGCTGTTGTTATAAATCAAGCTAGAAACTAAATTAAAGTTAATGATGTTTTTATATCCATGCATAAGAAATAAACCCATCTCATATTCCTTACCTACCAAGTGATTATGTCTTCACATACTCCAATCTAACCCAAAAATGGATGTAGACCTAGATAGATATGAAAATGCAATGTATAACCATGTAAGACAAGCACATGTCAACCATGAATCCATGAAAATCATTTCACAACCCAACCAATAAATAATTTCATAAGAGTATGAAATAGGTGACAAATCCATAGTTGTATTGTAGTTGTTTCCATTAATACCCAAATTCAAACCATGAGTGGTTGATCCACTAAATGCATCACCCATAAAATCATGATTCACCTCAATAAAATTTTCAACATCAATTGAGAAATCAAAATTTGGATATTAGAGGGCTCCTACTTCTCATTATCCATGGAGTCATGTGAATCACAGTCTTGATGTTGATGAAGCTTGGCCTGATGAATCATCAATTTGGCATTCATTGTATTCACCAACCAACTCTCTTTCATTCTTGGGGACCGATTTAATGTTATTGTCCCAAAATTTACAAATTTACTCCTCTCAAAGGATGCATTATCACATATATTATGTCTAATTTTTTCATCTTGTACACCATTAATTGGAGAGTCAATAGCACTTACTTTTTTCATGAGAATAGATAACTAACTTATGATTATAAAGAGATATAGTGTTGTGTCCTTAATCAGAGATTTAGGACTGATTGTACTTTTTATTTTGATGCTTTTGAAATATTCAATGCTAGAGTGCACTTGCATAAAATTTGCAGCCCTATCTTGTAGCATTCCATGTCTTGAATATATTTCATCATTGTAGTCCATCAAGATATCAACATCAAAAATTGATTCATGCCCTTCTTCAACTATTGGTATAAAATCAAATTGTTGGCAAATTGGGTTTTCAGCCTTTACCTCATACTTATCTATCCTCTCATGAAATTCTTCCATTACACACTTATTTTTACCACTATCCTTCTTGGATTTGTGCCTATCTAATGCCAAAAGATTCTTGTCCCAACTCAAAAATCCATAATTATGCTCATATATTTCCAAGGTGTCTTCATTGCTCTTTTTAAAATCTTTTTAGAGGAAATATCATTCCTCCATGAGTTTTGGTCTATGAGGCGTGTCCTACATAAAGTAACATAAATTCTCAATTTCTAAAGCTAATTTTTTTTCATCGCTAACCAACTCCATGATGTAGTATGCAAAACATACCAAACATTATCAAATTGAAAGATCTTCCTATTAGGCAATCTCTTAGTCTCTATAATCAACTCTTTTAGGCTAAATACCTCATATGATCTTAGCAAATGATCTCCCATTATGCATGATTCATGTTCAACCAAAATGAACTCAATAATGTTTCCTCCTACACAAATAGGTATAACACTAGTGGCTGGTCCACCAAGTGAGTGTCCATTATCATCATAGTTTTGAACCTTCAAAGGATTCTCTAACAGAGGAAACTCATGAACCTCATGATTCAAACTTAATGCCCAATCTATAGTTTTAGAATCATACCTTTTCTCTTGTTCACACAAATTGACATGTTAATCTATTTTTCTTACCTTAAGAAGATCTTCCTTTGCACGCTTAACTTGTATGCATTCTTCTCTTGGAAGAAATAATGATCTAGTGTATTATTTCTTTTGTTTCCTTTAATTGTCCAACTAGTTTCATCATTCCTTGAACTCTTGTAGGTGTTGTATTTCTTGGGAAACAATAATATTTACCTTCTTAGCTCTTTGTAACCATCCATCACACATATCTTGTGCCCTTTTAAGATCTCCATGGTATGATGTACAAAATTAGAACCTTTTTTGGATTGAATTTGCAATATAAACTTCATGTTTGACACCTTCAATTTGAGTGAAAACATTAGAAAACTCAACAATACCATCATCTTCATGTGTAAGGCTTGTCAACTCATGATTTTTCATAGGTAAGGGAATGTTGTTCCAAATCAGGGAATTAGTCCTTTCTTCATGTGTTTATGTGATGCCTTCATAAATATTACTCACCTCTCCTTTCATGAGTAGATTGGTTATCAACAAGTGAAGGTTCATTGCATACTGAAAATTCTAAATCACTTCCACATAGTTCATTAGTTATTGCTGGTTTGGTGAACCCTGGGACAAAAGTTTGAGCAATAGGTGATTCCTCTTTGCCTAAATCCTCACATGTCTGAAGTGAACTTGTGGCTTCCTTAATCTCTTGGATAATTTTATGCCTAGTTAAAGAATCATGATGGTATGATGTTAAAACATAAATAGACTCTCTAAGTTCTCCTTTATTGGTTAAGTCCTTCCACAAATCTAAATCAATAATGTTTTTCACCACACATTCTTCAATGGGATCCATTGTTTCCACTTATTTATTCATATCCTCAACATATGTAGATGTATACTTAAGTAATGGATCATTCAAAATTAATGTACCACTATTATTATGCAAAACAAATCAAAATTAACTCCATCCCTTTCAACGGTGTTACCATAGCTACTGCAAGTTTCACGTACTTCTTCTTCAAATGAATTTTCAGCATTGGGATGATCTATATGCTCATCACTAGTGACTTTATTGTGTCATCATTGCTATGCCTCTTAACCATATTTTTAGCTTCTCCCAAAAGAAAGTTCTCTAACAATAATGACATATCCAATTGATATTTTTGAAATTCTTGAAGGGAGTCATTCATACCATTCATAAGTTTTTCCATATGTTGATCATTTCTTTGTGGAATTTCACTATTATTTCTATCCCTTTCTTTAGCTAGTGAGGCAAGAAGGAAAGTAGGTAACAATTTAACATCTTTAATTTTAGCCATTAATGTAACCTCTTAAACCCCCGCTATAGACGTTTGAAATAAATATTAAATTTGTTTCATTTGCTCCTAGAAATATACCTCTAAGTTCACTCACTATCACAAATGAGTCAAAATACTAACATGAAAAGAAAACCCACCTTCTAGGACTGATCAAAACTACCATGCAATCAAATCAAAAAATTATACTACTTGAAATCGGCATGCAAAACAAACCAACTTTATTAAATTGATTTAAAAGTAACATGCGACCATATGGGTATCCACAAAACTTTCATGCAACACAAATCCACTAACTAGGACTACTCAAAAATAACATGCAATGGTAACCCTCTTCATAAACTGCTCCTAAACTGACATGCAATTATCTAAGTATGCATCAAATTGTCATGCAATAACATCCAATGCACATGCATATGTATAATTTGACATCCACTATTGAAATCCTAACATACTGGCAAGATCAACAACTTTGATACCACTAAAATATCCCAAACTCTAATAATGCTTCAAATTTTATTTTGGTTTTGATTTTTGCTCATTTTTTGCTTCATCATAATATAATATTTTAGCATGCAAGATAAACGATATAGATTTTTAAGTAAATTAATTTGATAAAATACAAAGAATCAAATTTATCCATTTGGTATGCTTGTGATATAGAAATGTATTCCTATTTACGAAGACCTACTTCTATTACAAATCATAAAATACACAATGCCATCATGTAACACATATCCAGAATGCCTCCATACACAAGATAACAAACCCTTTGAAGTTGTACAAGATAGATCAATGAATCTCCATAAAAAATGATCAATGATGATGATGATTTCCTCCATACTAAAGAATATATTGTATAATTAGAGAGACAAGAAATAAAATTGGATGAAATGGGGGAGGATGAAAAAGAAGAATTTGAAGAAGAAGAAACAATTCATCATCATTTAGATACTGTAACACCTACTAGTTCAAGGCCTCAAGAATTGAGTTCCATTAGGAGATGAAAGAGGAAGATGTAGATTTTAGTTGGTTATTTTTCTCATTTGGACATTTCATTATACGTGATCATATAAATATATAAATTTATGGTGCTGCTATAAATTTGAGAGTTTGAAACTGTGAGTATGAATGATGAAATTTCAAATATTGAGTGTTTGAAAACCATATGACATGTAATTTTTGAATTATGATTCTTATGCTCTCTAAATTCTTTAAATTCCTTTTTTTTTGTGTCTTAATAGAGTGGTAGTTGAGTTTATCACTGAGTCTTGAGTTTGAGTCTTATTTTTTGTCGGTGAGTCTGAATTTTCAAACTTTGATTTGAAGAACATGAGTTGGTTTTATGAAGATTTTATGATCTGATTGAAGATTTTTTAATCATAATGTAGATCTCAATTTTTTTTCCTTAATCCACGACACTTTAATTAATTAAATTCTTATTTAATTAATTATTTACCTTTATAATATAGTTAATTTTAATTAATTAATTATATTATCTCCCTTTCCTTCTATATATAATCAATTTTATAAATTAATTATAATAACCTTCTTCTTAGCCCGATTATGTAATTAATTTTAATCAATTACTTGTACCTAGCCCTAGCCTATATTTAAATTAAAAAAATTATTTATTTATTTCCCCAAATCTTAACCCATGAATTAATTAATTAATTAGCTAAACCTAAATATAAGCCTAAATCCCTAACCTAAACCCATCACTTTTATCCTTGAATCTACTCCCTTGGCTAACCAAGATTAATTAAGCTAATTGTGCTATTTCTACAACCATTAGCCATTTTCCTCTAATTTTCAATTTTCTCATAGATGTGTGAGCATCCCTTCCCAAGGTGGCTAACCACCTTCCATAAATATCCCCTTATCCCTTATTACATTCTTGTACCCCCTTCACCTTTTGCATGATTCTCACACATATGAGACATCTTGAGCCACCTTCACTTCTTCACTTTGTCTCCCCCTCTTTATGAGCCATCCCTTTCATAGGTTGCTCACACATGAGTGAGAAACTTACCACCTTTTCATGGCCAACAACTTTTCTCACTTGGCCTCCACCTTGGAATCCATCTCATTGATCCTATTAAATCTCAACCCTCCATTCAAGCTTTAATCCTCACTATCCATTTCCCTCCAAACCTTATAAATAGGAGTCTCTCCATGAGAAAATCACTATTTGCATTTTGTATTGTTAGCATGCTAGTTTAATTTTAGGAGCTCTTTGAGAAGTCATAGTGATTTTAGCATTCTCATAGTGTTCTTATTGCATTCATGTTTGGCATAGAAATCAATTACTTTCATAGTTAGATTGCATGCATAATATCATAGTTGTATTGCATGCATAATCTAATAGTTGCATTCCGCACACATTTATTTGCATTAGGATTCTACATTTAGCTTGCATATTCAAATATTAATCTCATCCAACTCATCTTAGGAATCATTTGGGGAATTTTTGTGGTTCCACAACACACGCCCCATTTTGGCCACTTGGCCTAATGGGGACCCCCTTTTTTAGGGTCTTTTCATCACCTTTGGGGTTTTGGTTTTTTTTTTTGTGTAATTTTATTAGATAGTTAGAATATTCTTTATGATTTCAATAAGACATTACTGACAACTATTTTTGCATGCAGAAGTTTGGCACCCACCTTTTGAGATTTACGAAGGAATAACAAGGAAAGCTGATATCCATGGGAGTACTAAGATTTTTGGAAATCTAAGAAGTGACAAAGAAGTTTTAAAGAGATCACCCCAATATTCTTCCAAAACATTGAGTCTTCAATTTTGACAAAACTGAGAATCTCAATGTGGCATGTTATGAACCGATGAGTTAAGAGGAATTCTTTGATGGGATTGAATTCCAGTTGTATGATGTTATAAAGTGACAACAAAAATAGTTGGATGCTATGAAGTTGCCCAATTTTCAAAAGTTCAAAGTTCGGAGGTTCGGAAGTTGGGAAGTTTGGAAGTTCAGAGGTTCAGAGATTCAGAAGTTCGGAGGGCCGAAAGTCTGAAAGTCTGAAAGCTCGAAATTCTACCCAGCATGGAGTTTTTGGGACTTAGCCAATTTTCGCATGGGGAAAAACTTTTTGACACTTAGAAAATTTTTGACCTTCCTAGTTTTTTGGCCTCCCTAAATTTTTGACCTTCCTAGATTTTTGGCCTACCTAAATTTTTGGCCTTCCTAGATTTTCGACCTCTGAAATTTTTGGCCTTCCTAAATTTTCGGCATTCCTAGATTTTCAACCTCCAAAATTTTTGGCCTTTCGGCCTTCCTAGTTATTCGGCCTCCAAAAGTTTGAAAGTTGGAAGAGAAGTGGTTTTGACACTTAGACATTTTTGAAGACCCTATTTTTTAGTATTTTGGCCATATGAGATTTTTGGCCTTTGAAAGTCCAAAATTTGGAGAAGTTTTGACACTTAGACATTTTTTAAGAGAGTGAAATCATAAATACATTCATAGACATCTTCATGAAAGATGAAAGTGGAAAGGTATCTTCTCATGAAATCATAAGTGATGATGCACTACCTTTTTTGAATGCTAATCATGATGGAACCCAAATAAATGAGATACAAGAAGTTCAAGAGGATGATCAAAAGGAAGATGATGAAGATGAAAAATTGTGCCTTGAGGTAGAGGAATCTCAACATTTACAAATCAACAAACAAGATGACTCTCATTTTTTGTCATCAGGGGAGGTAGACAAGGTTCTTGATTTGGTATCATGTTTGAGTAAGGAAATGTCCATTTATGGGTATTCTGTGCATATATCAAACCTTGTAGTGGCCAATTCATGTAGGATTCATCCTTTTGAGATACATTCAGAGGTAAGTTGTCCTGAATTCTTGTTAGCTTGGGAGATCACCTTAGAAGGTAAGTATGATTTTGAACATGTTTCTTTGAGGCATGAGGGAGAAAATGATTTGAATGTTGATACTAATGATTCTTGTAATTTTGAAAAAAATCTTATGAGTGAAATTCTTAGTCCTAATGAGGTCAAATGTGATGATTTATTATTTAGGACTAATGATAATTATAACAAGGATAATGGTCTAGATGCTTTCCCTTTCAAACCTTGTTGTAATGATAGGTATAGTACATCACCAATGAATATGTTTTCTTGTGGTCTGCATCCTCTTGAGGTGGATGGATTGGTGTACCATGAGATAAGACCTCTAGAAAAAGAAATCACATTGAGTGAGTATATGCCCATGGTTGGGAACTCACTAAACCAAGTTGTATCTGTCCATTATCCCTTGCTTTTTGATGATTTTTAGTTTGAATATGATAAAGGTGAAAAAACTTGTTTGTGGATTAATCATGATTATGGAGAGTTGCCACAACTTTTAATTTTGTGCAATTTGTACTTGGAATTTGAACAAAATTTGTCTAAATTTTATTTTTCTGAGTACAAAGATGAGTTTGAATTCCTTAGAACTATGCAGGGTGCATTATTGCTACTACATGGAAATAAAAATCAATTAATAAGAAACTCATATGCTTGTTCTATGTTTTTTGTATATAATTTAACTTTAGTCCTAATTAGGTAGGTGTTAGTTAGTTTCCCTTATGTTTTAGGGGTTAGTTTGTTTCTTGCTTCTTGTTTTGTTATGGTGTCAGTCTCATTCCTTGTTGCTTGAGTGTTTTTTCTTTTTTGTTTCTCAGTCTGGGGGAAAAGCAATTTTTGTTGGGGCTATTCTTGGCAACTGGTCCATCCCAAGTGGTCTTTGATAGGAGGGAAATGTATTTCTTAGTCAAAATTTTAAAGGATTTTTTCTTGCAAGAAATTATATACAGGGATCATGAATGATCATATCTTTCACTGGAAATCAAGTTGATATTCAAAGTCGATCATCCTCAACACATTACACACTTTAAAAATGATACTGTGGTTGTTAGTTTCTCAAGTAAGTATCAATTGGAGTTGATTGGAGCCTATTTTTATGGGTGACCTCAGATCTCAAAACTATTCTTTGTCTACATCTTGACTTGAAGAGACAAAATAAAAAGGAGGAACACATAAATAAAGGTCAACAAAAAAAGAAGAAGCAAAGTTCAAATGCTTGGGTGGCATAGCCTAATCGCTGCCCAAGTTTCCAAAAAAGAAGAAATGAAAATAAAATCAAAAGTGCAAATTCTAAGGTAGCATAGCCTAAGCACTGCCTTAGTGCACCCAAAGTGTTGAACTGAAGATAATTGAAGAAGTGACAATATTCAGAGCACAATGGCTCAAGCAAAGTCACCTTCCATGTAAATTATGTTGACTTTAAAGGAGCCCTCCAAACAATAAAAGAATCTTATATCTTTTCAGAAGATAGAGAAGGGTGACTCTAGAAACCTCTATCAGGGCTATGAATGCCTGACTGGCAGTAGAGCAAGGTTAGAATGAGATTGTGGAAGTTTATGATAGTAAGCAAAGATTATCTCCAAGTGTTTCTCATCCAGGAAACCTTAATCAAAGTGTTGAAGAAATGAACACACAGATGCACTAACTAGATGAAACAACAAAGGACTTCAATTGTGAAAAGTTGGTGAAAGAATGTTTTCATGAATGGTGTTTGTGTTCAGTTTATCACTAGACAATTTTGAGAGAATGTTTGCTGGTAAAGAAATGCCTTGGTAATTTCTCCTTTTGTCAAGGCTATTTATTGTGGTTCCACAACACACGCCCCATTTTTGCCACTTGGCCTAATGGGGAACCCCTTTTTTAGGGTCTTTTCATTACCTTTGGGGTTTTGGTTTGTTTTTCTTGTGTAATTGTATTAGATAGTTAGAATATTCTTTATGCTTTCAATAAGACATTACTGACAACTATTTTTGCATGCAGAAGTTTGGCGCCCACCTTTTGAGATTTACGAAGGAATAGCGAGGAAAGTTGATATCCATGGGAGTACTAAGATTTTTGGAAATCTAAGAAGTGATAAAGAAGTTTAAAGAGCTAAGAGGAATTCAAATTGAAAATCATCAATGTGGCATGTTATGAACCGACGAGTTAAGAGGAATTCTTCGATGGGATTGAATTACAGTTGTATGAAGATATTATAAAGTGACAAAAAAAATAGTTAGATGCTATGAAGTTTCCCAATTTTCAAAAGTTCAAAGTTCAGAGGTTCAGAAGTTCAGAAGTTTGGAAGTTCGGAGGTTCAGAAGTTCAGAGGTCCGAAAGTCTGAAAGTTCAAAAGCCTGAAATTTTGCCCAGCATGGATTTTTTTGGGACTTAGCCAATTTTTGCATGGGGAAAAACTTTTTAACACTTAGAAAACTTTCGGCCTCCCTAAATTTTCGGCCTTCCTAAATTTTTGGCCTTCCTAGATTTTTGGGCTCCAAAATTTTTGGCCTTCCTAAATTTTTGACATTCTTAGATTTTTGGCCTTCGAAATTTTCGGTCTTCCTAAATGTTTGGCCTTTGAAATTTTCGGCCTTCCTAAATTTTTGGCCTTCCTAGTTCTTCGGCCTCCGAAAGTCTGAAAGTTGGAGGAGAAGTGGTTTTGACACTTAAACATTTTTGAAGACCCTATTTTTCAACATTTTGGCTATATGAGATTTTTAGCCTCCAAAAGTCTAAAATTTGGAGGAAAAGAAGTTTTGACACTTAGACATTTTTTAAGATCCTGTTTTTCAACATTTCGGCCATATGAGTTTTTCGGCCTCTGAAATTCTGAAAGTCCAAAGGTTGGGAAGAAATTTTGACACTTAGGCATTTTTTGGAACTTCATTTTTCAGGGCAATGGTCAAGATCTGAAATTTTGGGGGCATGACCACCGCTTAACTCCAGTCTTCTCCAACTTATTTTTTCTATCAGAAGGGTCACTACGAGAGGGTCATTTTTGCATGATTTGAGGGCCTCTTCCAGTGGAGTCAACGAAGGAAAGTCGTAACAAAGAATAAAGGGCAAGATCATAGAATTACATGAAGAACATGCATGAGTTCTTTTATGCATGATTTGCTCCATTTTTGTAATGCATGAGGTTCAATTTCATTCTAGGGTAGTTTCAATTAGTTTTAGAGATAGTTTCATTCATGTAATATCTAGTTTAGATTTATTTCTGAGTTTTAGATGTAGCCGAAACCCTAGCTGTGAAATTGAGAGCACAACTCTATAAATTGTAAGAACTCAATGTAATTAAGGTTAGATTTTCATCATAATACAATACATACAATTGGTGCTTCAATCATGATGTGATTCTTCTACTATCTTTGCGAGATTTATGAATGTGTGAATTGCTCATTTATTTATTTCAAAGAGCCAATTGATTATGGGATAGTTAAAATCTGTGATTCTTTAGTTCGGTGTTTGCTAGTGTTACATTGCTTTGTTGTGATGAATTATTGAGAAGATATTCCTTCCTTTGGTGCTTTGAAGATAAACTTGTCTCATGTGTGTGCACATTCATGGTGGCTTCGTGATTCGATGAGTTTTGACTTATCATATGTCTATTTTTTTGTTTCCATTGATGATTGCATCTGCCTGGCTAGGATTGTGATTTATTCAGATCTTCATTTTGTGGGTTTTCCTAATCTTCTTGGTACTTTAATTCGCAAAGCAACACGATATTGGTTTATGTCCATTAGTTTCTTTCACTACAACATTTGGGGTCAAATTTCGATGCCAATTTACGACGCCACTATAATTTGTGTTTGTTTTTTATATTTTTTTTGCAAGTGCCACCGACGGTGTCATAATAGCGATGATGATGTCATAATTCAGACACCCATTTGGTTATAAACAAAAAAAAAAGAACAAAAGAAAGTGTCATTTGTAATTTTTGTGAATTCGAAGAGCTGCGGTGAAGACGGCACTGCACTTTTGCGTGGTGCGAAGAGGGCATTTGAGTTTGGTGTGCGCAAAGAGGCTAACATCATGTGGGAAGAGGGCACTGGCACTTGAGGTAGGCATTCAAGCTTTGTCTTCTCATTAACTCAATTTCATTTTGAGGGCATTTGTTGATTTAATGGCACAATATGAATGTTAATAGTGGCATTGTTTACATCTTAGCATTTGGATTGCTCGATGACCCACAAATTTTGAGAGCTAGGGCATCATTGCTATTACCTTCAAGGCATTGTGTGAAGTCTTTGATCTCTCTTTATTTTTTTTTTGCTGATATTCACTATGTGATACTCCCTGTTTATGATCATTTCATGAGGAAATGTCTTGGTGGATCGCGGGTTGCAAGCTAGGGCAGCATACATTGTTTATGAGCTCACTATTTAATAATGGCATTTTTTACATCTTTTCATTTGGAATGCTTGATGACCTACAAGCTTTGAGAGCTAGGGCATCATTGCTATTATCTTCAAGGCATTGTGCGAAGTGTTTGATCTCTCTTTATTTGTTTTGTTGTTGATATTCACTATGTGGTACTCCCTGATTATGATCATTTCATGAGGAAATGTCTTGATGGCTCATGGGCTACAAGCTAGGGCATCATACATTGTTCATGAGCTCACTGTTTAATACTGGCATTGTTTACATCTTTTTATTTGGAATGCTTGATGACCTACAAGCTTTGAGAGCTAGGGCATCATTTCTATTACCTTCAAAGCATTGTGTGAAGTGTTTGATCTCTCTTTATTTGTTTTGTTGTTGATATTCACTATGTGGTACTCCCCGTTTATGATCATATCATGATGAAATGTCTTGATGGCTCACGGGCTGTAAGTTAGGGCATCATACATTATTCATGAGCTCACTGTTTAATACTGGCATTGTTCATGAGCTCACTATTTAATATCTAGCATCATGCAAACATACATTAATACACTTACTATTTTGAATTTGAGCTCGAGCATCATGCAATGTTATTGTTGTCATTGCATGTTTGTTGTTGTTGTGCACCATATATTGTTTTATACACTATTTATTTCATTGAGACCGTGAGCTTGACATTTGTAATGTATTTTCTATTATTTGATCAATGCTACCATGTTGAGTTTGTGTATGGCTTGACTATGCACATGCATAATTTTAGATGAGGATCAATAATAGGGTGCCAGGCATTTCTTAGATCCTTTGGATCTAACCCCATTTTTTCCTTGCTTGCAGGTTTTGGATCATACAAGAGCATATTGGATTGAACTCCGGGTCAACACTTCATTACTTCAAGCAATGTCTGATACCTTCATTATTTATGTTTATCCACTTATGTATGTTTGCATTCATTCATATTCTTCTGAAAGTTGGCTATTAGTGACCATATAGGACCATTCTTGATGTTTTTGGGCCATTTGATGAAAAGATGTAAATAGGGACACCGGTAATAAAATAGGGATATCTTAATAGGGATATATTAAGATTAATATCGTAAGTAAAAATATTACATAGTGGCATTCAGATTAAGTACAATATGAATTCACATGCCTTTAATTATGATATACTTTTGAAATTATCCCTCATTGGTCATTTGACAATTCAAGATATAAGTATCAGAATATAAACTGTTGTAAAAGGAAGAAACACATATGTATCATCATTTAATACAAAATATAAAAGTAACCCACAGACACACAATTTCTATTATAACGACCATCCTCTAATCCCACGGTGTACTAGTCTCAAGGTAAGAACAATTTACTTAAGCCATCATATAAGTATCATCCTAAAGTTTAAATAGACATTGACTATGGATATACAACACTGAGTCATAATAAATTACAAAGTTTCATTGCAATTTCTATGTCTGCTTACAATAATAAATTACAGAGTTTCACTACAATTTCTATGTCCATTTCCATTAAAATATATCACTCCTCCTGTTATATAGGCATCATTCTCATTAAGTGTTGCCATTAAAATATATCACTCCTCCTGTTATATAATGTTTATGCATACTTGTTTAAAATGTCATACTTTTTGCTCTTAAATATTATTACCATTTCACTCAAATTTACATGACATTAAAGCCAACCCCAAAATGTATACATACGTGTAAGTATAGGAGAAGTTGGATTCTGCAACTATTGAAAAAAAAAAAAACTATACCAATAGTAGCTTACAAGAAACTATACTTGTGCTTACCACATTATACCTCAGCATCATAATGCTTATCATTTTCAAGCTTCAGTGAGGCTTAATACCATGCATTGTCCCCATATTTGTATGCAATGCTGATTTAGGTTGGAGGTAAACTACATGTGTCATGTAAACAACATGGTTGAATGCAATCTCTTTTGCACATTTTCAAGAGTTTTCCCACCAATACAAGCGTAAATAACACATTGAATGTAATCTATGAACACTGCATGGTATGAAGTTTCGCTGAAGCTTGAAATATATCACTCCTCATGTTATTGTCAAAATTAAATTCAAATATTTCTCAAAACATTTATTCTTGTAGAATTAAGATATCCTTATCTCAATAATAAAATAATATTGCATAATAGCTTTTGAATCACATTAACACACAACCATGTTCTATAGCATAGTTCATTTTAGAAGTGTATGGCTTGACTATGCACATGCATAATTGTAGATGAGGATCAGTAATAGGGTGTCAGGCATTGCTTAGATCCTTTGGATCTAACCCCATGTTTTCCTTCCTTGCAGGTTTTGGATCATACAAGAGCATACTGGATTGAAGCTCGGGTCAACACTTCATTACATCAGGCAATGTCTGGTACCTTCATTATTTATGTTCATCCACTTATGTATGTTTTCATTCATTAATATTCTTTTGAAAGTTGGCTATTAGCGACCATATATGATGATTCTTGATGTTTTTGGGTCATTTGATGAAAAGATGTAAAAGTTTCTTAAAATTTTATATTTTTTATTTCAATTTTTAAAATCATAAAATGAATAAAATTTAAAGATAACAAATTAAGATAATCTTTGTCTTCACTTAAAAAAAATCATAAAGCTCATAAAGCCTGGTAAAAACATAAAGCTCATAAGGCATGGTAAAAGAAGGCCCTAACTATGGTAAAATGGGAAAGTTGCCACCTTGCACTGCTCTTCACATGGAAGCTGCTAAGGAACTATGTCATAAAATTTCAAAGCATGAAATTTTATACTTTTTGACATCATACTTTTTCTCTGTAGCATTGATTTTACAATGTGGGGGAGTCAAAGAAAATATATGTATAGTTATAAAATTTCATGCCTTGAAATTTGGCATGAAATTTTATAACATAGTTCCTTAGCATTTGATCTTTATATGGCAGCCATGACTTGAGGTAGGCATTCAAGCTTTGTCTTGTCATTAACTCAATTTTATTTTGATGGCATTTGTTGATTTAATGGAAAAATATGAATGTTAATACTGGCATTGTTTACATATTTGCATTTGGAATGCTCGATGACCCACGAGCTTTGAGAGCTAGGGCATCATTGCTATTACCTTCAAGACACTGTGTGAAGTGTTTGATCTCTCTTTATTTATTTTTTTGTTGATATTCACTATGTGGTACTCCCCGTTTATGATCATTTCATGAGAAAATATCTTGATGGCTCCGGGCTGCAAGCTAGGGCATCATGCATTGTTTATGAGCTCACTGTTTGAGCGCCTCATGTTCCTATTTGATTAGTCAGTGCTCTATTTGTTATATTGATGTTATTAGATCAAATAGGGACATCAGTAATAAAATAATACACTTACTATTTTGAATTTGAGCTTTGGCATCATGCAATGTTGTTGCTATCAAAATAGTAAGTGTATTAATGTATGATCTAATAGCAACAACCTCATTGATCATTACCTTTGACTCCTCCATCATTATAGAAGAGATAACTACCTACAAATATATTTCATAATTCCTCCTTTAAAGTCATAGGTTAGTTTAAAATGGAGAGGGGTCTCAAAATATCGTAAGTAAAAATATTACAAAGTGGCATTCAGATTAAGTACAATATGAATTCACATATCTTTAATTATGATACACTTTTGAAATTATCACTCATTGGTCATTTGACAATTCAAGATATAAGTATCAGAATATAAACTATTGTAAAAGGAAGAAACACATATGTATCATCATTTAATACAAAATATAAAAGTATCCCACAGACACACATTTGCTATTATAACAACCATCCTCTAATCCCAGTCTCAAGATAAGAACGGTTTACTTAAGCCATCATATAAGTATCATCCTAAATTTTAAATAGACATTGACTATGGATATACAAAACTCAACCATAATAAATTATAGAGTTTCACTATAATTTATATGTCCACTTACAATAATAAATTACAGAGTTTCACTACAATTTCTATGTCCACTGCCATTAAAATATATCACTCCTCCTGTTATATAATGTATATGCATACTTGTTTAAAATGTCATACTTGTTGCTCTTAAATATTATTACCATTTCACTCAAATTTACATAACATAAAAGCCAACCCCAAAATGTATACATACGTGTAAGTATAGAAGAAGTTGGATTCTGCAACTATTGGAAAAAAATAAAAATTATACCAATAACAGCTTACAAGAAACTATACTTGTGCTTACCACACCATACATCAGCATCATAATGCTTATCATTTTCAAGCTTGAGCGAGGCTTCATACCACGCATTGTCTACAAATTTGTACGCAACGGTGATTTAGGCTGGAGGTAAACTACATGTGTCATGTAAACAACACAGTTGAATGCAATCTCTTTTGCACATTTTCAAGAGTTTTCCCACCAATACAAGTGTAAATAACACATTGAACATAATCTACGGACAGTGTGTGGTATGAAGTCTCGCTGAAGCTTGAAATATATCATGTTATTATCAAAATTAAATTTAAACATTTTTCAAAATATTTATTCTTGTTGAATTAAGATATCCTTATCTCAATAATAAAACAATCTTGCATAATAGTTTTTGAATCACATTAACACACACCCATACTTGTGCTTACCACACCATACCCCAAAATCATAATGAATTGCACAAGTTGCAAGAGAATAATACAAAATTAGTGAATTCATCACCATCACAAGTTGCACCCTCACAAACTGTCCTTTGTTCTGTACATTAGGATCATAAAGTGATGCAGAGGGATGTGGTGGACTTCAAGGTGTTTGGAAATTTATAAGGGAAATACAAGACTTGCAAGGTTTTACCCCAAAATTTATCAGTAATAAAATAAGGACATCAGTAATAAAATAATACACTTACTATTTTGAATTTGAGCTCAGGCATCATGCAATGCTATTATTGTCATTGCAAGCTTGTTGTTGTTGTACACCATAACAACAACAAAAATGCAATGTAATAAAATTTTGAGATTAAATTGGTGAGTTTGTATACTTTCTCCTTTTTAAACTAACCTATGACTTCAAAGGAGGAATTATGAAATATAGTTGTAGGTGGTTATCTCTTCTATAATGATGGAGGAGTCAAAGGTAATGATCAATGAGGTTGTTTCTATTAGATCATACATATATTAATACACTTCCTATTTTGAATTTGAGCTCAGACATCATATATTGTTTTATACACTATTTATTTCATTGAGACTGTGAGCTTGGTATTTGTAATGTGTTTCTTGTTATTGGATTAATATTGACATGTTGTTGAGGTTGTAGATGTCCTTTTATTGATCTTGTATAAAAAAAATATATACCATGTTGACTCATAGCCGATGAGGTGTTATTTTATAACACATTTGACATCATACTTTTTGCTCCATTTTGGTCTTGATTTACTCATTGCATGCATATGTTTCCTAAGTGCACATGTTATGTAGCATAGTTTGTTTTAGAAGTGTATGGATTGACTATGCACATGCATAATTGTAGATGAGGATCAGTAATAGGGTATCAGGCATTTCTTAGATCCTTTGGATCTAACCCCATCTTTTCCTTCCTTGCAGATTTTGGATCATACAAGAGCATACTGGATTGAACCCTGGGTCAACACTTCATTACTTCAGGCAATGTTTGGTAGCTTTATTATTTATGTTCATCCACTTATGTATGTTTGCATTCATTCATATTCTTCTGAAAGCTAGCTATTAGTGACCATATAGGACCATTCTTGATGTTTTTGGGTCATTTGATGAAAAGATGTAAATAGGGACATCAGTAATAAAATAGGGATATCTTAATCTTTATGAGCTCAAATTCAAAATAGTAAGTGTATTATTTTATTACTTATGTCCCTATTTGATGTCCCTATTTTATTATTGATGTCCCTATTTAATCTAATAGCATCAATATAATAAACAAAGCACTGACCAATCAAATAGGGACATGAGGTGCTCAAACAGTGAGCTCATAAAATAATATATTTAGTCTTAATAAAATCTTATAAAATGACATATATTGTGTGAAGTGTTTGATCTCTCTTTATTTTTTTTGGTGTTGATATTCACTATGTGGTACTCCCCATTTATTATCATTTCATGAGGAAATATCTTGATGGCTCGTGGGCTACAAGCTAGGGCATCATACATTGTTCATGAGCTCACTGTTTAATACTAGCATTGTTTACATCTTTTCATTTGGAATGCTTGATGACCTGCGAGCTTTGAGAGCTAGGGCATCATTTCTATTACCTTCAAATAATTGTGTGAAGTGTTTGATCTCTCTTTATTTGTTTTGTTGTTCATATTCACTATGTGGTACTCCCCGTTTATGATCATTTCATGAGGAAATATCTTGATGCCTTGCGGGCTGCAAGCTAGGGCATCATGCATTATTTATGAGCTCACTGTTTGAGCACCTCATGTCCCTATTTGATTAGCTAGTAATCAAACAGTGAGCTCATAAACAATGCATGATTCCTGAGCTCAATTTCAAAATAGTAAGTGTATTATTTTATTAAGACTAAATATATTGTTTTATTAAGATTTTATTAAGACAAAATATTTTGGGTTAGTTTTATGTTGTTTTATAAGATTTTATTAAGACTAAATATATGATGTAAACTCATAATTATACTTGATATATATATACTTCAAAGGAGGAATTATGAAATATAGTTGTAGGTAGTTATCTCTTCTATAATGATGGAGGAGTGAAAGGTAATGATCAATGAGGTTTCTACAATTAGATCATACATTAATACACTTACTGTTTTGAATTTGAGCTCGGGCATCATGCAATGTTATTGTTGTCATTGCATGCTTTTTGTTGTTGTGCACCATATATTGTTTTATACTTTGTTTATTTCATTGAGACTGTGAGCTTGGTTTTTATTTCAGAAGTGTATGGCTTGACTATGCACATACATAAATGTATATGAGGATTAGTAATAAGCTGCCATTCATTTCTTAGATATTTTTTATCTAACCCCCATCTCTCTTTTCTTTGCAGATTCTGGATCACACAGGGGCACACTAGATTCATACTTGGGTCAAAAATTCATCACTTCAGGCAATGTCTGGCACCCTTATTATTTATGTTCATCCTCTTATGTTTTGACTTTGAATTTGAGCTCATAAAGATTAAGATATCCTATTGTTTTGAATTTCTATGTGCTTTGAGCCAATGAAATTTTTATAATTTTGTAATTTTGAAAAAGAAAGTGTCATTTGTAATTTTTGTGAATTCTAAGAGCTGCCGTGAAGACATAACTACATTTTTGCATGGCACGAAGAGGGCATTGTTTATGAGCTCACTGTTTGAGCACCTCAATTTCATTTTGATGGCATTTGCTGATTTAATGGTACAAGATGAATGTTAATAGTGGCATTATTTACATCTTAGCATTTGGAATGCTCGATGACCTGCAAGCTTTGAGAGCTAGGGCATCGTTGCTATTACCTTCAAGGCATTGTGTGAAGTGTTTGATCTCTCTTTATTTGTTTTGCTGTTGATATTCACTATGTGGTACTCCATGTTTATGATCATTTCATGAGGAAACGTCGTGGTGGCTCACGGGCTGTAAGCTAGGGCATCATACATTGTTTATGAGCTCATTATTGAATACTAGCATTGTTTACATCTTTTCATTTGGAATGCTTGATGACCCACAAGGTTTGAGAGCTAGGGCATCATTTCTATTAGCTTCAAGGCATTGTGTGAAGTGTTTGATGTCTCTTTATTTATTTTTCTTTTCATATTCACTATGTGGTACTCCCTGTTTATGATCATTTCACGAGGAAATGTCTTGATGGCTCGCGGGTTGCAAGCTAAGGCATCATACATTGTTCATGAGCTCAGTACTGTTTAATATTAGCATTGTTCATGAGCTCACTATTTAATATCTAGCCAGACCATGTAAATGGTACTAGGCCAACCCAATCAGCCCAACAAAATGTGTCATGTTTATCTTTGTCAAATACACTCATTCACCATTTTGTTCTTGTTCTTCACACAAATATTGCATCAAAAGTAATTGTAAACAATGATTCAAAAAAAAAAAAAAAAACTACAATAGATCAGACCCCAAAAGAATAAAGTCAACTACAATAGCTCACAGTCTCAATAAAATAAATAGTGTATAAAACAATATATGGTGCACAACAGTAGCAAACATGCAATGATAGCAATAACATTGCATGATGCCCGAGCTCAAATTTAAAATAGTAAGTGTATTAATGTATGATCTAATAGTAGCAACCTCATTGATCTATCTTTGTTATATTTATGCTATTAGATCAAATAGGGACATCATTAATAAAATAATGCACTTACTATTTTGAATTTGAGCTCATAAAGATTAAGATATCCTACTGTTTTGAATTTCTATGTGCTTTGAGCCAATTAAATGTTTATCATCATGATGAAGTAATAATGCATTAAATGTCTTACTTATGTCCCTATTTGATTGGAGGGTGCTCTATTTTTTATATTATTTCTATCAAAATAGAATGGCAGTGATGATTCAATGCATCTATAGCCTCAACAACATGGTAGCATTGATCCAATAATAGAAAATACATTACAAATGCCAAGCTCACAGTCTCAATGAAATAAATAGTGTATAAAATAATATATGGTGCACAACAGCAGCAAGCATGCAATGACAGCAATAACATTGCATGATGCCCGAGCTCAAATTCAAAATAGTAAGTGTATTAATGTATGATCTAATAGTAGCAACCTCATTGATCATTACCTTTCACTCCTCCATCATTATAGAAGAGATAACTACCTATAACTAGGGCAGCATGCATTATTTATGAGCTCACTATTTGAGCACCTCATGTCCCTATTTGATTGGCAGGTGCTCAAACAGTGAGCTCATAAATAATGCATGATGCCCTGGCTTGCAGTCTGCAAGCCATCAAGACATTTCCTCATGAAATGATCATAAATGGGGAGTACCACATAGTGAATATTGAAACAACAAAACAAATAAAGAGAGATCAAACACTTCACGCAATATATGTTATTTTATAAGATTTTATTAAGACTAAATATATTGTTTTATGAGCTCACTAATTGAGCACGTCATGTCCCTATTTGATTGGTCGGTGCTTTGTTTGTTATATTGATGCTATTAGATCAAATAGGGACATAGAATTCAATATCAACCTATCATATATCCATTCCAAATGATATAACTCCATTTGAATAAACATACATGCCAACCATTTGAAAAAATTTCCATATGAAATCTAGAGCAATACATTAATTTTATAGCGAATTAATGATTTATAACGCCCATTGATTTATAGTCAATTACTTTTATAGTGAATTCATGATTTATAATTCAGTTGTAGTAGCTCAATGTGTTTGAACTCAAGAATACCCCTTACTTGGTTTCCTACAAAGCCTTTGGCAAAATCTGTCAGAAAATGAGAAGCTATGAGAAGGTGACGTGAAGCTAATAAAAGGAGGCATCTCCAATTTGTTTTGCAAAAATACACATTAAGGATCATGTTAGATAATACAAGGGAATTCGATCAAAATAGGGAAACAATCGCTAGATTATTGTCTAACTTTCAAAGAGAAGGCAATGACAAATGTTATTGTCCATGCAAGATTTGTAACGGCTTAAAGACAAGAAGAATCAAAATCAAAACAACAAAGAGACATTGTAGGGAGAATGGTCACATTGTAGGGGGGTTTGATTATAATCCACTGGTAAGTTGTTTGTTATATTGTTTTCACAATTAATATACATATGAACCATGGAAGGAGGTTTGATTATCACATTGAAGGGGGGTTTGATTATCATCATTTTTATATAGGTTGATCTCCCTAGTGTGAATATAGAGGAACATGGAGGTGTGAGTATTGAAGTTGAAGATCACGATCCCATGGAAGATGATGATCATGCGCCAGAAAACACATTTGAAGATGATGGTATGAATGCATTGATCATTGACACATTTGGTACTGGTGCTGCTGATGATGATGATTATGATGAGGATGACATTGACGACGTCCATGATATACCTCTACTTGAGAATGCAGACACCACCCTTTACGAAAGCTCCCAATCTACTCTTTTCTTTGTTGTATTGTTGTTGGTGAATTTGAAGGTTATGAATGGTTTATCCAACATAGCAATGTCACGTATGCTAAGGTTTGTCATATATGTCATTATAGTCTATAAAAGGTGAAACATGTAGCATTAAGATTGTTTATAGTATTGACTTATATTATTTGTTGCAGATTGATAGGTGACTTTCTGTTACCACCATCAAATATTCTCCCTTGCTCGTACCGATAATTATGTGCCACTATGAAACATATTGGAATGGAGTATCAAACAATAGATGCTTGTCCCGAAGATCATATTATTTATTATAAACACAAAAATGTAATAGAATGCCCTGAATGCCATACGAGTAGATATCGAGATGATAAAATGACAAAAAAGGTGCCTCGCAAGGTTCTTCGTCACATCCCTATTATTCCATGTCTGAAATGATTATTTAGGTGCAATAGCTTGGCACAATTTATGGATTACCATGCACGCGACAATATTCAAGATGACATTATTCGAATGCCTACGGATGGTTCATCATTTATGGACATAGAGGAAAAGTAGCCACACTTTAAATAGGAACCTTGAAATCTCAAGCTTTCTCTAGCATCAGACGGTGTCAATCCACATGGAGAGATGAGATCCGTTTACTCGATGTGGCCTATTTTTGTTATAAACAATAACCTTCCTCCATGGATGTCAATAAAGAGGGAGCACATTATGTTGGCAATGATTGTTCTAGGTATCTTATTATTTTATAGTTATCTACATGTAATTATAAGTCTTGGAGTGAAATGGCCACAATAATTATAAGTCTGGATACGTAATTATATTTTATGTTTAAAAATAATGTGACAACTAATCATTTTATGAAGAACTGATGTACATTTGGTATTGCAGGGAAATAGTGGATGTTAATACTTTTGGTGGGTTGATCAAACCACATTTACATCTACCCCATCTATATTTATACCTGATGTAGGAAATGAGTGCAACTTGTGCAAGGCTCGAGAGGTAGCTAGTGGTGCCAAGATTGCTTCAATGGCGAAAGTAGAATCATATTTCTGCAATGCCTTCTTTGTGTAGTTTGTGCACTACTTTGTTGGGACCATATGCATAAATGTGGTAATAGAGGGCTACTGTAGATACTAAATTTTTTTTTAGAATTTCTAGTAGATACACATAAAGAACATGCACATAAACATGACAAATGAGAAACCTAAATGTAGATATCACAATAGTTGAGAATCATAAATGTAGGCATCATGGTCACAATCTTTTGGAGACATAACATAATTGAATGGTATACCCAGATGATGCAACACAACTATATATCACTCCTATGGTTCCAAGTTTACACTGTGGTAAACAAACCCATAGATTTTTTTAAAAAAATTAGAGAGCGAAGGAGGGCCATAATGACCAAAATAATATAGGGTCCCTATATTATTTTGATCATTATCACTCTCCTCCTACGCTCTCTAAATTTATTTTTTATCATATGGGCTTTGTTTACAATAGTGTTGACTTGGAATTGGAGTAGTGGTTGTGTTGCATCCTCTAGGTATACCACTCAATTATGTTGTGTTTCCAAAAAATTGTGACCATGATGCCTACATTTATGTTTCTCAGCTATTGTGTCCCAGGACCCCTTATGACCCTTTATGATCCCTAAGAATACATTGTAGAGGTCTTAAAATGTTGTCAAGGGTCATAAGAGGCTCCTAGGAGGGGTTAGATGAGCTTCCACCTTCACGTGGTTGGCCCTGTTAAGTAGAGAATGTTAAACTATTCTCGAAACAAAGAGAAGCTCAATAATTTAAGATCTCAATCCACGTACGACAAATATATATTGATCCATCTCAATAGATACCAAATCAACAGATCTCTACCAAGAACCCAATCATAAAGAAACACCACAGACCATACCATGAACCCACTGTGAAGAGGCATCCAATGTCTCATAAGTCACATCAAATGACCCACTTTTTGTAATCTAAGTCTCTCAACTTGATTCACCAAGAAGAAGACTTCTCCCAAGTCATCACGGATACCATAGTGATCTACGAATCTCCAATGTGGAAGTTTTGCATGTCTCTCTCTCAAGATCACATCTAACTCATTCAAAACTATGGAAAAAATGGTAGATGATCCCAGTGATCCATCACAACCCAATCTCAACAACAACGCAAAGAGTAGCTTGATTCTATCTTCAAGTTGATTAATGCATAGTCTACTTAAACTCCAAGTCAAGTCACTGCGACACTCCATAGGAACAAAGCACATCCAATTTGAACCAAAGAATTCAAGAAGTCACTTGAATTAGATTTGAATGCAATTAGGTCTACATATATCCCACGAACTCATCAGGAAGAATGCATCTATGATCACTGCACTAGCTTCTTGTGTTGGAGCAGTCGCTGTCAGAAATCTCAATTCAGTAGGATCCAGTCCAAATCCAAGTCTCTAGACTTGACTCAATAATCCATGAGCTACTACCAAATCTACTACAGAGTCATCTCTAAATGATCCATAAGTAAATCATGAGCAGGAACCAGATTTGTAAGAACACCATTCTGAATCGATACCAACTCGATCGAAAAAAAAAATAAAAAATTTAAAACTAATTTTCGTCACAACTGCGATGACCATAAAATAGTGATGGTTATCTGTCAAAACAATCTGACATCCAGTCATTGCATGTACAACATCTTTATCGGTAAAAAACTATAAATGATGGATATACGTCATAAATTTTTTATAGGTCTTCGTCGCATGTACAGCATCATTATCGTTAAAAACTTCAAATGATAGATATCCATCATAAATTTCCAATGGATATCCATCGCATTAACAGCATCTCCATTGGAAAACAAACTACAAACGATGATGAGTCATTGGAAGATTCTAACGGGTCATCGTCATTTTTATTTTTTTGCGACGAATAGGTGTCCCAATTGCGACGACCACAAATATGTCTGGCGATAGGTTCACCTTGTTGGCACCCCCTTCTTGCGACGTCCATTGTCATCGTAATTACGACACCAATCAAAGCCATCATTTTTCTGACTACAAAACTGCGACGTCGAGTGGTGTTACTTTATCGATGGTATACAGTCATAATTTTGACAGTATGCCATCAAAAAAAGGGATTAAATGTACTAGTGTTTTTCAGTAATTTCTTTCAAATTCTCATTACCCTTCCTCTTACTTTCTTGTGAATTATTTATAGTAGATTAATTAAATTAATGTTGCATTTTTTATTCTAAAATCTGAAAATCCAAAAAAGAGAAGTATCGGTATGTTCTAAAGTTTGTTTCATAGCCCTTTTGAGATACGAACCAAAAAAGCCCTCCTTGTGAAAAGATTCACATTTATCTTCAGTTAAGCTATCTAAGCGGTTGAGACCCAACCCAGAAGGAACCTTGAGATTGATTCACATCACTCTTCCAAGAGGGGTTGATGTCTCGTGTAAAAATGACGCTCAACAGGAATCACTTGTGTTTTGGAGAGAACATTAAAGGAGTACGATGCCTCCATTTAGCTCAATTGGAGGTATGTTATAGAATTACATAGGTGAATGCATGGTTTAGATTGTTTTATCTTTTCTTTTGCATTTAGCTAATCCAAATTTTATATCATGTACATTCTAGCATGCCTGATGAGACCCACGTCCCTTTGTTTCTAACAAAAGTTTGAGCATTTTATAAAGCTATAGGTTGGACAGGTGGATCAATGCCTACATTATATGCAGTGACATTTCCGCTAATTGGCGCCTGCAACCTAAACCAACACCTCTACTAACGTATTTTCATTCTCAGTTTTGAAGGGTTTGATGTGTTTTTGTTTGACATACTAATGTGGTTTTGTAGGGATAGGTCTTAAATCATCATTTATATTGTTTTTGAGTCGTATAGCTCTAATATTTTATCAGATTGATTTTTATAGGGGTATACACTATCAAAAAAAAAATTCTACTAACCATAGGTACATCTACATTTCCACCAACTTTCACTTCCATTAAGCGATGCCTCCACCCTACATTGGCGTGTTGACCTCAGTAAGTACATGCATAGATTTTGAGATGTGTCCTTACTTGATTTTCTATACTTTGATATTTATAAAAAACTTATAAATTCAAAACTTAGTAAAAATACACTTTTTTTTCATTTGTTGTTTTATGTTTTGGGCTGATTTTCTGGATGACTCATATTTTTAGCATTTCTGCTGATCAACCCCTATACTGTCATTTGACATTTCTACTCTATGATAGTTTGTTTTGAGTTTTTTAATTTTATTCTTGAGCTAACGTCTAACCCTTTTTCCTTGATGTTTTATGCTTGTCAAAGACCATAATATCGAACTACTAATTGTTTATTACAGATTGGAGCTTTTTTTTAAATTTATTTCCTTTTGCATTTCTTCTTTAGCATAGTTGCACCTAGTTTAATTAGGTTTCATTTTGGAATTAACCAAGTGTCTTGTGTGTTTGTGAGGGATTTGAAAGTAGAGGAACCCTTTGAGAAGTTTCTCTTTCTTTGTTTAGTGTAGGATCCTATTATTTAGATGATGGAAAGATAGAACAAGTATCCTCTCCCCTCACCTTTTCATGTCTTGGGTATAAGAGAAAACTACTTCTATCTTTCCCTCTAGAGAATCCTTCTTGGGGTTTTTTTGTTTTTTTATACTCCAAGGAATGACCTCAAACTAGTAAATCCCTCTGGCTGGTATACAAATAATATTGCAAGTAAAATCCAATTTTACACTTGACTAAGCTTAGGTAGTGATGTTGGTGATAGCTCAAATCAAGTGAACACACCTAAGGAGCCAAGATGGCCAACTACAGACTTAAGTGTCTCACACCTATTATGCCAATTGGACAAGCACCACAAATCTTACTAGACACCTAAATTAGTGGCCATCCTTTTATCCTTGGTGTTTCACTTGTAGTGCAAATGGATTATGTCATCCCTTGAAGTTACTCACCATTTTTTCTTCCTTGGAGTTGAGGGAGAGGTCTTGGCTTTGCATAGACTATATTTATAGTCTTTTAAGACTGGGAAGTTATCACCCAAAAGGGTGTACCCTATCCATCAAAATCCTTGTAGATCTATTGAAGTGTTCCTATTTTCCCTATTCTCCACGAGGGATTATCTCTTTCTCTAAGAGTAAAAATACATATGAGATCATAAGCATTAGGTTTGGAAGGAAAATTCCATGCATGTGGGCCTACAAGTGTTGCATTAAAACTTTTGACCTTAGGTAGAAAGTGTTTGATTTCTTGTATTGAGATCTGCATCAACATTTGGGATTGTGATATCCTTTCAAACAACACAAAGGACTAGGAAGGTCTTTGCCCTTAAAAATTTGTGATTTTTCAATTTTTGATTGATGCATGTGTTCTTTCCATTGAAATAAACCTATCTAGACTAGTAAAACATCAATCAAACCTCCAAAATTTTATTAATACCAAACTTGTCCAGATCAATATTTCCACATCTTTCAGTACCTATGCTTTTCGATGTTTTCACCTTAAGAATCAACATTTCTATTCTCTATGCTTAGACAAAAATAATTTAATGGTAAATGTAATTTTGAATTAGTGTTTGTGCCTATGCTAATCAACACCTCTAATTGTTCACCCAAGGGAAAACCACAAGATGTCATTCAATAAATTCTTAGTGTTATTCTCACTTGGACCTCACATCCTAGTACTCATACCACAACAACTACATCTAATATTGTGGATGCAAGTGTTTTAAACATTGTTCAAACTTCCATTCTCCAATCCACAAAAAATTATATAGCCTCACTTTTCACACTCCCCTTATCTTCCATGAAGATATACATTCTATAAACATCACAATAATATCAATACATTACTTCTCTTACATTGGATCTTTCATCATCACAAATTGGTGGAGCATCTACCTTTGGGGATACATTCACACAACATAATGCTCCCAATCTTGCACAATGGTTAATAAACTCAAGAGTCTTGTATACAACATGCAATAAGGAACACAAAATAAATAATTCTCCTTTGATGACATGTGTCCATATCCATTTCATTGATCAACCAAAATTCAACCATTCCCCCTGAACTTTGAGATCCCTAAATTTGATAAATAAAAGGGGGGAAAATGTCCAATCCAACACCTTAAATAGTTGTATGTGGCTTACTATGAGGTCTCCTACAATGAAAACTATCTCAAGAGGCTATTTTCTATAAGTCTTGGAGGCCCCACTCTTGAATGGTTTATGAATCTACCACAAGGCTCCATTTCCACCTTTGCTAATCTAGCTGAATTTTTTTTTGCAAATATGCCTATAACATTGAACATATAGCCATATTGAGTAATTTTTTCAATACCAAACAAAGAAATAGAGAGACCTTTGTGAATAAAATGCCTTGGAAAATTCCTGAACAACACTTAATTGACATATTCATTTAAAATATAGTACCACAGATAGCCTTCCATATGAAAATGGCCTCTCCTGACAACTTTGAAGTTGTGGTTAAAAATGGAAATAATATTGAAGATGGTCTCTTAAAACAAGGCACTAACAAACACTACACCCCTTCATCTAATGAAAAAACAAAATTTTGGACTAAGAAAAATAATGTAGTAAATGATGGGGTGACTAATTAAAAGCATGTCCAAAATGTTTAATCATCTTCTTCAAATAAAAACAATCATAACAATTAACAAAACCATAACAATCAACAACTATGACAATCACAACCACAACAATAACAATTAAATCACAATTAGCAAAATAATCTTTTTCCCTGTCACAACAACAACAATACCAATTCCCGTTAGTGTCGTCAATACACTCAACTTGTTGAATTCCTTGACATTATCTTTCATAGAATCATTGAACAAAATATGATGGAATTTATGATCACCAAACCATATGATGAAAATCAGCCTAAACCACATTGGTAGAACAAAAATGATTATTGTGAATATTATTGAGTTAAAGGTCATGACATGAAGAAATGCATGAAATTCAATAACTATATTTAGGACATTATTGATAATAGGAAAATCAAAGTCAAGGGACACACTTCATCATCATCAAATGTACAATTTAAGATCTACACTACTCCTTTTACTAAGCATGGGAAAGAAAAACCCTCATCATCGAATGCCATGCCATATGACTACACTACCAACATGGTTTTAGGCTTCAACTCTTTTTGTGGCTGCATTGAAGTAGTAGATAATCATGTAAATACCATCATATTCAAAGGAGCTAGTTGCAATGAGACCATTCATAGAGGAAGAGTAATTGTTCAAGTTGGTGCACCACCATACAATCCAACTACTTCCTCATTTACTAGACCTACTTCTTGTCACAATCTCCTTGAAACCTTGGAAAGACTCCCATAAAAATCTCCATCCTTATCTACAGATCGCCCTTCTATAAATAAATTCTTGAACAAACACTCCTTGAATCCCGTATTCCTGATAATATCAATGCATCATAATTTCAAGCCTTAATTGGAAACCTTACCACATAAAATCACATTTTATTTAATAAAAAATACCTCCATGCACTTGATTCTAAGCACAATAAATGATTTCATATCACATCCACTGTTTACCACCATACAATTAAGAGAGGCCTTATAGATGGTGGATCTAGTTTGAACCTTTGTACATTGAAATTAATAAGATAGTTGGGCATTCTTGATAATCTTATTGATCCTACAAACAAGATAATAATAATAAAGGCATATGATGAAAGAGAAAAAGAATCTAAAGGCTTGATCACACTTCCTCTTCAAGTGAGTCCTGCATTGATAGAAACTACATGCCAAGTATTGAACCTTGACCTTCCCTATAACATCCTCATTGGTAGACCTTGGATCCATGTCATTCAAGCTATTGTCTCCACCTTTCAACAATGTATACATTTTCCTCATAATAGAAGAGAAGTCACTATTCCCAAAGATCTTGAGACCTTCCAATATTTCAAGATGCTTGAAGGAAAATTAAAAAACTTTTTCCCTCTTAATGAGCTAGTTAAACTATCTACCATTAAACCATCCACTGATGAAACCTCTACATCCAAGACCACCAATTTTGATGAGCAAGAAAATATTATTGACAAAGGCTATGGGGAGTAAGGTATAGATATTCCTTGTATACTGGTCAACTCCCCCCTTCACCTACATAATATGGCCTCCTTTCACCTATCACATCCAAGAACAAGCCTACCATCCAATACAAAAAGAATTCCTTTGAACAGTAGGGACTCATTGATGAGGAAAGTTTGGAAGAATATGCACTATTGTGGCTATAAGAGATGATTAAGACAAGGCTTTGGAGAATAAGAGAAAGGTATTAAAGGACCCATTAATCCCAAAGGTTACTCTCAGAATAGGGGACTCAAACATCACATTGAAACTAAGGTATCCTCTCAAAAGGACTGCAAAGCATCTTTTGATTCTGAAGACTTTAAGGAGGAATTCTATGAAGTACCCTTCAAATTCCTTGATGATTACATTTTTGAAACTAACCATGTCCTTACTATCACCTGTGAAAACCTTACATCCCCTAGTATTCCTCTTAAACACCTTTATATTATTGATTGGGACCAACAACAATCACCACCAGCTTTGCATATATGTGAAACTGTTGGTGTAATTAATTATTTACTTATTACACTTTACTTAAGTTTACTTAGGATAATGCATTTGCATATTAGTTGTCTTTGAGACACCTAGGAGTTTGAATTTCTTTTTTAGCGCATGGTTAGGAGAATTTCCACTTTAGGTGTGATAGTTGTCATCACATACCTCTTTGTGTGTGAGATCCACCTTTAGTGCTCTTATCACATTATCATCCTCTCATTGTTGGACATGTTTCACATACTTTGATGTACAATAGAGGATGATCCACCTTTGGTGGACATGTGATTCCACCATGTCTAGTTGATAGCTTGTCACTTGCATATCTTCTAGTTATCATGCATTTCCTATATATTCAGGCACATCTACATTGTATACATCTATTATCCACTATCATTTGATCATATTATCTTGTCTCACTTGTTTGTGTTATCTCTTAAGCTTCTAGATCTTGGCATTACATTCATTTCCTTGGGAGAATTCTTACATGGTATCAGAACCATAGGAGTCTTTATTACATAGCCATTGGAGAGCCATTATTGCTTCAACTTTTGGAGGTCTACGAACCAAATCCAGGATCAGCATTTTGTGGGAGCATTTTATGCAAGATCAGACCTCGCCATTGCATTGGGGTGGTTGTTTCCATAAATTTAGACTATAAATTTGCCTACCTTGGGCAAAAGTTAAATTTGAGGCAAAAATATTTTTGCAAATCAGACCTCTTAGGCTCGATCTGCAATTGGGCCTATGTGTTTTATAGAATAGGAACCTAACCCAAGTCATTGTGAACTCATCAATCTGATCTCAGCACCCAATTCACCAACCCAAGTCAACCAAACGAGTTGAGCCCCGGAGCTAGAACGACGAGCTGAGATCCCAAGTCACCATCCGATCTGAGCCAGTAAGGGTACATCTCAGCTGAGCCCACAAGGGGCACATCCAAGCTGAGCCTAGCTCAAGTCACTGAGTCGAGCTCAAGTGATGAGCCAAGATCAAGGCTCGTGCACAGGTGACGAGATCACCAAATGAGCCGCTTCAACATTCAATAGGGTGCCTATGCTTTTAAACGACATAAAATACCATCAAGTGGTAGATGTGGGACTAATGAGTCTCACATCTCTGCCACTATGTGGCTACCAGTGCACAGCCCCTGTGCCTCCTCTCCCTTTCTCGTGCACCGCTAGCCCCTCAACCGCGTGGACAAGGCATGTGGCAGCACACGCTAACCGTCGTTGACCAACCCAAACATGCCACATGGCCGACAGCCAAAAAATTGGGTATTTTTTAAAAAAAATTGCATTTCACCTTTTTCACTATGTTAAATTTGATAGTTGTCTAGCCATCAAATTAGGCATTTTTTATTTTGCCTTGACGGCCTTCTAATCTTCAATTTTAAGCTCATGGTTGCATCAACATTTCATGAGGTAAAATTTGATGACCTTTTGACCATTAAATCTAGGCTTAGTTACACTGTCATGACGGTCATTTGACCATCAAATTTATGACACTAAATAGCTAATGTGAGCAGGTTTGAAAATTTTGAAGCCCTCACCATTTGTAGTTTTAGTTTTGCAGTCTGACTTTGGGAGGCCATAACTTGGTCATTCGAGCTCCAAATTGAGTGCAATTTTTTTAAATTTTGGCTAGATTTCCCAAACTTTTTAGTGGTGGTGTTATTTTCTAGTTTTGGATCATGAATTTTGCAAAAATTGTAGTTTTTGGTGACTGTACCTACGTGATCCTCAATTTTGCAACTTTAGAGGCTTCGTTCAAGCTCATACGAACATATTTTCAAGCGCCATTTTTTTTTAAAGTGTATAATTTTTTGAGTAATTTCTAAATTTCTTATCAGATTATAGCCTTATTTGGGCAAAAATATCACTTTCAGAAATAGGTATTTTTTGGCCTTGAATGATCATTGCAATGCTTAATATTTTCTTTGATTTTAAGCAATATTGATTTGAGTCTGATTTGGCCTCATAAAGGTAGTTGTCAACTTTGAAATCAAAAGTCCACTTTGGCACAAAATTGGCAAGTGGCAATTGTACACACACTAGCTATAAAGTGCCAAAATCATCATTTTTTTTATTTTTATTTTTATTTTTATTTTTATTTTTATTTTTATTTTTTTTTGGGGGGGGGGTGTCATCTATGTTGGTGTCTCTCTCCTTGTTTCATTTTGCATCATGTGTTCTATTAAAAAATTAACTGCACATAACTATGCTACATGGAAAGATAGTGTATGGAGCAAGTTAATGGTTAAAGGTTTAAATCCTTATGTGGATGGTACAATTAAAAAATCCACTAATGATGATGTTGTTGCAGTAGGTAATTGTTCATGCAAAAATTTTAAAGCTTTAGGAGTCTTGAGAGAGAATGTTTCTAAAACTATCATGTATCACATCAAAACCATAAGCGATGCTAAAGATGCTTGGGATAAACTTACGGATTCACAATTGAGACTGATCTCCTCAAATTAGAGCCCAATAATTTTGACACAATCCAATATTATCTCAACAAATTCAATGATTATAAAGCACAACTTGATGATTGTGGTAATCCCATGAAGGATACGAAGTTGGTTAGTCACTTGTTGAAACATCTTCCTCCTGAATATGCATCTTGTGTTTCACGTTACAATACTCATAGGTTGATCATGGGTAGTGCCTTCACTAAGCCTTCATTTGAGTCATTTTCAGAAATGTTGGTCTTAGAACAATAAAAATTGATGAGTATGGCGATTCTCACATCTTCAAAGTCTAAGGCATTGGTGGCTAATAATGGGAATCAAAGGAATCAAGGTGGTAAAGGTTCCAACAAGAAGAAAAAGTAGTGGAAGGCCAAATCACAATCAAACACACACCAATCTTCCTCCTCACAACAAGGAAAGTCTTCTCCCAACAACAACAACAACAAAAACAACAAAAAGGGGGATGATTCTAAGAAGGAGAAGAAAAATTGTGCATATTGCAAGAAGCCAAATCATGATGAGCATCAATGCCACAAGAAAAAAATTGATGAGTTGACAAACATAATCAGGAAGCATCATATTGATTTGCCAAGTGCCTTCAAGGGAAAGGATTCATCACCTTCCACTTCAAAGGGTAAAGGGAAAGCATTGGTGGAAAGTACAACTAATCCAAAGGAATGGATCTTTGGTTCAGGTGCCACACATCATATGGGTGCTAAAAAGGAGCAATTTTCTTTCTTGAAACCACCTATGGTACCTCACATCTATGTAGGAGATGAAACTCAAGTGGAAGTTGAAGGATAAGTGGAATTTTAAGGATAAGGGGAAGTTAAGATGGAAAATGGAGCTTTCAAAGATTTTCTCTATGTTCCAAACCTTAGCACAAACCTCCTTTGAATTTACCAAATTACTCACTATGGAGGTGGAAAGAAAGTTGAGTTCCTACCTGATTCAGTTGTAGTCACAAATCTTGAGGATGTTTCTATGGTGGCAATAGGAAAAGCAAATCATGACACAAGGCTTTACTCATTTTCTCATTTTCTCATTTTATACCTAAGACTCCTTCTCATGCCTTGTTGACAAACTCAAATTCACAAAGTAAACTTTGGCATGAAATATTTGGACATCTCAACTATTGATATCTTCAACATCTTAGCAACAAGGATATGGTCAAAGGTCTAGCTCAAGTCAAGTATTCAGAGGGTGTATGTTCAGGTTGTGAAATGGGAAAGCATCTCGAAGAGAAGTTTGACAAGGGGAAGTCTTGGAGAGAAACCTTTTTTCTTGAGTTGGTTCATAGTGATGTAATGGGCCCATTTCCAATGCCATCATTTGGCAAGGCTTGTTATGTACTCACATTCATTGATGACTTTTCACCCTACACTTGGATCTACTTTCTTGCTCACAAGAGTGAAGTGTTTGATAAATTTCTCACCTTCAAGGTTCATATTGAGAATCAATCAGGTAAAGCCATCAAGATTCTTCAAATAGACAATGGAAGGGAATATGTGAACTCAAGGCTTATAGACTTTTTCACACCACTGGTGTTGTGAATGTAGTACAAATGGGTGAAACATGAGCCACTTTGGTCAACTTGTCAACATTCACCATTATGGCATTATGGTAGTGATATGACATAGGAATACCAACAATAAATTCCATAGATATGGTGTCCCACTTCCACTCAGGTACCTCATGAGGCTAAAGAAACCCACCAAGATGGTGGTATTTTTCCTTAACTCTTTGACACTCGAGGCATCACACTAATAACTCTACAATGTGTTGCCTCATACCTAGACAATGGTAAAGTTGTCTCAAATATGCATGCATCTTCTTGACTCTTGGATGCACTGCATAAGTTTCTCTATGAGCCTCTAGCATAATGAAATCATACAATCCCTTGGAAGAAGGTGCATAAATGCATCCTCTATGACATAAAATTCCATCAAGATCCAATGAGTACTAATCTACATAATTCCCCTCAACGGGTCTCTGAGATTGGACCAACTAATAAACCTTTACATAGATCTCATCCTTGTGCAAGTGATTTAATATACGATCCCTCAAATTTGTATCAGTGGACATAGAAGAAATCTCATGTCATCTCCTACTCAAAGCATTTACCACCATATTGTCTTTCCCCTTTATGTAATGAACATCAAAATCATACTCACACAAGAACTCCATCCATCTCCTCTATCAAGTATTAATATTTAGCTGAGTGAATATGTATTGAGAACTTTGGTGATTTGTATGAAGCTCAAATCGATGTCCTAAAAGAAAGTGTTTCCACCTCACTAAAGCATGCACCACTATTGCAAGCTCAAGGTCATGGTAGTGTAGTTGATCTTGTGAATCTGAAGTTTCCTAGACTTGTAGGCTATGGCTCTCCCATCATGCAAAATAAATACCCCAAAACCATCTAAGGAAGCATCTGTACAAACAAAAGATTTGTTAAAGGATCTGGTACTATAGGAATAGGTGTGTTGGTAAGTTCTTTTTTGAGTTCTTAAAAATCCCTCTCTCACTTCTCTATCCACTCAAATTTCTTTCCCTTTCACTTGATAGATGTAATAGGATGTGCCACTCTAGAGAATCCCTCAACAAAGCATCTATAATAACCTTCTAGCCCCATGAAACTCCTGACATTAGTCATAGTGGTTGGCATTGGCCAATCCATGATAGATATAATCTTTAATGGGAAACCTAAAATCCCATCACCTGAAATGACATGGCCTAAATATCTGACCTCTGATCTTGAGAATGCACACTTGTCTGAGCTTCCATACAACTAATTATATCTCAAGCACTACAACACATGCCTCAAGTTCTCCTCATGCTCGTTCTCATCATGAGAATATATCAATATATCATTAAGGAACACTACCACAAATATGTCAAGGAATATGTTGAATTCTCCATTCATGAGACTCATGATACACCAAGAGCATTTTTGAGACTGAAAGGGACCATGGTGAACTCATAGTTGCCACATCTCATATGAAACATAGTCTTATGGATATCACTCTCCACAATTCTCAAATGATGGTACCATGACTTCAGATCTATCTTTGAGAACACATGGGAACCTAGTAGTTGATCAAACAAATCATCAATCATAGGAACTGGGTACCGGTTCTTAATGGTTAATTTGTTCAATTGATAGTAATCAATGCATAACCTAAGAGATCCATCCTTCTTGACAAAGATAACTAGTGCACCCCCAAGGAGAGACATTGGGACAAATGCGACCCTTCTCTAAAAGATCCTCTAACTAAATCATGAGATCATTAATCTCATTAGTGGTCATCCTGTATGGTGCTCTAGATATTGGTATGGCTCTTGGAATAAGGCCTATATTGAATTCAATTTCTCTATTCGTAGGCATACCAGGTAGCTCAGAAATAAACACATCTGCAAATTATTTAAGAATAGGATGATCATCAAGTGAAGGTTTCTTTTCCTCCTCATCCTCAATACCACTGATAGCATGCTCTACTTAAGCTTCTTGGAAGAGATAACACAAATAGATATAGGTTTTGAATCCCAAAGATCACTATAGGAGTGTCGTGGTCATCTAAAAACTCAATCCTTTTCTGACAAAAATCCATCTTGGATATGTGGGAATAAATTCAATCCATACCAAGAACAATGCCACATGATCCCAGAGGTGTAATGAAAATATCTTCTATAGTGGTCATGTCACCAATTTTTATGTGGAAATCCTTAACCAAAGAGGTAATAGATACTCTAGATCTTGAAGCTATCTCTACCTCCCATCTAACATCTTACCTAGTTTCCACTAGCCTACAACACTCCACAACCAGTGGAGAAATAAAAGAATCAGTAGCTCTTGAATCAAATTAGATGGTAATGCTACAACCTATGATCATACATGTGGCTTCTATGACTATGGCCTAATCCTTATGTTAGGAATAAGGTGTCTCAACCTTGGATAATTCCTATTCTTATTATTTGTTTTGTAAAATGTATTTCTTGCAAATAATGTTGATGTGTCAGCATCTTGAATTGTGTGTAAGGAGATCATGGCTAAAATGGTTATGATAGATTCCTATGACACGTAAGAGCTATGTCAAGAAGATTCAATGATAGGTGAAGACATGTGGCAATTGATAAATTTGAGTACTGTACACTCTTCCCCAATCGTGTGGTTCAGGGCATCGCCCCGAAAAAAATTTTGGGGTTCCTATTTTCTCGGAGAATGGTAAAACCCTAATATGGTTATCTTTGGGAGTAGCCCTAAAAAGTGAAGCGCATGATATAAGCTTTTTTAGGGTTGCGAAGAGAGATGATGTGAGTGTATTGTTGGAATGTTTTATGCTGCCGTGATTTGTCTTCAAGGGTTTAGAAATCTTCTGAAAGAACTTGCACTGCAAGTGTATTGTAAGCTGTAATAGTTTTGATCAATACATTGTGCAGGTTTTGGAGTGCTGGGGTTTTTACCGAAAGGTTTCCCCAGGGTATATCATTGTGTCATTCTCTATTTTTCTATATGTATGGTATGTGGTTGCAATATCATTGTTAAAGTAGTTAACAAATCTGAAATTGTAAGGATTTAAAAGAATTTTGCACAATACTCTCCTATAGAGATTAGCGTAGGAAGCTATTTCCGCACCTGAGTTTCCTTACAAGTGGTATCAGAGCTTGATCAAATTTTGATCCTAGTTGTTGGGTAGGGTTTTTTGAGCTGATCTCAAGTTTGAGTGGGAGTTTTTTGCAGAGCATTCTGAATCTTATTTGCAGATTGAGATGGCAAGTTCATCATATGGAAGAATGGAGGTGGAGAAATTTAATGGCACTAATTTCAAGTTGTGAAAACTCAAGATGGAAGACATGTTGGAAGATCGTGACCTATGGGAAGTGACTTCAAATGCTACAAGACTAGCAACTATAGCTCAAGCAGATTAGGATATCAAAGACTGTAAAGCTAAGGGTCTCATAAGACTCTATTTAACCGATGCAGTTCTTCTGAATGTTCTAGATGAGAAAACTGCAAATAGTTTGTGGGAAAGACTTGTGGCCGTGTATCAGGCCAAATCTCTGGTGAACAAGTTGTTCCTGAGGAAGAAGTTGTACTCTCTGTGAATGGAGGAAGGTGGATCCTTAATGGATCATTTAAATGCATTTAATCTACTGGCTACACAGTTGACATCAGCTGGTGTCAAGTTAGAGGAGGAGGATCGTTGCTACACACTTTTGTGTTCTTTACCAAATTCATGGGACCATCTTGTGATGGCTCTCGAAAGCATGTTAGTCACCTTCAAAATGGATGATGTGGTGTCTTCACTGCTATCAGAGGAGATGCGGAGAAAGGCTTTCATTTTGAAAAAAGAAGCCCTTGCTGTTCGTGGGAGATCCACTGAAAGAGGGAAGAAAAATGACAATAAGGGTAGATCCAAATCCCATGGGAAATCAAAGACTTCCAATAAGTCCAAGGCAAAATGTTGGAACTGTGATAAATCTGGGCACTTCTGTAAAGACTGCAAAGAGCTGAAGAAGAAGAAGAAAGGTTCAGATTCAACTTCAGAAAGATCTCAAGAAGATGGCGATGCATTCATCGTAGTTTGGCAGCCCATGCATCTGATGATGTGTGGTTGGTTGACTCAGGTGCATCTTTTCACATGACCTCTCATCAAAACTAGTTCTCAAAATATGAAGAGTTCGATGGTGGAAAGGTGTACTTGGGTGATGATTCTCACCTAAAGATAGTTGGACGCGGAAGGGTCACTATCAAATTTCCTGATGGATGAGTAAAGGAAATCAATAGAGTTATGCACATTTAAGGTTTGGCACAAAACCTATTATCTATAAGTATGTTGAATGATGTAGGTGTGCAAGTTGTTTTTTTGAAAGAAGGATGCAAGATGATGAGAGGATCAATAGTGCTTGCAAGGGGTACTAGGAGAGGTACCTTATTTCAGCTAGATGCATGTATTCCTCTATGTAATAGTTGTTCATCCTCACCATCTGAACAAGTAGTGGAGAAGTCTATGGCTATTGGTTCCAATGGTAGTGCAAACACTTTGGAAGGTAAGCTTCCTGCAGAAAAGAAAATGTTGTGGCATATGAGATTTGGCCACATTGGTGAAAAGGGTCTCAGAACCCTGAAAAATAAAAATCTTGTTGAGGGGTTAAATGATTGCAATCTTGAGTTCAACTTCTGAGAACACTATGTATATGGTAAACAAAATCATGTTCAGTTTTACTCTAGTTCTCACAAATCTTCTGATGTTTTGGATCTTATTCATTCTGATGTATTTGGTCCTGTAAAAGTTCCTTCAATCTCCAAGTCTATATTTTTTGTATCTTTCATAGATGATTATAGTATAAGGACGTGGAATTATTTCCTTAAAATTAAGACACAAGTCTTTAGTTGGTTCAAGGAATTTAAAGCTCTTGTAGAGAATCAGACTAGTAAGAAGATTAAGTGTGTGAGAACTGACAATGGTAGTGAGTTTTGCTCAGCAGAGTTTGAACAGTTCTATAAAGAACAAGGTATCGAGAGGCATAAGACAACTCCTTATACCCCATAGCAAAATGGAGTTGCAGAGAGAATGAACAGGACACTAATGGAGAAGGCTAGGAGTATGCTTAGTGGAGCTGGTTTAGAACAAAGGTTTTGGGCCGAAGCTGTGGCCACTGCTTGCTATCTGGTTAACAAATCTCCTACATCAGCCCTTGTTGGTAAGACACCCATGGAGGTGTGGTTTGGTAAGAAGCCTTCAATTAGACATCTTTGTGTTTTTGGTTGTGAAGCTTATGCACATGTTCCAAAGGAGAAAAGATCTAATTTGGAAAATAAAGCTGTTAAATGTATTTTCATCGGATACAGTGCTGGTGTGAAAGGATACAAGCTTTGGGATCATGTGACTAGTAAGGTGTTGTATAGTAGAAATGTTATTTTCAGAGAGCTAACATCTTCTCCTATTGTGCTACAACCAGATGAAAAAGAAAAGGAAAAAGATGTTGTTCAGTTACCTCCTACCCCTGAGAAGACTGAACAGAGAGACCATGTTGGGCCTAATGATGAGGAGAGCTCTAGCAGCTCTAATAGTTCAGAAGAAGAGGAAGAACAACCTCAACCGCAGCCCTTGAGGAGATCCATGAGAGAAAGAAAGCAACTAGAAAGGTTTGGTTATTCTATGTTAGATTCTAGTTGTGCCTTTGCTTTGATTACTAACACTGATGAGCCTAGATCTGTGAAAGAGGCTTTGGGCATGGAAGATGCAGGTTCCTGGATTGAGGCTATGGATGATGAGATGGCTTCATTGGAGAAAAAAAAAACTTGGGACCTTGTACCTTTGCCTAAAGGGAGAAAATTTGTTGGCTGTAAATGGGTGTTCAAGAAGAAATTCTGTGCAGATGGTAGTGTTGAAAGGTACAAAGCTAGATTGGTTGCAAAGGGGTATTCACAGGTAGAGGGAATAGATTATGGTGAAATATTCTCTCCTGTTGCAAAGTTAACATCCATTAGATTTTTGTTATCTCTTACTGCATCATATGATTTAGAGATAGAACAGATGGATGTGAAGACAGCTTTCCTTCATGGTGATTTGGAGGAAGAGATTTATATGTCACAGCCTGAGCACTACATTGTTAAAGGTAAAGAATCCTTAGTTTGCAGATTAAAGAAATCTCTATATGGTTTGAAGCAATCTCCTAGGATGTGGTACCTTAAGTTTGATGCCTTTATGTTGTCAATTGGATTTGTAAGATCAAAATCAGATCATTGTATTTATTTCAGAGTTAAAAATGATCGCCTTCTTATTGTTGCATTATATGTTGATGATATGTTGTTGTTTGGGAAGGGTAAGGGTATGATTTCTGATTTTAAATCTCAATTGTCAGCACAGTTTGAGATGAAAGATCTTGGCGCAGCTAGGTACATCTTGGGTATGGAAATTAGTAATGACAGGTCTAACAAAAAAACTTTGGTTGAGTCAGAGTAAGTATGTGAAGTCTGTGTTGGATAGGTTCAACATGGCAGATTGTAGACCACTATGTGTTCCTATTTTTGTGGGAACAAAGTTATCTGTAGATGATTGTCCAAAATCTCCTAGTGAGGTGGAGGACATGAGTAGAGTACCTTATGCTAGTGTGGTTGGAAGTCTTATGTATGCTATGGTCTTTACTAGACCAGACATTGCCCAAGCAATGGGAGTCCTGAGTCAGTTTATGGCTAACCCTGGATGGGTACATTAGGATGCAGTTAAGCAAGTATTCAGATATTTGAGGGGTACATCAGATTACTCCATATGTTATCATGGTAACTCTTCTAGATCTCTACATTTAGTTTGTATTCATGGGTTTTTGGAATCAGATTGGGTAGGTGATATTGATAGCAGGAGATCCACTAGTGCTTATGTGTTCACTATGTTTGGTTGTGCCATTAGTTGGATGAGTAAGCGACAACCTGTGGTTGCTTTGTCCACTACAAAAGTTGAGTACATGGCTGCTACTCATGCTTGTAAAGAATCCATTTGGCTTAGAAGATTATGTTCTGATGTTGGTGTTGATGTAGAATAGATTACTATTTGGTGTGACAGTCAGAGCGCTATTTGCCTTGCAAAGAATTCAACTTTCCATTCCAGAACAAAGCACATTGATGTGTAGTTTCACTTTGTGAGAGATATGGTGGAAGATGGAAAGGTAAATTTGGAGAAGGTAGATACTGTGAAGAATGTTGCAGATGCATTAACGAAACCAGTGGGCACTAAGAAGTTGAGATGGTGTTCGAAGTCTATGGGCCTTTTGGCCTATAGCGGTTAGTTCCTATTATGTTCCTGTTGCTCTTACAAGGTGTTTGACAAGTGGGAGAATGTTAGGAATAAGGTGTCTCAACCTTGGATAATTCCTATTCTTATTATTTGTTTTGTAAAATGTATTTCTTGCAAATAATGTTGATGTGTCAACATCTTGAATTGTGTGTAAGGAGATCATGGCTAAAATGGTTATGACAGATTCCTATGACACGTAAGAGCTATGTCAGGAAGATTCAATGATAGGTGAAGACATGTGGCAATTGATAAATTTGAGTACTGTACACTCTTCCCCAATCGTGTGGTTCAGGGCATCGCCCTGAAAAAAATTTTGGGGTTCCTATTTTCTCGGAGAATGGTAAAACCCTAATAAGGTTATCTTTGGGAGTAGCCCTAAAAAGTGAAGCGCATGATATAAGCTTTTTTAGGGTTGTGAAGAGAGATGATGTGAGTGTATTTTTGGAATGTTTTATGCTGCCGTGATTTTTCTTCAAGGGTTTAGAAATCTTCTGAAAGAACTTGCACTGCAAGTGTATTGTAAGCTGTAATAGTTTTGATCAATACATTGTGCAGGTTTTGGAGTGCTGGGGTTTTTACCGAAAGGTTTCCCCAGGGTATATCATTGTGTCATTCTCTATTTTTCTATATGTATGGTATGTGGTTGCAATATCATTGTTAAAGTAGTTAACGAATCTAAAATTGTAAGGATTTAAAAGAATTTTGCACAATACTCTCCTATAGAGATTAGCGTAGGAAGTTGTTTCCGCACCTGAGTTTCCTTACAACTTAGTCTTGCAGTTGTCAACCACTACAAATACCTTGTGGGACTTACCCAAGTCCCCAATTGTAGGCTCTAAAGAAACCACTCACTAACTACCTTCCATCTTACCCTGTGGACACTCTCTAGCTATGTTCCCCATGGCACCACATGTGTAACAAGGTCCACACACATAAATCTTTACTCCCTAAGGTCTAGAATATTGTTATCCTTCTATCTTTCTAGACCCACTAAAACCACCCCTTATGGACTATTGAGTCCCATTCAAAAGTGAAAATAAAGTTTGAGGTTTCTTATCTCTCCTAGGACCCTGTGACTACCACTTCTTGGGCTTACAATTTTGAAGACCTTGTGATGTCCTTAGTTTTTTTATTTTACTAATAATAGTGTTGAGGGTGAGTGGGTTTGTGAGACCTTGATGAAGGTATGTTACCCTTCCAATGGGAGTTCTGAAACCTCGATGCCTAAGGAGAGGGATTATGATTTTGGAACCTATCTCATGACTCATTTTCCCTACCATGGACCTCCTCAAGTATCAATTCCCTCTCCACGACATCTCAAAAAATAATAGGAACTACCATGCAAACCATCCCTAATATAGTTGTATTCAGTCCCTTGATAAATTGGTTAATCTACAACTTCTCATCCTTCATGTAATCTACATAAGGGAGAATTTCAAGGAACTTGCTCTCATATTGTGATACTATGAGTCCCCTCTACTATAGGTCATGGAACTCATCATTACAATACTATATAAATTTCTCAGATAAGTACATATCCCTGATTCTATCCATGAAGGTATCCCAAGTGATAGTATCTATAACAACATTTATCTTATACTCTTTGTATCTCCACCTAGTAGAGGTTGATCCTCTTAGTAATTGTATCACAAAATGTGTCTTAATATTTCTCCCATGTGGATTCAAACCAAAGCACCACTCTAAGATCAAAATTCATGACTCAGCCTCAGTTCCATCAGTAGATCCTAAAGTAAGGGTGGCTGGAGACAAAGTAACTCTTGGATCTGATCCCTTGTATCTTGGGGTGCTCTTTCAGCCACTCGAGGCACTATCTCTAGTGGTAGTACTAGCGTATTCAAACAGACCCAATTTCATGGTGTGCCTAATCCTCTACAAGTGAATTAGGAGGACTCATACTCCACTCTCTAACTGAGTACCTATGATCCTTTGAACCCTTATGCTCAACCACTAGTGGTAGCCTCTCTTGAATAGTTCCCACAAGGTTCTAAAGTACAATCAAAATTTCTTGATTCAGAGTCTAAGGTGGTTCAGGAGGGGGGTCTTGATCCCCTTTGGAAACCTCTATCTCCTACTCTACATCCTCTTGTGCTGAGGGGGAATGTCTATAGCCTCATCCATTTTCGCAAGCTTGTCACGTAACTAGAGGCATCCTACACAACCATAGAAATGTTTAAGTTGAAACATGATGGTTTAAGGTTTCTAGTGTTGAATCTGGGCTCTAATGTCAAAATGTCATGCCCAAAATATAAGGGAAAAAACACACCAATATTTTTTATTTTTTTCAAACATAATAAAATTACTGATGTTACATGTTGACAAGGTTTAAGTATTTATTAAAGATTCATACCAGAAAGGTGTTGTTGGGTAAACCCAATTCCATAGAGAATAACAAGATTAAGGTTGACAGAGAGATCAGGGGGTATCATGACAAGCATAGACCGACTTGTCAACGTCCCTCGATCAAGTATAACAACAAGGTCTAACCAGGGTTTTCAACTGGTTGGGTCAAATTATTTAATCCTTAACAAAATTTACTTATTAATGTTCACTTATTATTTTAATGAAATCCTCCTAAGGAAATTTCCATGATTACCCTAGTTACCTTAATTATTTAAATATTTAACTCACAACATAATTAAAAGAATCTTTAAGGTTAATCTTTTTCTTAGGTGTAATTAATTCAATTAGATTAATTAAAATCTACTAAAAAATCAATTTTTATACTAGCTAATTAATTAATTAATAATTGAACCCCTAGATTAAAAAAACATTTAACATTTTAATCCATAACGTTCAAATTATAACATTAATAAATTCATTTTACGACTAAGCTTTAAAACCTTTAAAGGTAAAATTAAACTATTTAAGAACTAGAAAAGTTCATTAACATCCATTTGTTAGATTTGGCCAACCAATAATTAATAGTTTTCAAAGTCCAACGAAATAAATTTTAATGAGAAGAACAATTAAAATACATTCCTAAAATAAAATACCCAAACAACAAATTTAAAAGAAATCGGACTTACACAAATAAACCCCTTTAAATAAAAATCACTTTTGGGATAAAACATAAACTTAATATAATAAAATAAAAGGGGTAGCCCTAATTAGGGCATGACCCAAGTAGAATGAAAAAGGGGAAACAATTCATTTTGAAGTTTATTTTCCCCTCTCATTTCTCTTCCCCTTCTAAGTTCTCAAAATCCTAACCCAAAATTAGGGTTAGGGCTCATTTTCTTTCATCCCTTCTCTTATTTTCCTTTTTGTCTCTTTTTTTTTCTTGTTCCAAGTTAATATGATGGATCAATGAAGGAAGGAGAACCTCCTTCACCCAAGTGCAAGTATAATATTTTTATATTCTTTTATTTTTGTTTGGTATATTTTTTTTATAAATTAAAAAAAAAAAAAAATTGTGGGCAAAGCTATGAACTCCCCCCCCCTCCACACTATGGTTCTTTCTAGCAGTCATTGTGGATGGAGGAACCACCACAGACTAGCAACCCACAACTACTAGTTGTGAGTCACCACACTAGATCGGTGACTGAGGCCACCACCTGTAGCGGCCACCACCGCTAGCGTTGCCACCACAGACCAATGACCCGCAACCACAGGCAGTGTCACCGGGGGGGCAAGGCCCCTCCCATAGCCTCCCATGAAGGGAGGGCCATGGTGGGGAAGAACCCTTCCCCCCGCAAGCCATTTGTGTAGGATTTTTTTCTTTTAGTTTAAACAAAACTTAGTATATACACACACACACACACATGTGTGTGTGTGTGTGTGTGTATGGATATGTGTATATATATGTATATATGTATATATATATATACACACACACACACATATCCATATATATGTATATGGATATATACATATATGTATGTATACACACACACACACATATATATAGATATGTATATATTTATGTGTATATATATACATTTAAGTATATACATAGATATATATATGTGTATGTGTGTATGTATATATTGAAGTATATACATATATATATATATATATATATATATATATATATATATATATATATATATATGTATGTATGTATGTATGTATGTATGTATGTATGTATGTATGTATGTATGTACATTTAAGTATATACACGGGGTTATAAAATATGTTAATATTTATTTGTTTTAAATGATATGTGTGTGTGTGTGTGTGTGTGTGTGCGCCAATGAACAAATATACATAGCAATTTTATAAGTAGTCCATTTGATGTATTTTTTAAAGTATGAAGTTGATTATTTATAAGTGTGTGTGTGTGTGTGTGTCTATATATATATATATATGAACAAGAATAACTTTGACAAGAATGAAATGGTGGAAAATAATGCATATTTCTAATGTTGCCTTATTATTATTACTATTATTATTATTATTATTATTATTATTATTATTATTATTATTATTATTAAAATAAAATAGAATTTAAATTAAAACCTATATGCACAAATAAATTTCCATTTAAGATGCTTCTAAAAAACTAGAATAACATTAAGGTCATTTTTTTTCTGCATTTAAATTTATGTTCACAATGAATTGAAATAGAATCTTTCCAACTATCAATAAGGCAACAACATTACATATTCAAGAAAACTTTCAAGATACTCTTTTTTTTCACATCTTCAAATGAAGGCACTACTTTACAATAAAATAAAAACTAGACTTTTATAAATCATTTATCCTAAACTTACAAATACACATTTTATTTCATTTTCTCATGCAAAACTCAAACTTCTCTCTCTTTTTTCAATGAAATAACTACTTGAAATTTCATAACTACAACATTTATAGAATAATCCAACCTTTGTTTCCATTTTAAAACTTGAACAATGAAGGTCTTCAAACTCTTTTTCTTTTCAAGAGAAACCAAACTTCTTTACAAAATATAATATGCAATAGAAACCATAATTAACAAAATCCAATTTCCTTCACTCCATCATTTACATCCTCTTTATCCACAAGCATACACCAGCAATAAAAACTATTTTTTTTTACCATGGAAGCTCACCTCCCATCCTAGGTCTTTACAAGACCACTCCTAAATTAGGACAAGTAGATACCAACCGGGTTGCACTCGCACAAAACACTTAAACATAACAAAAAATTTAGCAAGGAATGCAACACAATATTTTTCCAACCCAAGGCTCAACACAAAGAGTCTCATAATTGACCCAAAAATAGGTTGAAGGTAGACCAAGTACTTAGGAGGAGAATTCTATAGAAATAAAATGAAAAAGCCTTCACAAGGCTACAAAACCCCTCCCTTTCTTCTCATCACAAAGAAACAAAATACCTTATGACCCCCAATGGTAACATGCCAAAACCTCTCCTTATGACCCCCAAAACAATGGAAACAAAGACCCCATAATCTTTTCCATATCTCTCTCCTCCATGAGGAGAGACTCTACACTCTCTAAGTTGTCCTAAATCGCTTCACCCCAAGGCTACTCTCCCCTCCCAAGGGTGATTTTTTCCTTGCACTCCTAAAATAAACAAACAAACAAGAAAACTTACCCAAACACCATGAATGCAACACAAGAGAAACTATCATAATACATACTACCACAAGATTTCATATACATGAACATAATAACAATTGGGAGGGTGCAACCAACCTCTACTCAAGTTATGGCAACAATGATGTTTGATGAAGAGGGTATGGCTCAAGAAGTCATTTTCGCCATTCTTGTCTCCCTTCATAAATGAGATGGAGACTAAAAATGGGGAGGGAGAATGGGCTTGTCCTCTTTTCTAAAACTCAAAATTCGTCACATGACTTAAGATGCAAATAAGATGGGTCATAAATGAGTTATGGGATCTATTTTGACAAAAATCTAACCCCCAACCCATAGTATACCAAGTGGGGTAGTTCAATTTGACCCAGCCTACAATCTAGAGGCTCATTTAACCCTCCAAAAAACCCCTTGAAGTTTACCTACGGGTTCAACAATATTTTACCTAATTTATGACTTTCTAACCAAATGTTTACATGGAAACACTACAGGTTAATCTCATGGTAAGTGTCACACTCCATCCTACTCACAAGGTCTTGTCATGCCAACACAACACATATTACAAGTGTCAAGTGACACTACAAATTACACATCACATATACACATGGCAAGACCATTAGGATGATCGCATAATTATAATTTACATTTAATACAATCATACAACATCATAGTTACAAAATAAAATACATAACATTGAGGTTTTGTCTCTTTACTAGATGCAAACCTTGGCTTTCACTTTTGCACATAGGATTGGTTCTTGTTCTCCAAATTTAATTCGATGGTCACTTCCTACACATCTCAATTCAAACATCAGTAGCTCAAGAAACCATATGCATATAAATATATCATATACACAACATTCAAGCATTTACTAATCACTTAACATTTACATAACCAATTTACAATTCAACAAACCATAAAAATTTACAAATTTTCACATGAAATCATATGCACGTATAAATTACGTTTATACTCCTAACATTAATTTCTAATGAAATTACTTCTCATCATAATACAAATTCCAATTGCCATTTTTCCTAATTCATCCCACATAAACACATATGCTCAATTGCATCATTTCAATATTCATTTAAATCAATAACCATAATGCAATCATAATGTATCAAAAAGATCATCATCACAAATATGGAAACATCATAAAATAAGGTACATCAAGAATCCCAAAGTAATAAAATCTCAATCCGTAAGAGTATAAATCTATAATGCATCAAAATAGAGTATCAAATATTGTGTCGATCATAAAATAAAGATGATGATATGACAGGTCAGGGTAAGGCCTCCCATATTTGGTCAAAGATAGATTTTTTGCGAGAGTGTGACATGTCCTTGATTGAAGAAGATTCAGATAATCCATCTTTTCGAGAATGTTGGCTAGAGGATGTATCTTTTTCTTTCTCCAAGTGTTGGATTCTAGAATACAAAGATTGGAGTTGTTTAAATAAGGCTTTCATTTCTCTCTCTTCTTCCTTAGTGTACCTTTTGAACCATGAATATTTATTAGAGGATGTATCATGTTTTTTATGCAATCTATCAAAATTAGCTTTCAAAGACTGGAATTGTTTATATATGGCTCTCTCTTCTTCTTGAATGTACATTTTTGGAGTCATGATTCCTAACCGACATGAAAGAATATTGACAAGAGTTGGTAAGGATTACTTATAATGATGTGATTTTAAAGCTAGGTAAGCAAGGTGTCCACTTTTCCAAAGTGAAAAAGTGTAAAAAGAGATAGTAAAGATAACTTACCACAAGATGCCCAAGCCGCGAGTAGATTGCCCTATGTATGACACTTGTGAACAAGTAAAGATAAGATGCAAGCATCCAAAAGAAATGATTTGAAGATAATAGACAAGTGAATCATTCACTAACCAAGAGTGTATTCAAGAGATACAAGTGATCTTCATTAGCCAAAGGCAATTTCTAATGTGCTAGTTTCAGACAACGAGACCAGAAAAAGTCAAGTATAAGCTTCCTAAGACAGCTAAGAGAAAATTTAGAGCAAACCAACTCAGAGCACATGATATTTCTCTTAATGAAAGATGATATTTTGGAACATCGTATGATATTTCTCACTATTGTAGGTGATATTAAGACAATGATTTCTAGTTTTGACAGCAAATTTGAATTTTGACAACAAGTTTGAATTTCAAGATCAAGTTTTTAAAACAAATGTGATCCATATAGTAGTCTTCAAACAATCAAGCAAGGGACAAAGCAACCTTGCATGATACAAGAAATTGTGAAGTCTAAAGATAGGTTGCAAATTCCAATAATGTCAAGTGTATGTTCACAAAGATTTCTGTGGGTCTAGCACAAATCAAAAACACATCAAGCAAGAACTACCTAAGAACAAGCTATTATCAAAACCGTTGCCCACAACTTGGTATCCCAAAGGAATACAGATGGTGAGTAATCTTGAGGTGATCTGGGAAACTACTTGGATCATTCCTTGCACAAATATTATGATACTTTTGTTAGAATAACTAAGAGGGGGGTGAATCAGTTATCTAGTGTCCCCACAAAATGTATAATTCAAACAAACTTCTTCAATTTCTGCTCCTCGGTAAACACTAATTACTTTCACTGTCTGTGCTTTTACCGATTACCAATCTAATACCATAATAGTTATTGATCAAATCTAACATGTAACATGCAAAGTATGATAACAAACAAATATCACAATCAACACATAACACAAGAGATTTAACGTGGAAACCTTGTAAAGGGAAAAACCACCTGGGACCGGCAACCCAAAATTGTTCACTCTTCTGAAGTGAGGTCGGTTAAGCCCCAACCCTGTTAAACATTTACAAACACACTGTCAGGTGTGACCTTGTTAGAGGATTTTAGACTAGAAGTTATCATCCAACCAGCATTCACTATGGAGTTGGTAGGATAACAATGTTCATTCTATGAATGATACATCATAAGACTTTCAGATTCCACTCGGTTAAGAGATTTTGACTGTATACAATGGTTAAATGTGTAACAGTAAATGACCTACCTTAATACAACTTCAATTGTAGATTACAGATCAATATTCAGTCAATACAATTCTTTCTAATCAATATTTCACTTCAGATTCAATATTGTATCGACTTACTGTCCGTCGGTAATTGCTCTTTGTAGCTCGGTAATTATTCTGCAACTTGGTTCTCACTTAACCAGTATGATCAGAATGCATGAAAACCTTTTTCACGTGATATTCTTGCAGCTTCTATTTCTTCTAGCATCTTTGTAATGAAATTCTATTCTCTTATATAGACGGGTAAATCATTTTCTTCTCCACCATCAGATTTTTCTGCTTAACCACATTCATAGATTTTGCCACTTCAAACTTTCTCGGCTGACGTGTCAGTAATATGTTTCAATCTACTCTGTTAGATCTTCCTTTAATTTTGTTACTTGATGATCTTCATAACAAGCATTATCTTTTATCATTGAAATCTAGGTACTTTACAGCTCATCAATCTTATCGGCTAAACTAATCATTTAATTCATTTTGTTCCACTCAGTTAACAAAGAAATGCGTCAGTGAACACTGCTCGATTAATATTGTGATCAGTATACGCTACACTCCGTCGGTGTATACTAGAATTGCTTCATTTACCGACAACACTACTTTGTGTCTTTTAGCTCTATACTTCATCATAGATAAATGCAACATAATAAAGTCAATATCATCAAGTCATAGACTCATCAACAAGTTACTCAATGTGTTCCTTATCCTCATATGTCATGTACATCTTTCCTCATGTAGATTTCTCTGTTCTTCATCTCTTTCACCTTTCTTCAGATGTCTCGGTATAGTAACATACAAGATAAGTGTTGTCAAACTAGTTGACATCAATGACAACATAATACTGATTTAATCATATTACATATCTAATCAGCAACTCCTCAGTGATCTTTAATCATGGATTCTTCAATCAGATTCCAAATCAGTTGTAGTCCAACAATCTCTCCTTTTGGCATTGATGGCAACTCAAGTAATATGAAATGTACCATACACATACCAAACATATATTCTACAACTTTGTGAACAAATGTTGTAAGTCAAATAGACTTAATATATTTAATCACTACATTACTAAACAACATTAGATAATACAGCTTTACCATTCTGTAGTTCTTCTCTTTTTAGTTCTCCTTTCAGTTCTCCTATTCCTGCTTCTATTCTCTGTAACTGATCTTCAATACTCTGTCTCATTCAGATTATCTCTCCCTTAGATAATTCTCATTGGTGCTTGTCCATTTTCATATTATTTATCTCTCCCTTTGATAGCAATGCCAAAGAAACAAATAAATAATCAATTATGTCCTCCTTTGTATCTCTATATACTGATATTTCCAATCGGTTCAAGTTCTCCAAACTTAATCACAACCTTGAACATGATTCAAAGTGTGAACTATGTTGCATCAACATGAATGATCTTCTGATAAAAGTAGGCTGATACAACAACCAGATCACCTTAGTGACTGATAGACAGGGGACGGACCCCAAGTCTAGTCCTCAAGTATTCAAATGTGTCCTTCGGTAGAGGCTTTGTAAAAATATTTGCAAGTTGTTCTTTAGATGTGACAAATTCCAACTTCACTTTCTTCTCTTTCACTTGTTCTCTTAAGTAATGATACTTAATAGATATATGCTTTGTCTTAGAGTGCATCACAGGATTCTTTGAAATATTAATAGCACTACTGTTGTCATAATATATAATCATCAAGTCAGTGATTACCTCATTCATCCCTTCCAACACTTGTTTGATATATGCAATGTTTGAATAGTTAGTAGCAGTATAAACATACTTTGCTTCAGCTGTAGATTGAGAAATACAAGCCTGCTTTTTACTTGTCCAGGTTACAAGTCTTTCGCCAAAGAAAAATGCTCCTCCAGTGGTGCTTTTTCTATCATCCACATTTCCAACCCAATCAGCATCGGTGTAAACTTTTAGTTCAAACTTCCCTTCCTTAGGATACCATAATCCATAATTCTCTATTTTCTTCAGGTATCTTAAGATCCTTTTTGTAGCTATCATGTGTGATTCTCTAGGATTAGTAGAAAATCATTGCAACAATACCCACAGCATGTGCTATATTTGGTCTACTGTGAACTATGTACATTAGCTTACCAATCATGGATCGGTAAAGTGTCAGGTTTACCTCTGTAGTTTCATCCTCCTTTGTCAATTTGCATCTAGTAGCCATTGGTGTCCCCACAGGTTTAGCATCTTCCATGCCAAATGTCTTCAGTATTTCCTTTATGTATTTAGATTGTGTGATGAATATTCCATCACTCTGCTGAATCACTTGTAGTCCAAGAAAGAGCTTAATCTCTCCGAACATAGACATTTCAAATTCCTTTTTCATTTCATCAGAAAATGTCTTGTAGACAAGCTCTAAGCCTCCAAAAATAATATCATCAACAAATATTTCAACAATGATAATAGTATCATCAGTATCACCTTTCATATATAGATTGTTGTTTTCACTTGTTCTAACAAATCCAATACTTAACAAGTAAGTGTGCAGTCTTTCATACCATGCTCTATGTGCTTGCTTCAAACCATAAAAATCTTTATGTAATCTACATACCATGTCTTTATTGTCGGGATCAACAAATCTTTCAGGCTGTTCGATGTAGACCTATTCTTCAAGTATACCGTTCAAAAATGCTGACTTCACATCCATTTGATAGACTTTGAATTTCTTGTGTGCAGCATATGCAAGTGGCATTCTAACTCCTTCCAATCTAGCAATAGGTGAAAATGTTTCACCATAGTCAATGCCTTCTTCCTATGCATATCCCTTGCATACCAATCTAGCTTTGTTTCTTGTGACTTCACCATTTTCATTCAGTTTATTCCTAAATATCCACTTAGTACCGATAACATTCTTATCTTTTGGTCAGGGTACTAAGGACCAGGTTTTTTTCTTCTCTATTTTCTCTATTTCCTCCTTCATTGCATTAACCCATTCTTCATTCTCTAATGCAACTTTTATAGTTTTAGGTTCAAATTCACAGACTAGACATATACCTTGTCTTGTTTTGCTTCTAGTTTGCATTCCAACATGTCTGTCTCCAATGATTTGTGTGTCAGGATGATGTCTTATGACAAAACTAGCCAGTACTTGATTTCTCCTTTCTTTCTCATCTTGTTCAGGGTCATTTCCTTGCTTGGTAGCTCCATCTTATTCATCGGTTTGTGTTGGCTATTGTCTTGTATTGTTTCCTTGCTGACCGGTTGTCACAGCTTGCGGTGTCGGTAGATACTCTAGATATTCAATGTAAGTGAGTCTACCATAGTCTTCCGGTTCCTTTTTACTTTCCTCTATATTCTTGTTATCAAACTCATCAACATGAACATTAGTGCTTTAAACTATCTTATTTGTAACCTTATTCAAACATTTATATGCTTTACTTGTAGAGGAATATCATAGAAATATCCCTTCATCTCCTTTAGAATCAAATTTTCCATTTCTTTCATCTTTCAAAATAAAGCATTTACTTCCAAAAATTTTGAAATAACTTACAATTGGTTTGTGTCCAAACCATAGCTCATAAGGTGTTCGGTTGGTGTCCTTCTTCAATTGTACTCGGTTAAGAACATACACAGTTGTACTGACAGCTTCCCTCCAATATGTCTGAGCAACATTCTTTTGTATCATCAAAGTTCTAGCATAGTCAATTATAGACCTGTTCCTCCTTTCAGCAATGCCATTTTGCTGAGGTGTCCTCGGTGTAGAGACCTGTCTTTTAATTTCATGCTCATTACAAAAATTAGTAAATTCATCAAAGATAAATTCACCTCCTCTATCAAATCTTAAGCATTTTATTTATTTTTCAGTTTCTTTCTCTACCTTAGCTTTATACCACTTAAACATTTTAAAAGCTTCAGATTTCTCTTTTAGAAACATAATAGTCATCAGTCTAGTATAGTCATCAATAACTTTCAATCAAAAGAGTAGCCTCTAACCTAAGGTTTTTAGTAAACTTCACTCATGACTATCTCATGTAGTTTCACGGGTGAAATTAAGGCCTATAGCCCTACAAGAATCCAAAAAGTATAGTCTCGCAAGAAAGATTTAGACCTCTCAGCCCTATACTAGATGAATTTATTCCCCTTGTAGTAAACAAGATTGAGACTGTTGATGGCCCTACAAGAGCCCAATCAAGTGTAGTCTTGCTTAGCAAGATTTAGGCAACTAGGCCCTACACATGAAGAAGCATTAGGAATAAAAAATAGCCAAGTCTCCCCTCTCTTTGGATTGAAGGAAGCTTTTGATTATAGTGGGATGGAGTATCTAGATTCGTGTGTTCCCCACTTGGGTCATTCCCAAAAGATTTCTCTCTTGCCAAGCCCTCTAAAGGTAAATATAAGAAAGTAAAAGGATAGCTAATGGAGATCTAGATTTCTGATTTTCCAAAAGAAAAGAGGCATAGTCTCCTACTCCATAGTGTCTCCCAAGCATATCAAGAACATGTTCATTTACCAAAAGAAAACTAATTAAGCTATGTGCCTATGAAAAATAATCTAATGATAGAAAAGACACACAAGATCTAGTTACGATAAAAGTGTCAAGATTTAGTTACATACCTTCAATGCAATTTTTCAAAATCTCAATTGTTATTAGTCTTAGCAATGCAATTTTTTTGGCAAGAAAATCCTACAAAACCAAAAGTTAGGGCACAAAAATATGCAAATGAAAGTAATAACCCTACAAAACCACTTGTTAGGAGATAGGAAATATCAAAGACTTTAAAGAAATCCCAATCATTCATTGAACTATGTGCAAATAAAGTGCAAGCTCATCACAATTTTTTATTTTTTTTACTTTTGACCTAGTCAAAAAGATCTAATTTTTTTTCTATAATTTAGGCCCCAAAAACATAAATGCAAAGAAGTGACCCCTGTTAAAATCAGAGAGATATCCAAAAATGTAAAAATTTCATAAATATCCCTTAATTTGTGCCCTAGAGACCCATTTTACCAAAACAAACCAATTTTTATAAATCGACTATATGAGCTATGCGATTGCATCTAAATTAAAAACACAAAGAAGCCCCTTCTAGAATTATTAGACCTTTCCAAAAATGTAAAATTTTCTGAAAAGTATCATGATTTGTGACCAACAATTAATTTTCATGAAAAATCAATAAAAATTATAACTCATGGAAAAATAATTTAAAAAATCTAATTTTTGAACTGAGACACCTTTTATACGTCCCTAATCTACAAAATAAATTTCAAATCAAAACACCAATCCATTTGTGAGATATGATCAAATATTTCAAAAACCTAGGGTTTTTTCCTTCAACTGAACATGCACAAGGGTTAGCATTAAAAACTAAAGTGAATATCCAAAAATTCATGGGTTTTCCCCACAGTGGGTGCCAAAAAATGTGTATCAAAAAGTGAGGTCACTTCTATAAACCGTTACACTTGAGGGAATCCATGAAGAAATAGATCCCAAGAAGTGGCTTATAGCTTCCTATCTATGACATGCAGGAACTATGTAGATATTATGAATGGTGGCTCTCAAATGAACCTTAAAGAAACACCATTGCAGGGTGCACCATATAATGGAAGATTAAAATGATAATGCAAAGTAGATCTAACATGAGAAGCAAGATCTAAGCTAAAATGATGTGTAAGAAATTAAATGAAAAGTATATTTAAAATAGATGGATTAAGCTAGATGCAAGAAATAAAATGACAATAATGATGCAATGCTTCAATATGAAAGATCTAAGAATGTCATAGCTCCAAGATGTCAAGATTGCAAGACTCCAAGATTCCAAGATGCTAAGATGCCAAGACTCCAAAAACTTGCAATAAGATTTCAAGATCTCAAGAAGCTAAGAATGATATGAGGATCAGGATAATGCAAGAGACGAGATAATGCAAGAGATGGGATCTAAATGTGAGGAAAGAGTTTCCTTTTAAATGAATTTAAAAATGAACGGATGGTCAAGATTAAGAGGCAAAACTAAATGAGCAATGGTGGAGATTAAATCTTGGTTGATCCATGTGCTCAAGATTCTCAAGAGGCAAAATCAATGGACATGATTAAGAGGAAAAATAATGATTGGTTGAGATAAAGAGGCAAAAGCCTTTTTTTAAAAGTCAAAAAATTCCATCTCATTGGAAAGTGCACTTTTCTTTTTATTTTTAATTTATTATTTATTATTTTTAGCAAAGTGGTTTCCATTATTTAATTAAAAGGGGACCTTTATTTAATTAAAAGGGGACATGTTCTTTTAATTAAATGTGGCTTAGGATAAAGTGATTTTATTATTTAATTAAAAGATTTTTTTAATTAATTAAAAGGGAGCATGTTCTCTTAATTAAATAAAGCATATGATAAAGTGGTCAAACTTTAGGATATAACCAAATAAATGATAAAATGATGATTTGATCAAGATAAGAGATTAAATAAATATGAAAAATTGATTAAGCACAAGATTTAGTCTAGTATTTAAATTTTTAATGTTTAATGTTAGAGTGAGGCTCAAAGTTTACTAGACCATTTTTGAGTGATTACACCTATTAGGGGTATACAAAATGTGTGCTTAAAACACTTACAAAATAGTGGACTTCCTATTCTGATATACAAAGAGATTACATATATCTAAGAACTCTTACTGCAAATCCATGCAACCTATTCTCAATCATCTTGTAGACTATTTTTCTCTTCTCAAACTCACATCCATGAATTTCCCATATTCATTTCAACTTCACAATCACATATTACATCATATACTTAGACCTGATTAAGAGTATAGTAACTAGGTCGGTCTTTATAAGGTAATTACAAAACATAATTCAAGGTTGGCCACATAAAATTATAACATGCGACCTTACATACAACATACATGATTAATACATAAAATAACATAACATAGGTCAGCCAATACCTATGCAACTTTGCAAGCCCCGATGCTCTACTCTCTGCCTGTAACTATACTCAAAGAGTTGCATCTCTGAAACAATGCATCCAAAACATGTGTGCTCACACATAGAGCTCTGCCATACATCAATATATCATCATGTGAATTTTCATGTCATAATTCATCATGTAGCATCTTTCCAATCCAAAATATTGTATCTATATGTTTATGACTAACTGTGGACTTAGGCATTTTTCACTTCACTACCTATCAAAATTGTGTCCTTATGTCTTGTGGTGATCATGGAGATAAGTGTTTCCATAAATGATAACATGCATGCAATCCAATGTTGTCCACTTACCAATAATATTTTCATTATTGGCTTGGAGTTGTATATTCATATGAGCCATGAACTATATTGCTTATATCTAATTCTCTTTTTCTTTGCCATTGTAGCAGCCTGTACAACCTCTAATTCTTGAAAAACTATTTTGAGATATTGGGTTGCTTCCAATTCTATAGTAACTATAATAGTAGGAGCTAAAATGATCACCTTCAGCTGAGACACGCCCTTTGTAACCCTATCTTACTAGATCCAAAAATGGGATTAGAAGCATGAACATATAGTATAAATTTTTTGAAATTTTATTGTTCTTTATGTAAATTTGATAATGTAGCATGTTGCTTTCTTGTCATTGGAAAGTCGCTTGCTAAATCTATTTATCCATTTACTATACCTTGTGACCTATTCGCATTGTTTTAATTTCTATCATGGGCAATGATGTCACTTTGCATGATGAATGTGATCTGATAATAAATGAATGTTGATATCAACCCTCCATTTGACCCATGTTGATATTATTTGTTGATCTTTGTAACATCATTGTTATGGTGGCATCTATGTTTGTTCATTGGTCTGTCATGAACTCTTTAATGTATTCTTATTGCAACAAGGTTCACTTCTTGGATTTGAATAAGATTGAAACCACTACTTCTATTGTTCATCATTTCCCATTTATATACCAATGCCCAATGCTATGAAACATGCTTCTTATTGATAATTGTATCTTGATTATCATTACATTCTTCCAACTATTGCTCTAATTCTTCTAATGTCCTTGTAGTTATACCCCTTTTCTTCATTTATATTGATCCTTTGTTATAAAACTCATTATTTCTATCAAGTCTTCTCTTTTATTGCTAATACCTTGTTTGATGTTGTAACAATGAAGCACAAACAACATTGTAGATGCAAATATCATGCTCTTATGATGTTCATTCCTTACTTCATTGATGCACTTTTGGTACTTTATTGATTTGGCTCTTGTGGCACTTGGTTCCATCATTTTGCACTATATATCATATTGATGTTATTATCTAATTGTAGTGCATTTCCTATCCTATAGCACGTTGGACTCAACCCTTGTGGGAGCTACATTTTACCCCACATGGTACAAGATAGACACATGTAACTACACATGAAGCAAACATGTTGGAAATAAATCATTATTCTTTCAAATTGGTAGTGACATGTGTTTATGTGGGAAATTGGTAGAGTAGAGTACAATAATTGCTTAGAAAAAAATGTTCTAACTTGTTGCATCTCTTCTTTTTCTAGGTTCAGGACAGCGAGGAACAAGGACTCAAAAGCATAAAAATTCAAAAGCTTGAGGCCCAACATCCTAAAGATTTCTTTCCACTCCCGCCAGTCATTCAAGCAATGACTGGCCTCTACCTTACTTCTTTGCTTTTCTTTTGTGTACACATATTCATTTATGATTTTCAAATTGAAAATTCAATGAATTATGTCCTAGCTAGTTTCACGGCTTGCGTGGAGAAAAAATACAATACTTTGATAAATAAAAATTACATTTTCAGAAAAGATATGCAGAATATTACATCTATGTCATGTTCTCTTCTTCATTAAATATAATAATTCAATTTTGATTTCAAATTTATTACATTTATCATAAAAGCAAAAAATGTAGGAATAATCAGAATGCACATTTTTTGCTTGAAAGCGTGATGACTCTACCAAATTGAGCCTAAGTGAAAATTTTGGTAACACTAATCTCTTAAAATTTCATGATTAATTTGATACATATTAATTATTTCTAATATTATTGACTCTTGGCTTTAGTTCCTTTTGTCTCTATTAATTCTTTAGGTAGGTCAAGTTGTAGATTCAACCCTTGATTTTCCTATGATCTACACATTATTCAAGAGGTTATAGGGAGATTCACCTTGTACATAAAGATAGTAGCTCAAGTTGTTGATTCAACCCTTGATTTACTTAGTCTATGCATCATTCATGAGGTTATAGGGAGACCCACCTTGTAAAGAGCATAGTAGCTCAAGTTGTAGATTCCAACCCTTAATCTTCTTATATCCTACACTTCATTTAAGAGGTTGTATGAAGACTCACCTTGTAAAGAGTGATAGTTGCTCAAGTTGTAAATTCAAGCCTTTATTTTCTTACAATCTATACATTATTAAAGAGGTTGTGATGCAAGGGCATCCAAAGTTAAGGTAGGGGCATTCTTTGTCCTCGGTGAAACTGCATGGGGTGTTAGTGTTTTGGCCGGTGTTACTCGGTTGCAACCTTGACCGATGGTCTTGGTCATTAAAGGAAGCTCGGTCACTAAAGGAACTCGGCAATTTCTGGCACTCGGTGAAGTTTTACTCAGTCATGCCTGTGGTGCTTGGTCAACACTGGTGCTCAGTGATGCCTAGCATGCTCAGTTAATTCACTGTCGCTTGGTAGTTCTAGTTTACCGACTAGAGTTTTGTGTGATTTGTTGAGCCGACTTGGTGAATTTATTGTTGGTATCTATTGTTATAGGCTGACATGCTAAATTAAATGTTTGTATACATTTGTAAGCTGACTTGTATGGTATTTAATTATTTGTTTTGGGGAGTTAAGGGTTTCATCCAGCCAACTTGTGGCTGATGATTAGTATTTATAGGATGTTTGGGTAGATTTTTAGGGGGATGATTGGTAGATCATTGGGAGATCAGAGAAGTTCATGACTTGAAGACTTAGGGAGTCAGATCTGAGGTTTTGAAGCTAAAGTTGGCAAAGTTGTGGAAAAGTTCTTGCATGATCTTGCAGATCAGATTGATATCTGATACTTGTTTGTAGCAGAGATAGGGGTTGTATACTTGGAGATAAGGATATTTCTTGGAGGCTTGCGAGCTCAAGTTTAGATCTTCCTTAGGGTTTCCATCAGCTTCTGATTATCTTCAAAGTTGAACTAGCTAAGATTGTATTGGATCTATTTATGGATCTTGCAAAATTATTTCTTTTGTAATTGGCCCTAACCTGGAAGCCCTTAAAGTCGGGCATGTTAATGAAAATTACTTGGAATAATTATTGTGTCATATGTTGTGTTGAGTATTCTACTATGTAATTCTATTGGCTACAAGGTTTGGACTATCCTTCATTGGATCTGCCATCCTTGACAGCATCAGGTGGTATTAGAGTGAAGGTTTGTTCTTGTTGGAGTTGATAGTTGATCTTGAAGGTTAACCTAGCAAGGCTGATCTTGCAAAGTTGATCCTGTTGGAGAAGAGATTGTGCGCAATCTAGATTGCAAATCTAGAGCACTGAACTTGTGGATCTTGCCCTAGTTGTTTGTTCAAGGTGGCAGGTTGAGATCTAACTTGTACACAACTTGGAGATTGTCACAAGGTGGTCGGTGAGGGTTTGTTGCAAAGGGTTTCTCTTATCTTTAAGGATGCCTCTGAGAAGATTGGACCCTAGATTTTTTTCTGATCTTTGTGATATTGTTGAATCCGAGATCATAGAGAAAGTGAAATCAAATTTCAGATCTGAGATAGAATTGATGAAGAATGACATGGTCACCGAGATCATGAGAGTTGTTACTGGTATACCTCGGAATGTTGGTATTGAGGATGGCTATGAAGAAGTTGCTGAAGAATTTGAAACTATTGGATCTAGTGGTGATGCCCAGAGGAATAGATCTAGTAAAGATAGAACTGCTTGGTTACCTAGATCTATTGCTCGATTTAGTAATTACCGAATGGAAGTTTCTACTTTCTCTGGTACTTTGAAGCCCGACAATCTGATTGATTGGATTGGTGAACTTGAAGATTTCTTTGAGCTACAAGAAATTGAAGATTCTCTTTGGGTGAGATTAGCACAAAAAAATTTGAAAGGACATGTTGCTCTTTGGTGGAAGGAACTACAAAGAGACCGAGAAGATGAAGGTGAAACAAAGATCAATCGGTGGAGGTTGATGGTGACTAAGTTCAAAACTAAGTTCATACTAGCTGACTATGAGCTTGACTTGTTTAAGAAGTTGTAGAATCTGAAACAAAAGGATTTGTTTGTTGAAGATTATACCGAGGAGTTCTACAAACTTACTATTCGGTCTAGACACTGAGAGCTCGGTAAGGAAAAGGTAGCTCGATATATGAATGGTCTGAGATTCAATATTCAGGATGAGCTTGGTATGCTGAAGACTGATTATGTTGAAGATGCTTATCAATATGCTCTGAAGGCAGAAGATAAGTTGAAGAGGAAACAACCTACTAACTCCCGAGGGAAGGAAAAGATTGATCACTCGGTGAAGGATAAGCCGACTAATGCAAAAGATGAATAGAAACCTGTGGAACCAAAGAAGAAGACAGGTAGAGTTATCTTTAAGGGTACTTGCTATAACTATGGAGAGGAAGGACACCATTCTTTTGAGTGTACATAGAAGAAGGTTGACCGATGAACTGTTGTGATGAATAAGAACATTCAGAATGAACCTGAATCATAGAACTTGCTACTTTGGTGAACATTGCTTGGTACAAAGGAGGAACCTTGTCAGAGGAGTAACTTTTTTAGGACCTGATGCAAGACTAAAGATAAACTCTATAATGTTATTGTTGATAGTGGTAGTACTGATAACCTTGTTGTTGAGGACCTAGTTCAAAAACTTGGTTTAAATAGAATGAAGCATCCTTATCCTTATAGGCTTGGTTGGTTACAAGTTGTTCATGCTTTGGAAGTTAGAGAACAATGCTTCATTGATGTTCAAATTGGCCAGTACAAGGATCCTGTGTTATGTGACATTGTGAAGATGAATAGTTGTGATATATTGCTCGGTAGACCTTGGCAATATGATTGCAGAGCTATTTATGACTGTGCTCAAAATGTGTTTATTATTGAGAAGGATGACAGGAAGTTTACACTGATGCCTTTGATGGATACAACGCTCGGTAGGAGAAGCATGAGTATTGGTAGCCAAGTGGAGATTTTGGATCAAGAGAAAATGAATGATCAGTATGGAGAACCAACCTATACATTGTCAAGAAAAGACTTGAAGAGACAGAGCAAACTGAAGTGGAAGAATTTGCAAGCACAAAAGGTGGAGGACTTGTATGTGAAGAACCAGTTCAGGATTTATGTGTTGAATCCTGAAAGATGTTCTTCTCACATATGAACATCTTTTGGAACCTGGGGTGTCTAATGTAGGGGCATCCAAGGTTAAGGCATGGGCATTCTTTTTCCTCGGTGAAATTGCATGGGGTGTTAGTGTTTTGGCTGGTGTTACTCGGTTGCAGCCTTGACCGATGATCTCGATCATTAAAGGAAGCTCGATCACTGAAGGAACTCAATAGTTTCTGGCGCTCGGTGAAGTGTTACTTAGTCATGCCTATGGTGCTCGGTTGACACTGGTGCTAGGTGATGCCTGGCATGCTCGGTTAATTCACTATCGCTCGGTAGTTCTGGTTTACCAACTAGAATTTTGTGTGATTTGTTGAGCCAACTTGGTGAATTTATTGTTGGTAGCTATTGTTATAGGCTAACATGCTAAATTAAATGTTTGTATACATTTATAAGCTGACTTGTATGGCATTTAATTATTTTTTTGGGGGAGTTAAGGGTTTCATCCAGCTGACTTGTGGCTAATGATTAGTATTTATAGGATGTTTGGGTAGATGTTTAGGGGGATGATTGGCAGATCATTGGGAGATTAGAGAAGTTCATGACTTGAAGACTTAGGGAGTCAGATCTAAGGTTCTAAAGCTGAAGTTGGCGAAGTTATGGAAAAGTTCTTACATGATCTTGCAGATCAGATTGATATCTGATAGTTGTTTGTAGCAGAGCTAGGGGTTGTATACTTGGAGACAAGGAGATTGCTTGGAGGCTTGCGAGCTCAAGTTCAGATCTACCTTAGGGTTTCCATCAGCTTCTAATTATCTTCAGAGTTGAACTAGCTGAGATTGTATTAGATCTATTTGTGGATCTTGCAAAATTGTTTCTTTTGTAATTGGCCCTAACCCGGAAGGCCTTACAGTCAGACATGTTAATGCAAATTACTTGGAATAATTGTTGTGTCATCTGTTGTGTTGAGTATTCCACTGTGTAATTCTATTGGCTGCAAGGTTTGGACTATCCTCCATTGGATCTGCCATCCTTGACTACATTGGGTTGTGAAGAGAACCACATTGTGAAGAGAGATTGTAGTTGAAGTTATAGATTTGCTTGGACTAGACTGGATATAGCCCAAGTAGTGGGAGTTTTGAATAAGTTTATGTTTGATCTTAGTAAAGAGAATTGGGATTTTGTTAAATGGGTATTTAGATAGTTGCGAGGTACTTCTAATTATTATTTGTTTTAGCATGGTATTTTTTATGTAGTTAAGTCGTTAGATTTAATAGGGATTTTTTTATGCAAATTTGGAAGGAAACTCAAGGGAAAATAAAGGACCACTAATGGCTAAGTATTTCCTATGTTCGAAGGAGTAGTGAGTTGGATGAGTAGGAAGTGACCTGTCATTTCTTTGTCTACCATCAAAGTAGACTATATGGTTTCTACTCATGACACTAAGGAAGAGATATGGTAATAGAGACTTGGTATTGGAATCAACTTCAATTATAAGACTATGAGGATCTGATGTGATAGCCAAAGTGTTATATGTTTGGCAAAAAATTCTATGTATCATATGCATACTAAGCATGTTGATTTCCAATATCACTTTGTGCAAGGGATGTTTGAGAATGGTAAGGTCTTGATAGAAAATTTGTACACTTTTGATAATGTTGTAGTTTCCTTTTTGAAGCTAGTGACCACAAAAAAGTTCTTTGGGTGCAAGAAGGCCACCGGCCTTGATCACATTACTTGATTTTACTTTTATGTATCTCTTGAATGTAATTGTAATGTACAATGTCAAATAGGAGAATGTTAGCTAAGGTGACATTAACCTTACAACCCTAAGTTGTTTATATTTCTCCATGTTCCTTGGAAAGTGTTCCCTAAGACATAATCTAGAAAAATATCAAATATTTGTACTTTAAGGCTATTTGTATTGCATTTTCAAGAGGTGAGCATGAAGAGGTGATAAAAATAATAAGATGGACAGAATACACTCTTTCCCACATCCTTATTAAAACATGACATTTCATGCATGTAAGAAGACCAAATTTGGGAGGAGAAGAGGTGTCCATTTGGGGATCTTAATAGTCACTAAAAGTTATAGAACACTTGGAATGTCTAAAGTATAGGTGGTTTTAAGTTTGGCACCCAAAGAGGACTCACTTAAAGAGTTTTATCATTTTATTATGTTTATTGTCTATTTATTCTCTAAGGCATCAGTTTTTGGCAAGTGGTTTGGGCCCCTTATTTTGGGGAAAAATTGTGGTTTTTCCTCTTTTATTTGGCTATAAGTTTTTTATTTAGGTAAATACAGGTTTTGAGTGGACCCCAAAACCATTTACAGAAGATTACATAAGATTTTCAAAAAAGACCATACAACCATAGAACACCTGCTAGAAGACAAAAAGAAGGACCCAAACCCTAAAAATAGCATTAAGCACACTAGAACAGAAAACCAAAAAGACAGTCGACAGCACATCTACCAACAACCTTCTAGTAAAAAGCCTGCAGAAATTACATCTTTGCTTCAGTGGACTTTTTAGCATCTTTCTGCATTTCCTCCATCTTCTGGATGGAATCTTTGAGGTTTATAAGTTCCTTAGGGATGTCAGGAGCTTTCCTCTTTAGGTTTCTTCTAGTTCTTGTACGAGGCCCTGTAGACTTATCTTTTCCCCCAGCATCATCAACCATCATTATGGTTGTTTTCTCTAGCAAACTTCTCTCCAAATAGGCGTATAGAGATTTTAGGTTCATAACAGAAACCTTGAGGCATTCGTTGCTTTGTTTCAGAATCTCTCTAATGCAGTAGCCATTATAATTGATTTTTTCATTAATTTCCTTGAGCTTTTCATCCACAATAGTAGAGATAGTAGGATTTAGGTTGTCATCAGAGTTTTTAGTATTTATCTTAATCAAAATTTCTTCAGTACAATTTTCCAACTTACCTTTGAGAGTGAATAGTGGTAATTTGGAATCACCACTATTTGTGTATGTGTGTGGGGAAAATGTAAGATTCACTCCTAAATCCAAATTCCCAAAGGAGAGATCCAATTTGATCAACCAAGAGGTTAATACACAATTGAATCAATCTATGAAGAATATGAAAGAGAGAACAAATCCTATACTTCCCTATAGTTGGATTAAGCTTGAAATCTGAAATAATTGAAGTGTAAATACTAACCTTGAATTAGGGTAGATCTAGAAAATGTTGAATTATGGCTTCTATATGAACTTTCTGAAGATTCCATCACCTATTCTGGACTGGAAATGCCAAGGCGGACAAAACCCAAAAATCTTTTCTCCAAATTCACACAGGTCGACTTTGACCTTTTAAAAGGTCAAAGACCACATTATTTATTTAAAGTCCGATTCCAATTCTGTTCGCAAATCCTGAAAGATTACCGAAAAGGGTATCTAAATTCACTCTCAAATCTGAGATTCCACACCTGTGCCTGCAAGAAAAATGGTTTTGTTGTTTTTTGGGGGGGTTTGCCTTGGTCAAACCCCAGTTTGGAATCAACCTTAATATTGAAATTGAAATAGGAGAATGCTAGCAAGTAGTAGAAATGAATCTAACAATGAAGCTATGCAATTCAATAGATATGCTAATGTATTTGGAATGTAATCAAGTATGTAGATATGAAAGCTTGAACATAACATAATCAAACCTCCATGATTGTATGCTTGAAATCCACCCTGAGGAAATAATGATATGGATCTTGAAGATGAACAAAGGATCTTTGAAGGAAGATCACACCACCATGGTGGCTAGATCTAGGGTTTGAATGATAGATCTTGAATGCTTGAGCCAAATCCTTTCAATAGCTTCAATGATTAAATCCTTGATCTTCAATGGAGAACTTGGATGAAGAAGAAGGCTTGAATACTTGAATGAATGCTTGCTTGATCACCTTGAGAACTTGAGAGCTTGAGAGGTGAATTGTGAGATATCAAAATGAGAGAGGAAGGCCTCCTTTTATAGTGAACTAGGGCACACTCCTCTAGATGGGCCACCTTGGAGAATTAAATCCCAATTAGGTCCTCACCTTTAGAAAATATACCTTAATTAAATACCATTAAAGGATTTACCATTTCAGAGCCCGAAACAGCCAACCCAGAAGTGGGAAATAACTTTCCCGAAAACCAAATGAGTGGGAATTGAAACTTTGAATTTTTGGCAGGAAGAGGTCAAGGTCGAGGTCAACTCTGACCTGGTCAGGGTCAAGGTTGACATTGACCTCAAACCCTAACTTGTCAAGATTTGTAGAAAACATTCCCAGAGATGCTAGAAACTTGGAAATTGATGTTAGATCAGGACTCGGTGTCAGGAATAGATAGAAAATCCTTGGTTTGATGTGATGATGGACTAGGAGGTCTCATTTCTAAACCCTACCTAGAAAATGGAGCCATGGAAAGAGGAAAATCAAGAAATTCCTTAAGACCTTAACCCTAATTTCACCCAGAATGTAGAAATCAAGTGCAGAGAAGAAGTGGAAGACAAGGGAGAGCCCGAAACAGTCGACCCGAAAGTAGGAAATAACTTTCCTGAAAACCAAATGAGCGGGAATTGAAACTTTGAATTTCTGGTAGGAAGAGGTCGAGGTCGAGGTCAACCCTAACCTGGTCAGGGTCAAGGTCAACCTTGACCTAGTCAGGGTCAAGGTTGACATTGACCTCAAACCCTAACTTGTCAGGATTTGCAGAAAAGGTTCCTAGAGATGCTAGAAACTTGGAAATTGATGTCAGATCAGGACCCAGTGTCAGGAATAGATAGAAAATCCTCTGTTTGATGTGATGATGGACTAGGAGGTCTCATTTCTGAACCCTACCTAGAAAATGGAGCCATGGAAAGAGGAAAATTAGGAAAGTCCTTAAGACCTTAACCCTAATTTCACCCAGAATGCAGAAATCAAGTGCAGAGAAGAAGTGGAAGACAAGGGAGAATGCAAAAATGCCAATCATGACCCTAAACCACTTACTCGGAGGGCTAAAAACTCTTAACATGAAAGTGCTTCCATTTTAAGATGATACATTAAGCCCCCACTTTAGCAAGAGTATGGATTCAATGCAAACTCTTGGTAAAGGAGAAGAGAGAAGAAATCCCAGTGGATTCAAAATGAAATAAAATAAAACTTTAGCTAGAGACACAAGCCCCTAGACCAAGGATTCTAACTCAACATACATACATGAGAGTATACAAAAGAATAAGGGTTAGTACTAAACAACCCAAATCAACTAGCATAAGAAACCTTGCTAAGAAATACTTCTCATACCAATATCATATTTGGAAAGCTATCATAACAGCATAAATGATTACATAAGAAAGACAAGAGCAAAACTATAGACAACATAGCTTTATGATCCAATCCTACTAGCATGAAAGTGAAAAGAGAGAAAAGAGAAAGTGATTACCTCACCCGGTAAGATGCCCACCTTACCATGAATCACCCTGGAGGGAGAGCCCAACAGGTTCACCCATAAACTATGCTTGCAATTGTAATGTGTCTTTTGATGGCTTCTGGAATACCCATAGATCCACCTTCTTGTATCGCTATGAATATAAAATGCGTGTCTTCTCAGGATTTAGCAACTTATGTGTGTTACCTTTGAAAGATTTAGCATATAGGTGCGTGTCTTTTCAGGATTTAGCAACTTATGTGGATTACCTTCCAAGATTTAGCATATTTGAAATTTGGAAACGTGTGTCCCTTCAGGATTTAGCAACTTATGTGCATTACCTTCAGAGGATTTAGCATATTGAAATATTTGAAAAATGTGTGTCTCCTCAGGATTTAGCAACTTATGTGCATTACCTTTAGAAGATTTAGCATATAAAATATAAAAAACTATAGTACAAGGGAGGCCCTACATATGCCCCCCTCCTTAATATGGAAAAAACATACTATTTTGTCATGTTAAGGAAAGAAAGAACAAGGATAAAGCCTTCTACAGCATTAAGACAATATCCATAGACAACACTCAGTCCAAGCCAAGAAGGTCTCAGCTCCTATGAGGCCATGGAAGAGATGAATGTAAAAGATATCATGCAAGAAGTGAAAAGGAAGTAACCCTTAATGAGAGATAGCACACTATTCAGTTTCCAAGGTGAGAGATGCATCAACCATGGAAACTCAATGTCAAACAACAAATAAGGTTTGCATAAAGGACATAGGTCCACAAATGCAAACCATAATTTTCATGTATGATTGGATATCACATAATAGATAGATACTGCTTAACCAAGGAAAGAGGTGAATCCCTAGAAAAGAAGAGAATACCAAATGAAATCACAATGCATAGATGTGAATAAGATACAAAATCATACCAAGCCCCCAAGGCTAAAGTACTTCTACCAAACTTACAATCCATATTTGTGACTCCATGTGTGAATTTTTGAAGATAGAAAAGAAGGATAAGGCATCTTTTCCCCCCAAGTGTAGGAACAAAGATGGAAGAGGATACCTACTTCACAAAGCAAGGAGATATCCTGCTTACAACCATGTATAGTATATCCTTAGCGAGAGATATTGACCCCTACATGCAAGAGTATAGATAATTGTGAAAAGGATATGTCACTTATGGAAAAGGATCCTCAAGGAAAGAGATCTTATCACCAAGACCTCCATCAAAGAAGAGTTCATTTAGATAAGATATCATCTTTCAAAAGGCAGGAACAAAGATTCAATCATCAAGCCCCCTGTGAAGAAGAGCAAGAGGAATCTTAGGAATGAGGGAAACAACTCTAACACTAAAGCAAAGGTGAGAGTTTATAAAGAACATAATTTGCAACATAGAGAAGAAGTGACGACCTAGGAAAACAACTTCTCATATAAGAAGGTTATCCATAATCAAAACTATCTATCAATATGATGAAATAATATTGCAATATAAACAAATACCACTAAGCTAAGGAAAGAAGTTCCCCTAGAAATAGAGAAAGAAGGAAGAACCTTGCCCCCCCGAGGGATGAAAGACAAGGGATATTTTTACAAATCACATGTCCTAGAAAAGATTTCCTAAGAAGAAAATATAATTCCTAGGAATGGATAAAAACATCATGTAAGACTATGGAAGAAGGAAATATAAAGAATACCAATTAAATCTTAATAAAAAGACCTAATGGATCCTAAAAGACTGGATAAAATGATGCCTCTTGCCCCCCAGTCATGAGACAAGAGGATAGGAACATTTACTCCAACTCTAATGGAGGGGAATCCCCTATATCAAAATTATGAAGAAGTTGTAAGATGGCACGAGAAAAAGGTATAATACCATGTGCAGCCCTATCCTTAACATATAATTTGAAGTTGTTACAATCGGCAAGCAAATGAGTATTATGATAGTGGAAAGGACATTTAAATTTGTACAAAGCATCAATAGGCATAGATCTAAATCTTTCCTTCTTAGAATTCATTAGCTCCACATATACTATCTTAGCAATTTCTTGACGAGTGTTAGGATTATCCATTAGAGGTGTAGAGAGATGAACGTTAAGGGGAAGATGAAGATCCACACCACTTAACTTGACTTGAGATTTAGAAGTGCCGACACCACTCATATCCGATTTAGGAGGTATATTAATGGGAAATTTAATACCATGTTCATTAACTCCTAACCCTAAACCTTTATAGCCTTGTTTATTCACCATATTATATCCAATAGTGTACATATCATGAAAAGCTTCTACGGGAGGTGATTGTTTATCATGTTCATGAGTAAAGGTCATATAAGGTGGGATAATAGGTTTGGAAGAAGTTTCTTTATTCTATCCTTGAATATCATCTTGAACAAGAGGAGGAGGTAAATCAAAGAAATCTTGCACATCCGCATCCTGCACTATAGCTTAAATCCCATCATAAGTATGGGAAGAGCGAGGATGAACAGATGGAGAATTAGGTATCGAAATAGGAAGATTAGGATGAAGAGTAGGATTAATAAGAGATGGATTATGATTAGGAAGATTAGGAGATGGTGTGTCATCTACCAAATTCTTCACATAATCTAAAAGATGAATAAGGCTACCACATAAATCCCTAACAAAAGTTTTAAATGTAGGTAGACTAGTATCAGTCAACTTCACAAAAGCATAAGCAAGAGCAAAGTGAAGGGTCATCAATGTTATGAAATGAATAATACCCTCATAAACATCATATGCATTATAAATAGATGCTAGAAGAAGAGTAATAACAAACATGATTATGCACCAAAACATCTTAACAATCTTCATGATAAAAATGCAAGGAAGAGTAATAACAAACATGATTATGCACCAAAACATCTTAACAATCTTCATGATAAAAATGCAAGAAAGATGTTTTAATATATAGATTTTTTAAAAAATTTTGAAGTATAGATGCAAGAGCAAAATGTAAATCTAACACCAAAAAGAAAGAGAGTAAGCTAGTCGGGTTCACCAAAATGAATAGTGGTTAATTTGGAATCACCACTATTTGTGTATGTGTGTGGGGAAAATGTAAGATTCACTCCTAAATCCAAATTCCCAAAGGAGAGATCCAATTTGATCAACCAAGAGGTTAATACACAATTGAATCAATCTATGAAGAATATGAAAGAGAGAATAAATCCTATACTTCCCTATAGTTGGATTAAGCTTGAAATCTGAAATAATTGAAGTGCAAATACTAACCTTAAATTAGGGCAGATCTGGAGAATGCTAAATTCTAGCTTCTGTATGAACTTTCTAAAGATTCTGTCACCTAGTCTGGACTGGAAATGCCGAGGTGGACAAAACCCAGAAATATTTTCTCCAAATTCACACAGGTCAACTTTGACCTTTTAAAAGGTCAAAGGCCACATTATTTATTTGAAGTTTGATTCTAATTCTGTTCGCAGATCCTGAAAGATTGCCGAAAAGGGTATCCAAATTCACTCTCAGATCTGAGATTCCACACCTGTGCCTGCAAGAAAAATGGTTTTGTTGTTTGTTTGGGGGGTTTGCCTTGGTCAAACCCCGGTTTGGAATCAACCTTAATATTGAAATTGAAATAGGAGAATGCTAGCAAGTAGTAGAAATGAATCTAACAATGAAGCTATGCAATTCAATAGATATGCTAATGTATTTGGAATGTAATCAAGTATGTAGATATGAAAGCTTGAACATAACATAATCAAACCTCCATGATTGTATGCTTGAAATCCACCTTGAGGAAACAATGATATGGATCTTGAAGATGAACAAAGGATCTTTGAAGGAAGATCACACCACCATGGTGGCTAGATCTAGGGTTTGAATGATAGATCTTGAATGCTTGAGCCAAATCCCCTCAATAGCTTGAATGCTTAAATCCTTGATCTTCAATGGAGAACTTGGATGAAGAAGACTTGAATACTTGAATGAATGCTTGCTTGATCACCTTGAGAATTTGAGAGCTTGAGATGTGAATTGTGAGATATCAAAATGAGAGAGGAAGGCCTCCTTTTATAGTGAACTAGGGCACACTCCTCTAGATGGGCCACGTTGGAGAATTAAATCCCAATTAGGTCTTCACCTTTAGAAAATATACCTTAATTAAATACCATTAAAGGATTTACCGTTTCAGAGCCCGAAACAGCCGACCCAGAAGCAGGAAATAACTTTCCCGAAAACCAAATGAGCGCGAATTGAAACTTTGAATTTCTGGTAGGAAGAGGTCAAGGTCAAGGTCAACCCTAACCTAGTCAGGGTTGAGGTCAACCCTAACCTAGTCATGGTCAAGGTCGACATTGACCTCAAACCCTAACTTGTCAGGATTTGCAGAAAAGGTTCCCGAAGATGCTAGAAACTTGGAAATTGATGTCAGATCAGGACCCAGTGTCAGGAACAGATAGAAAATCCTCTATTTGATGTGATGATGGACTAGGAGGTCTCATTTCTGAACCCTACCTAGAAAGTGGAGCCATGGAAAGAGGAAAATTAGGAAAGTCCTTAAGACCTTAACCCTAATTTCACCCAAAATGCAGAAATCAAGTGCAGAGAAGAAGTGGAAGACGAGGGAGAATGAAAAAATGCCAATCATGACCCTAAACCACTTACTCAGAGGGCTAAATGCTCTTAACATGGAAGTGCTTCCATTTTAAGATGATACAGAGAGACGCCATTTCATCTTCCAGGGCCTTCAGGTTACAACCCATTTCCTTAATGTCATGTTTCAGCCATTTTTCCACATATGTGCCATGATCATCATATTTCCTAACTTCCTAAAGAATATTATCATCAAATACAAAACCTATAGGAATCTCTTTCTCCTTCTCATCTTTCATCCTTTTCTCTTCTCTTCTCTTTTCCCAGCCCTTGTCATAGGCTTCCTGAGCAGAGTACCTTTCTCACTTTTCCTTTTTTTCTCTTTCTTGTTTTCTTTATGCTCTCTTCCTTTTCCAAGCCCTCCTCTTCCATTACCTCTTCCTTGTCATTTTTTTTTTCCTCGTTTACCTCTTCCTCCTCACCCAAATCTTCAACACTCTAGTTCTTCTTCTTCCTCTTGTTCTCATCCTTTGAAGAAGAGCCCTTCACAAAAGGCTTAGGTTCCAAATCCTCTTCCTCGGCCATGATATTCCTATTCTCCTCAGTCTCTACCCCTTCCTCATTATCCTATTTGAGGATTTATGATCTTCTATGACCTCTCTAAAAACTCCCTTGCCCTTCCCAGCTTTCTTGTCCTTCTTCTTAGAACCAGAACCAGAGATATCCTTATTAGTTTTATCCTTCTTCCCTTTAACCATTTTAGGGATAGCATCAGGGATATTATCCCTAGCATAGTTTGCAATAAGAAGAATTAAACCTTCATGCAACACCGGGTAACCAAGATTTTTTCTATTTTCCAAAATATTGTTATTCAAAGAACTTAACATGTAGAAGGGAAAAGAAACTTTCTTATGATACCTGAAGTGGTTGGCTAACACAAAGTGAAAGTTTTAGACCTTTGAAAAATGCCTGTCAAGAGTGAAATATTCCATCATAACTTTTATCACTTTAGCCCAAATCTCCTTTATCCTGCTCATTTCAACATAATCTCCTGAGCATTTGACCAGCATTGCTTCTTCTTCTTCATTTTTTGGGAAAAGCTTTATAGCCTACATTCCTATGCGCTTGTTATTCCTGTAAAACTTCATTCCATCTGAAGGCATTCCCATTATCTCATAAATGAGATTCAATAAGAGAGGAAAGGATTTACCCATCAGGTTAACTCTACCATTTTCCCAACCAGCAAAAAATTTCTCTAAAATCTCTTTATCGTAGCCATGAAGCCTTTCCAAGTAAGGAGAAACCCCACCCCTCTGGAGATTTCTCCAAACACTCTTCTCCTTTTTCTATTTCTTGCAATCCTCAGGCTCTTCCCTTCTCAGCCCACCTCCCATATCTTCGGCCAAATTCTGAACTCTCTTGTTAGCTTCTTTTCCTATTTCAAAATAATGTTGGTTTCCTTGTATCAAAAGGAAAAAAATAACCCATAATCCGTGTGTGATAAATTCTTTCATTTTTTTTGCACACTTAAACTGATGAATATCTCTCCTCGAAATTTTAATTGTCCTCTTCATAATTACTTGAATTAATGAGGAACCCTTCCCTGTGGTTAAGTCTATCAAACATGATTAGACTTATGATCTCTTTTTGGATATTAACTTCCTCTTTCCAAATAATGATTGCTTCTTTATGGGTCTCCACATTAGTAAGTCCATCCGCAACCTTTTTACCTTCCTGATACACATGGGAAATAAACACTTCTTGAAAAGTACCTAATATAGCTTTGATTTTATCAATGATATGAACAATAGTCTAAGAGGTCATATTTTTACCTTTAATATAATTTATTATGTTTAGAGAATCTCCCTCCAGCCAAAGCTTTGTACTTCCCATATCTTTTTCTAGCATCACAACTTGGAGAGCCGCCATGACTTCAGCAACATGATTTGTTTGAATTCCTAGAGGCGCAACAACAGCTCTTAGACAATTACCAGCCTAATCTCTCACTAAACCTCCAACCCCCGCCCTACCAGGATTTCCTTTGGCTGAGCCATCAAAATTTCCTTTATGCCATCCATTCGGTGGGGCAGTCCATATTATATTTTCTCTAGAGTTGGTATCTTTAATAGATCTTTTTCCAGAGAAGTCCCAATTGTGGATTTCTTTGAAGTCTTGAAAATTGTTCAGAAAAGAAGAGTCCTTCAAACAATTAGTTCTGATATTTTCCATTACTCTTCTATGGACTTGGTCAGCCACAATCTCAAAGTTAGTTTGTTTATCTCTAAATACTCTTATTTCTTTCTTTCCAAATTTTCCAAGTGAAATGAGGGAGAAACATTTTCCATATAATTTTGATCTCTTTCCCTGGGAAATGGAAAGTCCATTGCTTAACAAGGTCTTGAAAATTCTGAGGGTTAAACCATTCCAGCTGTATTTTTTTTAATATAGTTCCCCACACTTTTCTTGTGAATTGACAATGCATCATCATATGGTTAGTAGTTTCAGCTTCAGCACAACACAAAAAACATCTATTAGGCATATTAAAACCTCTTTTACAGAGATTGTCCAAAGTTAGAATCTTATTTTGGACCAGTAACCAGTAGAATATGTTTATCTCAAGGATAAGATTATCAATCCAAACCTGGGAGAAAACTAGATAATTTTCCTCCCTAAAAAAGAGAGCAAAAGCAGAAGAAACTGAAAATTTGCCACTTTTTTCAAGGCTCCAAACAAGATCATCCTAAACATTATTTCTAACAAACAAAGATGTTAGTTGAAGATTCACATTTTTTAAATTTTCATCAATGATACCAAGGTCAATCCATTTTTCATTATCCCAGTAGTCAGAAACCATTTCACCAATTGTCTCTCTGTAGACCTGAATAGCATTCATCCATTCCTAGTTTTCAATGAGAGGACTATCTTTCAACCAATTATCTTCCTAGAATCTAATCTTCCTGACATCTCTCAGCTTCCATCTAATCCCCTTTCTAATCAAAGATTTAGCTTTACTGATATTGTTTCAGATATAGGATCCCTGAATATCCTCTTGATTGTTTATACATTCTTCAAGAGAGATCAACATATATTTATTTTTTAGAATAGTGTTCCATTCTTTCTTCTCTTCAAAAATCCTCCAGATTTATTTAGCCAGCAGGGCCATATTGATGTATTTGATACTTCTAATTCCTATACCAACATTTCTCCTAGGATTACAAACCTTGTCCCAAGCTATAAGACTGAGCCTTTTTTTCTCTTCTACCCCTTACCAAAGAAATGTTTTTTGAATTTTCTCAATCATGTAAGAAAAATTTTGAGGGATTTTGAAGAGGCTAAGAGCATAAACTGGAAGGTTTTGTAGAGTATCTTTAAGAAGTTGAACTTTACCAGCTTGACTAAGAATAGCCCCTTTCCATCCTGCCAGCTTAAGATGAAATCTATCAAGAAGTTTATTCCATAAGAAATCATCTAGTTTAAGACATAAAGGAAGACCAAAATAGGACACGAGGAAGGTTCCAATTTTGCATCCAATAATAGCACAGATTTTCCTTTGTATAACCTTAGGAGTGTTACTAAAATACATAGAGATTTTCTCCCTTTTGATAAGTTGGCCAGTGGCATTAGTGTAGGTCATCAAAGCCTTCTTCATGTTCCTGGATTCCTTAACCGTAGCTTCTCCCATCAATATTGTGTCATCAACAAATTATTCATGAGAGCACTTCATTCTTTTTTATGAGGGTTGAAGCCCCTTTATCTGACCTTCATTCACCAATTTGTTGATATATCTCCCAAGACTCTTTGCCATTATTGCAAATAGGATAGGAGAGATAGGATCTCCTTGCCTTAATCCTCTTGAGGGATGGAAGAAGTTAGAGGAACCACCATTTACAATGAATGAATAAGAAACTATGGTAACTAGCTCCATAATCAATCTGACAACCCATTTTTCAAAGCCAAAAGATAAATGAATTTTAGACATGAACAACCAGTCAACTCTATCATATGCTTTGGAAAGATCCAACTTTGTCATAAATCCTTGCTTTTTAGAAACTTCAAGAGAGTGAATATTTTCATGGACAACAATAATAGAATCAAGAATCTATCTTCCTGGAACAAAACCATTATGTTGGGGAGAAATTAAATCAAGCAGAATTTTTAGAATTGTGGAAGTGAGCACCTTAGATAAAATCATGTACAAAGAGTTGCATAGGCTTATAGGCCTAAAGCCATCAACAGTGTTTTCCCCTAACTTTTTAGGAATTAGGGAAATAAAAGTGGAATTGATCTCTTTTAGAATGGTTTTGGTACCAAAAAACTCCTTAACAGCAGAGCAAATATCTTTACCTATGATGTTCCAAAATTTCTAAAAGAAAAACATTTGAAACCCATCAGGGCCTAGAGATTTTTCTCCCTCAAAGGAGAAGACCGCTTCTTTTATCTCTTTATCTAAAGGAATAGCTTTAAGCCTATCATTTGCAGCCTTATCTAGGATGGAAGGGATGGAGGCCAACAACTTATTTTGATCTTCCAGCATGAGATTATTTTCTTTAGTCAAAAAAGAAGCAAAGTACCCTTTCATTTCTTGTATGATTTCCTCTTCTTTAGAGATAGTACCCCTAACTTTATTCTCGAGATTCAGGTGAGCTAACCACATCTTTTCAAATTTGCAAGGAGCATTTTTTTTACCATTGAAAGGATTAGCAGAGAAAGAAATAGGAAAGTGATCTAAACCTATTCTAGCAAGAGAATAAAGGGAGGAAGAAAACTGCATCATCCAATTCAAAGAAATGAGCACCCTGTCGAGCTTGACTTGAATAAGGTTGGCTCCTATCCTCTTATTTGTCCAAGTATAATTCTTCCAGCTCAACATCCATCAATCCTTCATTGCTAATAAACTCCATTAAGTCAAACCTACTATCAACTTGGGGTGTGTTCCCTCCCATCTTGTCATTCTCTTTCAGAGGGGTATTAAAATCCCCCATTACCATCCAATGATTATTAGGAAAATCAACCTTGACTTCATGAAGTTTTTTCCAGAGCTTTAGTCTTCCTGACTTAGTATTAGGAGCATAAACATTTATTAGAATCCAAGAGAATTGATCCTTAATATTACACACATTGACAACTTGGAATTTTTTTCCTCAAGCAAAAGCTGACAATTAAAGCTAAACTAACTCCAAAAACTAGCCATACCACCTGAGGCTCTTTTCAGAGTTACAACCAAGGCATATTCCATTTTTAAGCAATTTTATCTTTTCAACTTTTTATTTGCTCATTTTAGTTTCTTGAATAAGAAGAATATCAGGCTTCAAATCCCTAACAAGATTTCTAACTACATCTTGCTAATGAGGACCATTCAATCCTCTTATGTTCCAGGATATGATCTTCATAGGGGGGTTGGAGAGCATACCTCTGAGATGGTTAGTTGTTTTCCATCCTCTATGTTCTATTTTGCTTCTAGATCTCTCAGCTCTCTATATGTTCTTCTTCCTCTTTCTCTTTTAGGAGTACCAACATTTGCTTTTTGTTTCCCTCTAGTTTGGAACCCTCCTTGCTTGTGAACACCATTTTTCTTAAACGGTTTAGTAATAGAACCTCCCTTGGAAGCACTATCTCTTATCTTTTTTGAAAAAGATAATTGATCTTTTGAGATTGCAGCTTCCAAAGGTGAGCCTTTCTTTCCTAAGAATTTTTTATTTTTAAGCTTCCCTACCTCAATCCAAGGGTTTTCCTTAACATCAAGATCAGTCTTATCTTCACATTCCGAAGATCTTTTCTCAATTAGGGATGAGAAAGGATCCTTATCAATCCCATTAAAGGACTTGATGTGAGTTTGACCATCCTGAATGTTACATCCTTGACCTTCTTCTATCTCTTGTATAATTTATTTTGAATCTAGTCCAATCAGGGAATCTTCCACCCTTGAAACCATATCAGTGACTTCTCCCTTCGGGGATCCCAATTCTCCATCTTTTTTGTTCATGTCAAGAGTGAAAATCTTATTGAAACTTTCACTTGACGCCTCTTACTCTTTCTCTTGATCATTTTCCTTTTGAGGTTTTCCATCTTGAGATACTTGTTGTGTCTGAGTGTTCTCCTTTCTCTTTGGACACAAGGGGGAAAGGATAGGATTCAGGGCACATCCATCTTCTAGTTCCAAGAGATTAACCTTTTCTATTCCCTCTGGAGTAGGATTAACTTTTTCTTTCCATTCCATTTTTTGTTCTTGAGGCTTCTCCTTTCTCTTCTTTTTTTCCTTCTGAGGGCATTGTTTCGCCTAATGACTAGACTTCTTGCATAAAAAGAAAGCAAAAGGAGAAGATTCAAATTCTATTTCTTAACTCCACTTACCCAATTTCAAGTTGATGGTGATGACTTGTGGAAGATCAGTAGATTGTTGAATGTTCACACAAATCCTGGCATACACTTGTCTAGTCCTAGCCGCTATCATCGGATCTATTGAAAGAAGCTCTCCAAAAGCTCTAGCCAATCCTATGAAGATGTCTTCATGTCAGTATTCTAGAGGTAGACCAGGGAACCTGACCCACATAGGAGTTGCAACAAAAAAGTTGTCGTTATAGTCCAAATTTGTGGACCATTTTTGCAATGACAAAGATGATTTACCCATCATCCAAGGACCACCACATAGTACTTTATATAGGTCTTCCCTATTTGAGAACACAAATGAGAAAAAACCTTCTGGCATTATTTTTATATCTACCTAACCTTTGAGTCTCCATTTTTTATCTTCAAAGGATCTAACAAGATCAATATTAGGTCTTGGGCCAACAAATTTACCCACCAATGTAGAAGCCATTATAGAAACAGTGTAGTCAACTAATGTGTTTGGAAAAAAAATCCTGAAAGCTCCCTTTTCTAGATCAGATATTATTTAACCTCATGGAAAGAGGATTTCCCTAAAGGTTTAACACCAAATAAACCCGACCATTTTCCTTTTCCAAAGTGAGATCCACTCGGGTTACCTCCCTGGGTGTCAAAGGAAGGAGGCTTAAGCCCTTCTCCAGCCTTGGGAATATTACCCTATTCCATCTCTGACCCCTTGGATGGACAAAAATCCTTGCTAGACAAAGCTAGAGGTGACCCACCAGCCTTTTCCACATTCCCTCCAGCGTTTTCCACTTTCCCTGACACTAAATCTGCAACAATTCCCACTTCCCCTGTCGCAGATCCCGCAACAAAACTTACATCTCCCAATTTCCCGTCTGAGCTCAAATTTGAAAAATCCCCTCCCTCTCCTCCCCCCTCTCGCTCCTGTTCCATTATGGTCTGAATTTTTGGCTATAAGTTGGAACCAAGGTATAGTTGATTCAACATGGTTTCCTTGAGGTTTCCAAGCAATTTGGGGATCATTTGGAGAAGTGAAGTGAAGTCTATTATTGTTGTAGTCTCTCTTTTGAAAATTAATTAAATGCTTGCCCTCATTCTTTGGTGGAGTTTTTTCCCAAAAGGGTTTCTCACATAAATCTATTGTCTCTTCAGGTATGATTGATTTTATATTTTTGTTGAATGGTGCAAACATATGTTTATTTTAGATTCAGTTTCATATTTAATGATATTTTTAGATTTGTAATCAACATAAGAAATTTAATTTTGAAATCTCTCCTTTCCTAGTTTCTCAACATTATCCACATGATCTATCAAGTTTTAGCAGGTAGGACAATCCAATTCTTCCTAAACAATTGGGTAGCATGGAGACCCCTAGAGTCTTCAAGCATAGTCTCATATTTAGACTTTTTTGGGGATAGAGGGGCTAGGATTAGGAGGGGAACTAGTACAAATATTTTCCTTCATGATAAATTTCCCTTTATTGGTTGGTAAAGTTTTGTGTTCAAGAGGCATGGGAGTAATGAAGGCTAAAGTTGGATACAAATTGGTCGGAGGTGCAAGGATTTTTACTACAAGATTAGGGTTGGTTCTTTTATTGACCATAACCTTGTGATGTTGTATCTAGGATATGGATAAATGACACCACCCTTAAGAATAAGGGAATGTATTTGTACATTAGGGAACATGAATAACGAACCTATTTTAAAACTAAATGGGTGGTAGTGGACCAATACCTCTACAAACAATAAGCCATGTTAGAGACTTGGTTTATGTGGGATATAACCCCTTGGATTGCTTATATTGCTCAACTATGGAACTTTGTTAGAGCTATTTTCCTTTTTAAAGTATGAAATTCTAAAAACCATGCTATTTTTCTCATGAGAATATTATTTTTATTTTGCAGTAATCAAGTAAATGTGGTTTCTTTTAGCTGTCTCCAAATCTAAGCTTAAGTGAAGATAGTGTTGCTAGAATTATATCATTTTCAAGAGTTGCTTGACCATTAGGGGAGCACCCCCACAAAATGAGTTAGGTGCTACCAAATTATATTGATTGATACACCATGTTGCATGGGGTTCACATGTATAATTTTTGTAGCCACTCTTGTAACTATAGTTGTTTCTTGCCACCACTTGTGCAACATGGGTGGTAAGGCATCCAATTCTTGGTAGGTTGTGTTCATGAATTCTCATCCTTCTATGATTTCATATAATATGTTGCTTAATCCACAACTAGGTTGGGTGTTTTGGTCCTCCTTATTCTTAAAGATTAGCTAGCATCATAAGGAGAGTGGGTAACTCCACTAGAATTTAATGGACATGCACAATAGATTTTGTGAATGGATGACACATTATTGCATTTACTCAAATGATTTTTATTAATATATTTTTACAAACTTTTACAAATATATCTTTTTAGATCCTCTTTATTAACTAACCACTTTTTAGATCATAAACTTTCTAAAACTACCCTCTTAAACTTTCTATGATAGATATAATATATATTAATTGTTTAAACCTTCTAAAATTACACTCTTAAACTTTCTATGATTAATACTAATTGTAAACCTTCTAAACCCACTCTCTTAAACTTTCATGATTAATTTAATGTACATATTAATTGTTTCCAATATTATTGACTCTTGGTTTTATTTCCTTGAGTCTCTATTATTGCTTTAGGTAGGTCAAGTTGTAGATTCAACCCTTGATTTGCCTACGATCTACACATTGTTCAAGAGGTTATAGGGGGATCCACCTTGTACATAAAGATAGTAGCTTGAGTTGTCAATTCAACCCTTGATTTACTTAGTCTACACGTCGTTCGAGAGGTTATAGGGAGACCCACCTTGGAAAGAGCATAGTAGTTCAAGTTGTAGATTTGAACCCTTAATTTACTTACAATCTACACTTCATTTGAGAGGTTATATGAAGACTTGCCTTGTAAAAAGTGATAATTGCTCAAGTTGTAGATTCAACCCTTGATTCGCTTACAATCTACACATCATTCAAGAGGTTGTAAAGAGAACCACATTATGAAGAGCGATTGTAGCTCAAGTTATAGATTTAAACATAAAGATAGTAGCTCAAGTTGTCGATTCAGCCCTTGATTTACTTAGTCTACACGTCGTTCGAGAGGTTATAGGGAGACCCACCTTGTAAAGAGCATAGTAGTTCAAGTTGTAGATTCAAACCCTTAATTTACTTACAATCTACACTTCATTTGAGAGGTTATATGAAGACTCGCCTTGTAAAGAGTGATAGTTGCTCAAATTGTAGATTCAACCCTTGATTTGCTTACAATCTACACATCATTCAAGAAGTTGTAAAGAAAACCACATTATGAAGAACAATTGTAACTCAAGTTATAGACTTGAACCCATGATTTACTTATAGTCTACTCGTCGTTTGAAAGGTTATAGATTAAGCTAAGCTTCAGACCCCTTGACTAAACTCCCTAATTTTATTTTATTTTAGTTTTTAATATCATTAAACTGAGTTGTCCATTTCCACTTGCCCTAAATTTATGTTTAAGGAAAGCTAGAAAATGGTAAAACGGCGATGAGAGGTTAGACGTGGCACTTGCAGACAACTCAGAGTTTGTATTCATGCAAGACGTGTGTTGAATCAATTTCATAACGCTACCGTCCTTATCCCACCAGACGTGCTGCAAATCGACATGCCCACTCCCAAATCACCATGAAATATTCTTAAATGCCGCTTATTCCTCGCCCACAAAAATTAGGCCGTCAAAACACAAAAAGAGTCGACATAGCTGTAACCGAGGAAGATCCAATTCCAGGTTTTATCAGATTTCTTCTTCTTCTTATTAATATTTTATGATTATCATGGAGGTTGTGCAGGTTTTGATTATGGTTTTTGTGATTTTGTTGGGCTGTTCTGTGTGCCATTGCATTCAGTCTCATTTTTATGAAGATTATGATGTTGAGAGTAATCAGGATGATGTCAATTAAAGGCACAGTTGATCTGCAATTGAATTAGGTTAGGTCAGATCTTTTGATTGATCCAGCAGATTTTGAGCAGTTATGTTTTGATTCAGATGGAAAGGGATTGTAAAAATCTTGTTCCTGTAACTGATCTGGAGAACCCATCGGAAAATTTTTTACTTTTTTTGTTTAGGAGATCTTGTTTCAGAAACAGGTGTTCTGAAACCGTTAGAAATATGTTCACATTTTTGTTTAGAAAATCTTGTTTCAGTAACCAATTTTGGGAACCAGAGGGAACTATATTTATGTTTTTGGATGGATACCTCACATCTAATTCACATGTTAATTCAATTCTTCAAATTGATTTTTCCTGAAGTTTGATTCAGGATATTTGATGGGTTATTAAGTTTGATTCAAATTATTAATAGTTATATGGAATTTGATTTGGAAATGTTCATGGCTCATGAATTTGATTCAAAATGTTCGTGGAATTGGATACAAATTATGGTAGGTCATAAAATTTCATCTCAAATAAATTTATGCAAAATCAAATTCATAAATATCATCAAATTATTAATGGGTCATGAAATTTGATTTGAAATGTTGATATTCATATTTAATATTCTTAAAATTTGATTCAAAATATTGGTGGGTCATAAAATTTGATTTGAAATAAACTCATGTAAAATGAAACCAAAAACATGTCTTATTAATTTCATATATTCTTGGAAATTTTATGACTGCACTGAAATTTTCATGTACGGGGACATCCTGAAAGATGGCAGCATGTAGAGTTTATTTGAGGAGGATAAGATCAAGCAGATGGCTAGTTTGATTGTCAAGATTCACAGCAGGAGAGCGACTATGGAAAAGACTATAGAATTAGTTTAGGACTTTGCTCATGTGGTCCCTTAGACTGATGGTCTCGTCATTCATTCATTCATATGTTTATGTGTTTGATATCATTAAATGAAAGATTTCTTCATTCATTCATTCATGTGTTTATGTGTTTGATATCATTAAATAAAAGATTGATTGAAATTGCTGATGGGTTGATATAAGAGGGTTCGGATGCTCTACATTTAGAAATCATTTTTTTTTAAGTTATGCAGATGAAGTTTGATTACTAAAAATCAGAAAGTATACAGTTTTTATTATAACATCCATAGTTACTAATGTCTTAGCATAAGATTCTTTTATTACAGTACATAAAAACTTAGCAACAAAGTCTAACAGTGCAAGTTTCCAAAGTTTCATAAGTTTTTTTGGGCAGATACTTAATACAGAACAGAAAAACTTAAGCAACAAAGCTCATTAGGGCAAGTTTCCAAAATTTGGCACCCTGAGATATGCATTTAGATGAGAATGAATCTATTTCGTTGTTGGTTAGTGTAATTTGGTTCAATTTTGAGTTCAAAGGAATCTCAATAATTTTATCAATCAATCCTCTAAATTCAATAATTTTGTCAACGAATCCTTAAAATTATAATTTGATCAAGGATAATAATCACCCAAGTCCATCTTAAATCTACAGCAAAAAAAATAAAAAATTGTTAATGTATACTCCCCAAAAAAATCCTACAAGTGATTTTGTTGAAAAGAAATATTGTTAAAGACTGGATGATATCTTTTATGTTGTCAAAACGGTGTAGGGCAGGCTTTTTTCAACTTTTTCTTTTCCTTTGTCTTTACAGTTCATGTTGTCTCATTATTCTCTGTCAAAGTAGCCGACTATCTGGATTCTTTTAATATATAACAAAAAGAGCATTTTCAAACTCCAAATCATAGGCCAAGGAAAACTCATTAAAAAATATAAATTCATGGGGATGGAAATTTGTGAGGAGGAAAACGTATCTCTGTGGCAGCGGGGTCAGGTGGCATGATGAGGCTCTAGAGGAAGTTTTGACCTTTTCTCCGTGAACAAGTAAAGAAGGAATGTCTCTTTCATGGATAGAAGTGCACTTTCCTTTACTTTTATCTTTTTTTTGGCACAATTTTTTTATTATTAAGTGCAGCTAAAGATGGTAATATTTACTAGCATAATAATAATATCATTAGAAAGAAAATTTTATAAAAATAATTAAATAAAATTGTACAAAACAAATATTAATTGTTAATTAGTACACTCGTATTTAGTTTTAAAATTGTATATATTTAGAGATTATGAGGCAGTGGTGGTTAAGCAGTCCTCACAAGATGTACAAAGCATTCATGCTAGGATTGGGCTCTCTTGTTTGATGTGTTGCAAGTGGATGTGAAGGAGGAAGGGAGGAGTGATAAGGAGATGGTGGCGAGAGGAGCATGGAGAGGAGTGATAAGAAGATGCAAGATTAGCATTGGCAAGAGAAGCAAAAGAACAACTACTAGTCAATGTGTTAAAAAAAATGTGTACAACTATTTTTATAAAGTAGAGATTTATTTTTTAATTTGATAACTAGACAACTAATTTGAAGACTTTTGAAGTAGATTAGCTTTACAATATACTATAAACATAATATTAAAAAATTAATTATTAAATTTTCTAAATTTTAAATAACTCTTCTTTAAAAAAATCTCAAATTTATTCACATATATTTGTTTCTACTATTTTTTAATTCTAAAATACTATTATTTTATTAGTATTTATTGTAGATACTAACAAATTCTTAAGTATGTGTAATGAAAAATAATTTCAAAACATAAATATAATGAAAAGTTGATAAATTTGAAAAGCACATTTCTTCAATAGTTCAATCTACATTGTGTTACTTGTACAATGTAATAACTAAAATTTGAAATATTTCTATTTTATTTCAACTTCTCCTATTAATTTGAACATGACTTTAATTTTATTTGCAACAAATTTATAAAATTTATAATTATAAATATATAGTGAAAGCTAAAATCTCCTCTTTGGAACCATGTTAACCATTGATGAATTCCTCCCAATATCACCTACCAATCCCTTACACATCATCAACAAATGCCATTACATATCAACAACAAAACAACCCTTCCTTTTGGAACGAACTAATATCATTTAAAGATAAAAAAAAATTAAAAAAAACTCACATAACTTAAAACCCTTTTAATAAATGCTTGTAATGTAAAATTTGTAATAATAAACAAATATCTATTTAGTGAGCAAAAAAGATAAACATTTTGATAAGCTAAAAGGATAAACATGGGTTATTTGTTCATATACAAGGTAGTGTGGAATTTGGGAAGATCTATTATTTGAGTGACACACAAAAGAATATTTTCATTATCATTTAGTCAAATAAGATACATACTTATAGGATTTTGAAATCCTATTTTAGAAATAACAAATGTGCTAAATATATGAATTTTTAACAACTCAACAACCACATTAACAAACAACTAACAAAATATAATAGTTCACATAATATTAACAAACCTATAACTAATTATGTGACCATATAACAAATATACCAACACCCGCCCTTAATGACAAACCTGTATGCAAATTAGATGTCTACCAACTAGAAATGATAAATTAACTATTAAAGCCAATGAATCTATCTAATGCAAACACAATGAAAAATGCAAAGTAACTATGAAATGATGAAACTAATTTAATTACCTTCACCTACCATGCAGCTTGTCTCCATTGTCCTCCTAGCTTTGATTTCTTGAAGATGTTGAGCTCTCAGATTTCCAAAATGAAGCCTTCTCCCAAGATGCTACCAAAGTGTGGAGATTGAATGAAATTGAGTGCACAATAGCTTATGCAAACTAATGGATGAAATGAAAATGAAATGGTGATTGCTATGGAATGCTTGATTGCTTGAATGCTTGGATGCTTGAATGCTTGAATGCTTGGATGCTTGTTATCAAAAATACCTATTAGCTCTCAAATGAGAAATGAGGCTCATTTTATAGAGTTTTGGAGGATCTAGGCTTAGGTGGCACAATCCTACGGTTGAGAATGAAAGGTGGAAGATCCTAGGGCTAGGATTGACTTGGTTGAAAGAGTTGAGAGAAAGGGGGATGTAGTTGGAATGTGAGAAGAAGAATAGGGATGATGTTCCTCTCACATTGACATGGAGGAGAAGAAGGTGGAAGGGAAAGACACATGTCAAGTGTCTCACAAAGACCAAAGAGAGAAAGGGGGAGAGACATTTTTCTCATGAGGACTCTTTGTACAAGTGTCCCATGAGTCACCTTTGACCCTTAGAGGTGGCTTGAGAAGCCCCTTAGGAATAGGGAATGTCTCTTGACTTGGTTGTTGAGAGGACATGTGGTCATGAGACCAAGTCCTATGAGGCCACATAGCCCTTAAGAATAGGACATGTGTGGGTGAGGATAAATATGAATAAATAATTAATAATAATTATTTATTTTAGCCAAGGTGATGTGTCAGGTGACTAGGTGGATGAAGTGAATTAGAAGACTTAGTCATATTTAGGTGATTGTGTATTTAATTGAATCACTTTAATAGACTATTTAGAAGACTTAGGATATAGAATTAGACTATAGTGAATTTATTTAAATAAATTGAATAATTTATTTAATAAATAGAGGAATAATTATTAATTAAATAATAAATATTTAATTAATTTATCAAGTCAATAGTAATTAAATAATAAATATTTAATTAATTAATGAAGCCATTTTTAGGTGTATACAAAACCTAATAGGTTTTGTTATTACAACAATTTGAACACACAAGTAGTTTTGTGAAGAGAATGTGAACATAACATTCTCATAAAACAAAAATAAGAGTCATGCCCCTCTCTTAATGACAAAACTTGAAAGAAGACATAACTTGCTCCTAAATTTTATAAATTTTAATCAAGCGAGTGGCTTTGTCATTATTTCAACAACATGTTCATCGATGGAACAATATTGAAGACAAATTGCATTGTGAGCTAGAAGTTGTGAATATAATAATGACAAATTTTAATATGTTTTGTGTTGGTATGATAAACTGGATCCTTAACCATAACACTTTGATTGTCACAAAGAATACGTGTTGGCTCTTGTTGATCTATGTGATGATCATAGAGAACTTGACATAACCAAACAACTTCACAAAATACACTACATGTTGCTTTATATTCTTCTTTTGTAGATGAGAATGCAATAGTGAGTTGTAATTTTCTTTTCTACGAAACAACTCCACAACCAAGTGAGAACACATATCCAATAGTTGATTGGAGATCATCAATGAAACATGCCCAATCTATATCTATGTAACTATACAAGTGAAATTCATTTGTTGATTGATATAATATACCAAAGTCAGGACTACCTTTGAGATATTTCAAAACTTGTTTTGCTACAAGCCAATGTTTACTCTTTAGAATGGACATGAATCAAGATTGATAACTAATTGCAAAACATGAAAGCATTAACCAAACAGAGAAATAGATATTCAATTGAATTCAAATGGATGATCTTACATTATAGTTCCACGGCTTTTTAAATCCTTATTTCCCTTATGAAAACTACCTAATGGAATGTAACTTCTCAACTAAACATGAAAATAACAATGAATTTATTAATCTAAACTAATCATGTCATTAATGTAAAATGTCAGCATACACCCCCCCCCCCCAACTTATTACATTAATTTGAAGAAGAGTATAACATTACAAGGGTTTTGAACCCAACCCTTTTGGAGACTTTGATGAAACAGCTTCACTAATCCTCCTTGCTCACTCAAGAAAAAATAACTAACTACAATAGTGGATCTCCTGACTATAGAACCTTCAAAAAACACCAAACTAATTACATTAGTAAATCTACTGATTATGGAACCTACAATCGTCTACACAACATGAGAGAACATAAAAGTGTTCCCACCCCCATGCACAATAAGATACATTTTCTATGACATCCCACATCTCCTCTAAGTGTGTCTAATGCCTCCTCTAGTGTTGGACATGAGATGCCTTTCCTTTGAAAGTCCACATCTCCTTTGAGTGAGTTTAACGTCTCCTAAAATGTTGTGGAAATAATCATCCTTTTTTGTACAAATCACCAACCACAAATCTACACATGAGACAATCTTTCCTCTGAAAGTCCACTCCTTCAAGTGTGACTAATGTCTCCTCAAGTGCTCAAAAAATCATTAACCAAACGTGAATACACCAAGTGCACTCACAAAAATCCTTCTCCCCCTTGCTCCTCGAAGGGACACAAATATTTCAAGCCCCCTCTTTTCTTCAAGGACACAAATATTTTAAGCCTCATCTTTCTTTGAAGGGACAAATATTCCAAACCCCCTATTTTCTTCAAGGACACAAATAAGATGTTTTTCATATAAAGATTCATCTTTGAATGAGAAGCTAGCGTGAGATAATAGATATCCTCCTACCTCTACTGTCTCTAACCTCCAATATGTCATATTTATATTCTAGCCATGAAATGTTACATGTATGTCTTTAAGAGCCTTGAAAATCATGTCAGGTGTAGCATAGATAGACCTTGAAATCCAATCACAACTAATTGAAGATGCAATGGCAAGATTGAAACTCTCGTACAAGATACTCCACAATTGTTTTACTTTTGAAATGAACTTTTCCAAGCACCACCATCAACAATTGTGGTTGTATACACCTAAGAATGGTCGAGCTAAATCAAAGTGAGCAATCAAAGCCAAAATCAAGGATTAATCAAAATCAAAGCTAAAAGGAGTAATTAAATCAAAAAGATCAATTAATTATGCAATTGATTTAAATCAAATTAATTTTATAGTTAAATAAAACCAAATCCAACACATTCAAGGGGTACACATGGATAAATAAAATCAAATAAACCATTTATTAATTCCTATTTTTCTCACCAACCACATATGGACAAAATCAAAATCAACCAATGGGAATTAAGGATTGAGCTCACATGTATCAAAGAAAAATCAATTCTCCATCACACATCTTGAGAATGCATCTTGACCATTCATTTTGTCTCTTTGTTCCAACCTTTGAGAAAAATATATTTAAATTGTCCCAACATTTGAAACTATTAACCTAACTCAAACCTAATCATGGTTAATATTAATCTACCCCTAAGCTTTAGGAAAAATATATAAAAGGAAGCAAAAATCAAGAGAAAAGGATCCACTCTCATAATAGTTAATTGCATCCATATTATAAGCATTTTACTTGTGAATTCATAACATATTTTAGCATTTTTTAGCATAATTTGAGCAAAGATAGGCATAATTGCATCTTAGATCTTTTAATTTCTAATTCTAGAGTTGTCTCTAATGATGCTTAAGTTGAGAGCAATCCCTTAGCTTCTTTAGATAGAGAGCCATGAGATGCTTTTGATGACATTTACTTGAATTTAATCATTCTTTATCATGTTTTAGCGTAATTCAAGTAGATTAATCAATCTAATGTTTCATGAAGGAATTTCTATTGGAAACTACAATTGAAACAATTGTTATATTGTCATTGATATTAAACATTAACTGGTAAGACAGTTGCTATCTAGGATAGTACCATATCTTTTGATTGATGAAGAGGATTTGAAAAGAGGAGATAACAATAGGACCTAAGGAAAGGATGAGTTATGTGATACTTCAATGGGTACTTGATCAGTTGGCACATTAACAAGGTAATGAGTTGTTTATCTAAGTAAGAAGAAAGACTTGAAATGTAGGCTTAACCGAGAAAAAGTGAAGAAATCTAGTTTAAATCGAGTGATGCTAGTGTCGATCGAGCGCTAGTATATGCCGAGTAAATCTAGTGTTGACCGAACATCAGTAATTGCCGAGTGATAGGAAATTATCGAGCAAAGATGGTGTTTGTCAAGGAAGATAGTTTGTAGTGATGACCAAGATACACAGTGATGACCGAGGAGATGAGCACAGTATTAACCGAGTGTTAGTAATTTACATTTGAAGAAAGAATTGAGAATCCTAGCCGACATAGTTGAATTCAAGTGGGATATGTAAAATGTGTTGACATTATTAATGAATTGTATGGAGCATTTAATGCATGGTAAATAAGTTTCTTATGGATTCAAAGAGAAGTTTGGAGATGTATCTAGAAGGAAAAGATGAAGAACATAATGATGGAAGGATTTGATGAATCTGACCTAAACCTAATATCTACGGAGGAGATTAAGCGGCAAAAGATTGATCTACCTAATCAAAGAGGGATAAAGGAAAACCTAATTATGAGGTTAAAGAGTATGAAGAAGAGGTTGATGTTATTGACTGATAAGTCTAAGAAGAAGGCTGAAGGTGAAATTGTGAAGGAGCTAAACAGAGTTGTGATTGCTTGAAGCAAATTCCAAGCATATCAAAGATGGAGATGGAAATGGAGATCAGTCAATAAATCAACATATATGTGCGAAGTAGATTTGTATTTGCAAAGTGAGTTGTATGTTTTTCATATCAGAAACTACTGTTACTTTCTAACCATTGTATCAGTCTAAATCCTTTAATCAAGGTTGACCTAATAGTCATTGTATAAATCATTTAATCAAGGTGACATTCTAATGGAATGTTCTTAAGTCCTCTAACCAAGCCACTTTTGACAGGGTGTTTTAAATCCTCTAACAAGGTCACACCTAACAGTGTGTATGTAAACCTTTAATAGGGTTGGCTTTTCATAGAGCTCACTTTAGAAGAGTGAAAATCAATAGCATGTTACAAATTGGTTTTTCCCAAATTGGGTTTCCACTATAAATCCCAGTGTTATACTTGTGTGAATGATTTTGATGTGGATGAAAGCTTTATTATTCTACAAGTTAATTACTTTTGGATAGTGGATTGCATGTTACATGTTTCTGATATATGCCATAGAGACTGAGTTGAATTGTTGATTAGATCTGGATTTGTTGAAGTTCTAGAAAGTTCAATTGGTACATCTAGACATGAGAACAACTGATTCACACCCCCCCCCCCCCTCTATGTTGTTCTAAATCATTCTAACAATTGGTATCATATTTTTTGGTGCTTACAGAGAAAATGTTAAAGTTATTTGAAGCTAATGATCAAGATGTACAAAAGGAGGTACCAAAGTTGAACAAAGAGAAATTCCCTACATGGCAGAGTCTAATGAAATTGCATCTAGCTGGTATTGGTGATTCGGTGAAGTACTATGTTAAAAATGAGTACATGTTATACTTACTGCACCTTTGACTGTTGAGGAGATGAAAGCAAAACAAGAACACAATAAAGTAATGTTGGAGATTGCATCTGCCCTAAGCTATCTTGAATTTGAAGACATCAAGGACTACAAAAATGCAAAGCAAATGTGGGACACTCTTGCAACTATCTATGGTGGAGATTCAAATGTGCTGAGAGCCAAATTTGAAAGCCTGAGAGGTAAGTTTGATGAAATGAAAATGCAAGAAGGTGAAAATATTGCTCAATATTGTGGTAGAATTAAGGAAGTAGTGATTGCTATCAGAGGAGCTAATGGAAACATTGATGATGAAATTGTTATTGGTAAAGTATTGAGAACTTTGCTTCCTATCTATGCTATCAAAATTTCTACAATACAAGAATCAAGATGTAACCCTGGTAATGTTTTAACTCTGGAAACTCTTTTTGGTAAGCTTACTACTTTTGAGTTGTCTAACTATGATAACTACATTGTTCCTAATGTTGAATTTGCATTCAAGTCACAAATGGTTCTACATAAGTCTAAGAAAGAAAAAGAAAAGTGTGTGAAAAGTGACAGTGACAGTGATAATGACACTTCTGATGAGGAACTAGATGATCTTGAGGCACTTATGGCTAGAAGGCTAAAAAGAGGAAAAGGGAAATATAAAGGTAAACTTACTATAATCTATTTTTCATGTAACAAAGTTGGCTATATTGCAGCAAGATGCCCTGAAAGGACTAACAAGGATGAGAGAAGGGAAAGAAAGTACAAAGACAAGATAAATGAAAGAGATCACCAAAGGTACAGAGACTTATACAAAGACAAAGGTAAGAAATCTTGCTATATTGTTGAAGAGGAAACTGACAATGACACTAGTCAATCTGATGAATGTGATATAGAAGTTGTTTATGTTGCTATGAAAGATGATTTTGATGAAGATGAGAAAACTGCACTTATTTCTTATGTGAGTAAAGGTGATAAATGGATTATTGATAGTGGTTGCTCACATCACATGACTAGTGATCAAAGTAAGTTTGAAACCCTAAATCATTACAAAGGTAGAAGTGTTAAGTTTAGTAATGATGTACCATGTCCTTTGAAAGGAAAAGGATCAATTAGATTGACTGATAAGATCACAAGTAAAAATGCTTATTGGGTTGAAGGTCTTAACTATAACTTGTTGAGTGTTGCATAGTTGAACAACACTGGTTATCGAGTGGAATTTCATCACCGGAAGGCTAAAATATTTGATGCCACTAGTGAACTAATTGGAAGTGGAGAAAAGAAAAGAGGTAACTTGTTCTATCTAGACCTATCTAAAGAAACATGTTTGTTTGCACAATTTGATGATGTATGGTTATGGCATAAGAGGTTGTGTCATGTGAATTTTGACAATCTGGTAAACATAAGTAAAAAGAAGAAAGTTAGAGTTTTGTCAAGATTGAAGAAACCTAATAATGTGATGTGTAAACAGTATCACTTAAAATCTGATGCATTTCAATTGTTTAAGTGGTACTTGGTAAAAGTTGAAAAAGAAATAGGTAGAAGCTTGAAATGTTTGAGATCTGACAGAGGTGGACAGTTTATATCAAATGATTTCAATCTATTCTGCAATGATAGAGGAATCAAGAGACAAATGTCTGCACCGAGAACACCTCCACAGAATGGTATAGCAGAAAGAAGAAATAGGTCAATTATGGATTGTGCTAGAACACTAATGATACAAAAGAATATTGCACAAAAATTCTAGAGAGAAGCTGTAAGTACAATTGTTTATACCTTAAACTGAGTACAAATCAGAAAAGGTACAAATGCTACACCTTTTGAGTTATGGCATGAATATACACCTAATGTGAAGTATTTTAGAGTCTTGAGGAGTAAGTGATATATACTAAAAGACAATAGGAATGGAAAATTTGATACAAAAAGTGATGAAGGCATATTCCTAGGATATTCCACTAAGAGAAAATCTTATAAGTGTTTGAATTCTAACACTAACAAAGTTGTGGAAAGTGCAAATGTTAGAGTTGATGAATATGCATAAAAGAATGAATTGGAGTGCAAGAAAGAACCAGAAGATTACATATCCTTTGTATACATGGAAGAAGGAGAGGCAATTAATACACTTGAACCAGATGCAGATTCATGGATAGGTAATGTCAAGCATTAGGAGGATGTTTTTGAGAATCAGGAGGATGCTACCAAGTAAGAAGAAGAAGCAAATAATTTGCATGATGAACCTGAAGATCAAGAATAAGGAGAAAGGAAATCTGAACCTACATTGGCACTATATGTAAGAAGACATCACAAGCCTGAATAAATCATTGGAGATAACAATTCTGGAATCATGACAAGAAGTAAGTTGAAAGATCATACAATGAAAGATGCTTTAGAGAATGATGACTAGATACAAGCCATGAATCAAGAAATAGAGCAAATAGAAAAAAATAATACCTGGACTCTAGTGTCAAGACCAGAAGACAAGAATGTTATTGGAACAAAACGGGTATTCAGAAACAAGCTAAATGAACATGGAGAAGTTACAAGAAACAAGACCTGATTAGTATGTAAGGGGTATGCACAAGAAGAAGGAATTGACTATGGGGAAACATTTTCCTCTGTAGCAAGATTAGAAGGAGTAAGGACTCTACTTGCATATGCAGCTTATAAAGGATTCAAAGTATATCAGATGGATGTCAAATCTGCATTTCTAATTGGGATATTAGAAGAAGAAGTATACATTGAACAACCTAAAGGATTTGTTGACCCAAGCAAGAAGAATATGGTTTGCAAGTTACACAAGGTGATGTATGGATTGAAACAAGCCCACAAAGCACGGTATGAGAGACTGCATAATTATTTGATAAAGATTGGATTTTCAAGGAAAAATGACAACAGTAATCTGTATATGAAGACTGAGAAAGGTAAATGGAATTTTTTAGCTGAAATCTTTGTTGATGATATCATATTTTGAGGACAAGATGCCCTATGTCAGAAATTTTCAAATGAGATGCAAACTAAATTTGAATGTCTATGTTTGGTGAGATGAAATTCTTGATTGTTTTGCAAGTCTATCAGATGAAGAAAGGTATCTACATCACTCAATCTAAATATGTCAAAGAGATACTAAAAACTTTTGGTATGGAAGACTCCAAACTAGTAAGTACACCTATGGCTACCGGATATAAACTATATAAAATTGATGATACTGATGAAGTGAATCAAACCTTGCATAAATATATTGGAAAGCTACAATATGTTGTTCACAGCAAACCGAATATTGCCCTAGCAGTTGGGATTGTGGCAATATTTTCTGCCAATCCTAAGGAAAATCATATGATGGCAGTGAAAAGAATATTGAGATATCTGAAAGGAACTAAGGATTATGGATTATATTATAAGAAGAATGACAAGTTTGAACTAAGAGTTTACACTGATGCAAATTGGGCTAGAAATGTTGATGACAGAAAAAGTACAAGTGGTGGAGCATTCTTTCTAGGAAAGAGATTAGTCTCTTGGATAAGCAAGAAATAGAACTGCATTTCCCAATCTACAACAGAAGTTGAGTATGTAGCAGCAGCGGTGAATTTTTCAAATTCAGTGTGGATCAAGTAATTGTTAAAAGGTATGAAAGAGGAAATCACTGAGCTAGCTGTTATTTTCTGTGATAACACTAGTGCTATTAATATATCAAAGAATCAAGTGATGCACACTAAGACTAAGCATATTACTATCAAGTATCATTACTTGAGAGAGCTAGTTCAAGAAAAAGAAGTGAGGTTGGAGTATGTAAATACAAAGGAACAATTAGTAGATATATTGACAAAAGCTTTACCTAAGGATGCTCATGAATATCTTAGAGTTAAACTAGGGGTGATTCCCCTAATTGAGGCTACCTAGTAAAATAGGAGCACCACATCAAATGTGCTAATCAAAACATTTGAAAAATTAATGTAGAAAAGGTCATACTTTAGGAGTTTCCTAGAGTTGTGAGAAGTAAAGCAAAGATATTAATCAATCATAAGCAAGATGACAAAGGGAGTATACAACATACAAAACTGACATGAAGACACCTACATAGTAGAGATGCAAGTGGTAGATACAAGCTTTGGCATTGTTTTCAAATAGGGAGAAGATTCAATGAAAACAAATGGAATGATACAACACTGAGGAAGAAGATTCAATGAAACTTGAGGGAGAGATACAGAAAAGATTCAGAGGGAGTAATTGAGCAAGCGGTCAGGCAAGGAAAAAGTTGTGAATCAAAATGAAGCTAAGGATATTAATAAGAGTCTGATGCACATAGATTTTTGAATTATTTGGTACATCATGAGTTATTCATGTGGTGTTTCCATCAATGCCAAAGAGGAAGATTGTTGGAAACTACAATTGAAACAATTATTATATTGTCATTGATGTCAAACCTTAACTAGTAAGATAGATGCTATCTAGGATAGTACCATATCTTTTGATTGATGAAGAGGATATGAAAAGAGGAGATAAAAATAGGACCTAAGGAAAGGTTGAGTTATGTGATACTTCAATGGGTACTTGATCAGTTGGCACATTGACAAGGTAATGAGTTGTTTATCTAAGTAAGAAGAAAGACTCGAAATGTAGGCTTAACCGAGAAAAAGTGAAGAAATATAGTTTAAGCTGAGTGATGTTAGTGTTGACCGAGTGCTAGTATATGCCGAATAAATCTAGTGTTGACCAAACATCAATAATTGTCGAGCAATGGGAAATTATCGAGCAAAGACAATGTTTTCTAAGGAAGACAGTTTGTACTGATGACCGAGATACACAATGATGACCAAGGAGATGAACATAGTATTAACCGAGTGTCAATAATTTACATTTGAAGAAAGAATTGAGAATCCCAGCTGACATAGTTGAATTCTTGGGATATGTAAAATGTGTTGACATTATTAATAAATTGTATGGAGCATTTAATGCATGGTAAATAATTTTCTTATGGATTCAAAGAGAATTTTGGAGATGTATCTAGAAAAAAAAGATGAAGAACATAATGATGGAAGGATTGGATGAATTTGACCTAAACCTAAGATCTATGGAGGAGATTAAGTGGCAAAAGATTGATCTACTTGATCAAAGAGGTATAAAGGAAAACCTAATTGTGAGGTTACAGAGTATGAAGAAGAGGTTGATGTTATTGACTCATAAGTCTAAGCAGAAGGTTGAAGGTAAAATTGTGAAGAAGCTTAACAGAGTTGTGATTACTTGAAGCGAATTTCGAGCAGATTATAGATGGAGATGGAAATGGAGATCAGTCAGTAAATCAACATATATGTGTGAAGTGGATCTGTATTTGCAAAGTGAGTTGTATGTTTTTCAGATCATAAACTACTTTACTTTCTAACCATTGTATCAGTCTAAATCCTTTAATCAAGGTTGACCTAACAGTCATTGTATAAATCCTTTAATCAAGGTGACATTCTAATGGAATGTTCTTAAGTCCTCTAACCAAGCCACTTTTGATAGAGTGTTTTAAATCCTTTAACAAGGTCACACCTAACAGTGTGTATGTAAATCTTTAACAGGGTTGGCTTTTCACAGAGCTCACTTTAGAAGAGTGAAAATCAATAGCATGTTACAAAGTGGTTTTTCCCAAATTGGGTTTCCACTATAAATCCTAGTGTTATACTTGTGTGAATGATTTTGATGTGGATGTTGTTGAAAGCTTTATTATTCTACAAGTTAATTACTTTTGGATAGTGGACTGCATGTTATATGTTTTTGATATATGCTATAGAGATCGAGTTGAATTGTTGATTAGATCCTAATTTATTGAAGTGTTAAAAAGTTCAATTGGTACATCTAGACCTGAGAACAAATGATTCACCCCCCCCCCCCCCCTTCTCTATTGTTCTAAATCATTCTAATAATTTCTTATACACAAAATGGCACCCACTGTTGGGCTCAAGGCCTCTACTAACTTAACTTTATCTTTAATTGCTAAATTGGAAGTATTTGCATTGAAAGTTTATAATTTACGGGTGAAACAACATGTTTGAGTGGTGAAGTAGCATGTATACAAAAAAGTTTGACACCTTTGCATGGATAAATAGTGATAAACTAAAGTTTGATGCCTTTGCACATTGTTTTGATGCGTACACTATTTCTTCTATCTCCTACATGTCTTTCTTTCAGTGCTTACAACCTGTCTTTGCGACGCATTTATGATTTTGTTTTGACACATATAAACTATCAATTATTTTAATGGTCCATAGCAGGGTAAGTGCACAAAGATGGGGGACCAAAAAGGGGGTATAAGATACCACTTTTTTCTTGAAATCAGTTAACTTTGAAATTCAACAAAAAATTGAAGATAGACACAAAAATTTAAGATGCGACAAGAACAAGAGTTGTAATACTCTGAATCTAGTTCATAAACTGCTAATTTATTTTGAAAATGGTGTAGATTAAGGCCCTCAAAAAGGGGGAGCACAAAAAGTGGTCCTATTTTTTGTGAAAAAACATAACATAGCGTCTGGTGTGCTACCCCTAAAATGTTAACTTTTTTATTGAATTTTTTTAATCGCTCCAGTGAGAAGTTAGCTAACACCACATAGTTTATCCCATGTTTTTTTGCTAATTTTTTTATGAATGTATAATTTTTTTTGAATTTACGAAGTGCACACATCCTAAAAACATGAAATTTATGTGTGCTCCCCCTAGAAATAATTTAAAACTAATCAAAAATCAAATTTTCTTTTTTTAAAGTGTGTAGAATGGAGTCTAGTTTCTAAAAATGTAACTTGTTGCAAAATTCAATGAATAAGCCAAAATCTATGTCCAAAATATTACACGTTGGTTTTTTACAAAAAATGGACATACACACAAAAGAAATTAGAGATGAAAAACATAACATAATCAAAATTCAAAATAAATTATATGCTTAGATAGCTAACAGAGAGATCTACAATATCATGTCGTCTGATTTTTATGTTATTGAACCATGAGTAAACCTGATGAAGAGCACACAAAAAAAGTTATCATTTTTTTGTATGTTTGTTGGAAAACACGTCTCAGGCCTATTTGAATCCTCCAAGCCTTTGGGTTGGATCTCCAAGGCAAATCCAAGCCTTAGGATTGGTAAATTACAATGCCTTACCAAGCATGTGTGCGCTAGAAATCTATAACTTCCATAAGGCATGCATGTTATAGGGCGTGCACCCTATTTAAGTCATAGATTTCCATTATGGAGAAATAGTCAGAGTGAGAGGAAGAGATCTCTCTCTCTCTCTCTCTCTGACATTCCTTTTTAGTAAGAGATGGATGAAAATGTTCATGACTCTCAGAAGAATGGCTTGCATGCAAATAAAAACTTGTGGTTATTCAAATGGTAAGTTCAAAGTTTCCCATAATTTGGGAGAAACGAGCTTAGAAAGACTTCAATCTTTCATTGAGGGAAAATGTTTTACTTACATTGAGAAGAAACCTTAGGTTTTTTCACTTCATTTTCAGTGTCTTCTATTGATTTTCTTTTCAAATCTCACAGTGTTCCTCAAATCAAACGGCCAACATTGTGTATCTTTCAAACCGTTAGTCGTAGCATCGAACCGACTGTTCCAACAGCTCTAAATGGTTAGGTAAACGTTAGGGGCAACCTCATTTTCTACACACATTCATTCAAACACTGCCGATGACTCCAGGCCGAAGTGTCCCTCAAGGTCCCTTCAGTATGAAATTGATGATCTTTATGGGGTCATATCTTGGAGCTTATGCGAGGTAGCATCAAGTTGTCAAGTGCTACGAGACCATGTTGTCGTGGCCTACAATAACCTATCTCAAATTTTAGAGATTCAAGTTCATTTAAATTTGGCAACACATTCATGGTCGATGTCAGAACTCAAAGTGTTCCTTAGTTCAAATGACCAACATTGCATATCTTTCAAATCATCAGTTGTAGCATTGAACCAAATGTTCCAACAACTCTGAATGGTCAAGTAAATGCTAGGGGCGACCTTGTTTGTCAAACATAGTTGTTCAAACACTGCCGACAACTCTGGGTCGAAGTGTCCCTCAAGGTCCCTTCAACATGAAATTGGCGATCTTTATGGGCTCATATCGTAGAGCTCATACTAGGTAGCATCAAGATGTCAAATGCTACAGGACTGTGTTGTCGGTGCCTATAATAACCTATCTCAATTTTTAGAGATTCAAGTTCATTTAAATTTGGCAACACATTCTTGGTTAATGTCAGAACTCAAAGTGTTCCTCAGTTCAAACAGCCAACATTGCGTATCTTTCAAACCATTGGTCATACCATCGAACCGTCTATTCTAATAGCTCTGAATGGCTAAGTAAACACTAGTTGCAACCTTGTTTGCCACACACAGTGGTTCAAACGCCACCGACGACTCTTGGTTGAAGTGTCCCTCAAGGTCCCTTCAGCATGAAATCAGTGATCTTTACGGGATCATATCTTAAAGATCGTGTGAGGTAGCATTGAGACATTAGGTGCTACGAGACCATGTTGTCGGGGCCTACAATAACCTGTCTCGATTTTCAGAGATTTAATTTTTTTAAAATTTGGCAACACATTCTCAGTTCATGTCAAAACTCAAAGTGTTCCTTAGTTCAAATGGCCAACATTGTGTATCTTTCAAACCATTGGTCATAGCATCGAACTATCTATTCCAATAGCTCCAAATGGCTGAGTAAATGCTAAGGGTAACCTCATTTTCCACACATAGTCATTCAAATGTCGCCGATGACTCCAAGCTGAAGTGTCCCTCAAGGTCCCTTCAACATGAAATCAATGATCTTTACGGGGTCATATCTCAGACCTCGTGCGAGGTAGCATCAAGTTGTCAGGTGCTACAGGACCGTGTTTTTGGGGCCTACAATAACCTATCTCAATTTTTAGAGATTCAAGTTCATTTAAATTTGGAAACACATTCTTGGTCGATGTCAGAACTCAAAGTGTTCCTTAGTTCAAATGGCCAACATTGCGTATCTTTCAAACCATCAGTCGTAGCATTGAATCGACTGTTCCAACATCTCTGAATGGCCAGTTAAATGCTAGGGGAAACCTTGTTTTCCACACATAGTCATTTGAACTCCGCCGATGACTCCAGGCCGAAGTGTCCCTCAAGGTCCCTTCAACATGAAATCAATGATCTCTACAGGGTCATATCTCAGAGCTCGTGCAAGGTAGCATCAAGCCATAAGGTGCTATGGCACCGTGTTGTCAAGGCCTATAATAACCTATCTTGGTTTTCAGAGATTCAAGTTCATTTAAATTTGGCAACACATTCTTGGTCGATGTTAGAACTCAACGTGTTCCTCAGTTCAAATGGCCAACATTGTGTATCTTTCAAACTGTCGGTCGTAGCATCGAACCGTCTATTCCAACAGCTTTGAATGGCCAGGTAAATGTTGGTGGCAACCTCATTTTCCACACATAGTCGTTTGAACACTACCGACAACTCTTGGCTGAAGTGTCCCTCAAGGTCCCTTCAGCATGAAATCGACAATTTTATGAGGTCATATCTCAAATCTCATGTGAGGTAGCATTGAGCCGTCAAGTGCTACGGGACCGTTTTGCCAAGGCCTATAATAACCTATCTCAATTTTCAGAGATTCAAGTTCATTTAAATTTGGCAACACATTCTCAGTTGATGTCAAAACTCAAAGTGTTCCTTAGTTCAAATGGCCAACATTGTGTATCTTTCAAACCGTCAGTCGTAGCATCAAACTGTCTATTCCAACAGCTCCGAATGGCCGGGTAAACGTTAGTGGAAACCTCGTTTACCACACACAGTCATTTGAACACCATCGATGACTCCAGGCTGAAGTGTCCCTCAAGGTCCCTTCAACATGAAATCAACAATATTTACGGGGTCATATCTTAGAGCTCATGCAAGGTAGCATCAAGACGTCATGTGCTATGAGACCATGTTATCAGGGCCTACAATAAACTATCTTAGTTTTCAAAGATTCAAGTTCATTTAAATTTGGCAACACATTCTCAGTCGATGTCAGAACTCAAAGTGTTCCTCAGTTCAAATGGCCAACATTGTGAATCTTTCAAACCATCGGTCGTAGCATCAAATCGTATGTTCCAATAGCTCCAAATGGCTAGGTAAACACTAGGGGAAACCTCTTTTTCCACACACAGTCATTCGAATGCCGCTCATGACTACTGGTCAAAGTGTCCCTCAAGGTCTCTTCAACATGAAATCAACAATCTTTACAGGGTCATATCTTGGAGCTCATGCGAGGTAGCATCGAGCTGCTAGGTGCTACCAAACCGTGTTGTCGAGGCATACAATAACATGTCTCAGTTTTTGGAGATTCAAGTTCATTTAAATTTGGCAACACATTCTCGATCGATGTCAAAACTCAAAGTGTTGCTCAGTTCAAACAGCCAACATTGTGTATCTTTCAAACCGTCGGTTGTAGCATTGAACCGTTTGTTCCAATAGCTCCCAATGGCCGGGTAAACGCTAGGGGCAACCTCATTTTCCACACACATTCATTTGAACACTATTGATGACTTCGGCCTGAAGTGTCCCTCAAGGTCCCTTTAGCATGAAATTGATGATCTTTATGAGGTCATATCTCAGAGCTCGTGTGAGGTAGCATTGAGCCGTCAGGTGCTATGAGACCGTGTTACCGGGGCCTACAATAACCTATCTCAGTTTTCAAAGATTCAAGTTTGTTTAAATTTGGAAACACATTCTCGGTCGATGTCAGAACTCAAAGTGTTCCTTAATTCAAATAACCAACACTGTGTATCTTTTAAACCGTCAGTTGTAGCATTGAATCGACTGTTCCAATAGCTCCGAATGGTTGGGTAAACACTAGGGGAAACCTCATTTTCCATACACAATCATTCGAATGCCACCAATGACTTCAGGTTGAAGTGTCCCTTCAGCATAAAATCAGAGATCTTTACAGGGTCATATCTCAGAACTCATGCGAGGTAGCATCAAGTCGTCAGGTGCTACAGGACCGTGTCTCTCGGGCCTACAATAACCTATCTTGATTTTTAGAGATTCAAGTTTGTTTAAATTTGGAAACACATTCTCGATCGATGTCAGAACTTAAAGTGTTCATCAATTCAAACGACCAACATTGTGTATCTTTCAAACGGTTGGTCGTAGCATCGAATAGACTATTCCAACAACTCTGAATGGTTGAGTAAATGTTAGGGGAAAACTCATTTTCCACACATACTTGTTCGAATGCCACCGACCACTCCAGGCCAAAGTGTCCCTCAAGGTCTCTTCAGCATGAAATCATCGATCTTTACGGGGTCATATCTCGAAGCTCGTGTGAGGTAGCATTGAGTCGTTAGGTGCTACAAGACCGTGTTGTCGGGGCCTACAATAACCTATCTCGGTTTTTAGATATTCAAGTTTGTTTAAATTTGGCAACACATTCTCGGTCGATGTCACATCTCACAATGTTCCTTAGTTCAAATGGCCAACATTGCGTATCTTTCAAACCGTCAGTCTTAGCATCGAACCATGTATTCCAATAGCTCCAAATGGCTAGGTAAATGCTAGGGGCAACCTCATTTTCCACACACAGTCATTCAAACGTCACCGATGACTCCGGGCCGAAGTATCCCTCAAGGTCCCTTCACACTAGTAAATTTTTGCTTCTTTTTCGATGAGGTTTAGTCAATTATTAAATGCCTATTGGTCGGCTAATCGACCATAACAATTGTCAAATTTTATTTTATTTTGAAAATACCACACTTCAAATCTCCATCGCAATTTCGACGTCCCTAGTGGTTGAACTATCGATGGAAATGATGTCGAAATCATTGCTTCAACCTGGAAGAATTACCTTATCCCTGCGACCAATGTACGTCAAAATTGCAATGTAAAATCATCACAATAAATGTCGAATGTATAGCTTTCTCGTCGATATTTCTATTCTTTATTGGTCAAAATATTGACATACAATTTAATTTTAAAAAATATAGATATATATTATCAAATTAAGCACAACAATATTGTGTCGTTGTTGTTTATTGTTTACAAACAATCACACATTTTCTATCTTATTTCACACAAACAAGCTGGTTTTAGATCGAAACACTCCACCATAGATCGTTGAGCGACTCTTAGATACTTAGTTGACAAAATATGGGACACTCCAAGTGACAAGTCTTTTTGTTTCTTTATTGACTTCAAAAAAGCCTTTGATTTAATTTGTCCGTGGACTGAGACCTTAAATTATTGAGCTTCTCTTTGTTTCAAGAAGAGTATAACATTCTCTACTTAACAGGGCCAATCGCATGAAGGTGGAAGCTCATATGGCCCCTCCTAGGAGCCTCCTATGACCCTTTATAACATTTTAAGACCTCTAAGATGTATTCTTAGGGATCGTAAATGGTTGTAAAGGGTCATAAGGGGTCCTAGGACACAACAACTGAGAAACATAATTGTAGGCATCATGGTCACAATTTTTTGGAGACAGTGTAATTGTATAACCAGATGATGTAGAGCAACTCCTACACCTTTGATTCCAAGTTGACTACATTTTTTGCTCATGAATACAAGGTCCTCCAACAAATGTATTCAACTTGGAATTGGAGGTGTAGAAGTTGCTCTACATCGCTTGGGTACACAACTCAATTATGTTGTTTCCAAAAAATTATGACCATGATGCCTACAATTATGTTTCTCAGCTATTGTGAAATCTACATTTATGTTTCTCAGTTGTCATGTTTATGTGCATGTTTTTTATGTGTTTTGGATAGTAAGTCTAATTTAATTTGTCTGTGGACTAAGACCTTAAATTATTGAGCTTCTTTTTATTTCGAGAAGAGTATAACATTCTCTACTTAACAGGGCCAACCACGTGAAGGTGGAAGCTCATTTGGCCCCTCCTAGGAGCCTCTTATGACCCTTTACAATATTTTAAGACCTCTAAGATGTATTCTTAGGGATCGTAAATGGTCATAAAGGGTCATAAGGGGTCCTGGGACATAACAGCTGAGAAACATAATTGTAGGCATCGTGGTCACATCTTTTTGGAGACAATGTAATTGAGTTGTACACCCAAGCGATGGAGTGCAATTTTTGCACCTCTGATTCCAAATTGACATTGCAGAATTCAAAGACCATAGATAAGGAATAAATTTAGAGAGTGGAGGAGGGCCATAACGACAAAAATAATACAGGACAAACCTCAAGTTAAATGAGGCAATTACAAACATTTTAATAGATTTTTATTATTAAATAATGAAATTTGCATATTCTAGTGTTCTAAGCCCCCTCATTACATGATTTATTATTGTAAGCCCCCTCTAACTTAAGCATCTAGAAAATGAAACTACAACCTATTGGGATTGAGACAAACCTTATAGAACAACAATAGCTAGGAAGGATCACTTTCCAACATCTGTTGAATACATCTATTGGAGGACCTTGTATTCATGAGCTACACCTTGTATTCATGAGCTACAGATGTATTCAACAGATGTTGGAAATAGATCATTCCTAGCTGTTGTTGTTCTATAAGGTTTGTCTCAATCCCAATAGGTTGTAGTTTCATTTTCTAGATGTGTAAGTTAGAGGGGGCTTACAATAATAAATCATGTAATGAGGGGGCTTAGAACACTAGTATATGTAAATTTCATTATTTAATAATAAAAATCTATTAAAATATTTGCATTTGCCTCATTTAACTTGAGGTTCATCCTGTATTATTTTGGTTGTTATGGACCTCCTCCGCTCTCTAAATTTATTCCTTATCTATGGTCTTTGTATCCGATAGTGTCAACTTGGAATCGGAGGTGCAGAAGTTGCACTCCATCACTTGGCTATACAACTCAATTACGTTGTCTCCAAAAAATTATGACTGTGATGCCTACAATTATGTTTCTCAGCTGTTGTGAAATCTACATTTATGTTTCTCAGCTGTCGTGTTTATACCTTCTCTCATTTGCTGGTGTAATTCCTCTTTGAGTATCCCCATTCTCCTTTGCATCCAAAATGAACTCATTCCAATCCCTCACTAGAATAAAGGGAGACTTCATACCATGTTGTGCTCAAACTTCAGCAAGACTTCATACCATGCAGCATTCGTAGATTACGTTCAATGCATTATTTACGCTTGTATTGGTGGGAAAACTCTTGAAAACACGCAAAAGAGATTGCATTCAATGACGTTGTTTACATGACACATGTAGTTTACCTCTAGCATAAATCAGCGTTGTGTACAAATCTACGGACCCTGCATGGTACAAAGCCTCGCTCAAGCTTGAAAATGATAGTCAATCCATAGTCAAGGTCAAGGAACAAATGGAATAACCAAGAAAACACTATATGTTAAATCATGTGATTGATAGCAAATTGGGGCTCACCTGAGCCATAAACATGAAGAATTATTCTAAAAAAAGATGTAAACCATATATATGCACACTTGAGGCAAAGAGAAGTTATGTCATATCAATATTAAAATATTAGTTACAATATGAAAATACTAAACTAACTAATTCCTGAGTTCATCTTTGCATATGTTCGCAACAAAGATATGTGATTACAATACAAAGAAGGCATCGTAAAAATATAATTTTGGAATTTGCCCTAGCCTGACACGTTTTGCACTCAAATCCTTCATTGCAGATAAGTGGAGATGGGCAGATAGATGCAGATGAGTTGTCATCGACCCAACTAAAGTATCTGTAGCCATTATTTCCTTGTGATACCTAGTCTACATTAGTTCTTATATTATAATGAATAGTATTTACATTAGAAACATTAAATATATACACATTAGCAACCTTTTTTCTATTTGGACAGCACCAAAATTGTCATCCAGGGTTGTTCGGTGTCTGTGAAGTTTTCAACACACACTGTCCACCACCACATTGACAGTTTGGCACATTGACAAGAGTCATCGAGCCTATATCAATAATGCACCACACCATCATTACTACATTTATTATTTTTATATGATTATTTTTATATGAAATACAGGAAGGAGTACCATCAGAAATATTAACCATTTACAATAATGAAAAGTAAACCTAAATCAAATAGCTCATTTTTTTATCAACATGTGTAGTCTCTGTGTATATGAAAAATGAAAGAAATATGAAGCTGAAATAAAATAGTGAACAAAATAGTATTCCACATATAGTGAATGAAATATACCATCAAAAGAAGGTGACAAAATCCTGTCACGAAGCATAGACATAGGAAATAAAAAAGGGACAAAAGACAAGAAATAAGAAAAATCATTACGACTATAGAAAAATCATTTATACTATAATAAAAAAAGAAACACTCTTTGTCAACAATTTTTGAAATCATTAGGACTATAGAAAAATAATTAAGACTATACAAAATTAAATTTTAGAAATGGATGGTTCTAATGCTTTGCCATTACAATAATTGAGCATTCATCATTTGGTATTGTGTATTCCATTTAAGTATGTCAATAATGTTCAAAATCCTGTCACCAAGCACAGACAAGAAATAAGAAAAATCATGAGGACTATAGAAAAATCAAGTTCTAGAAATGGATGGTTCTGATATTGCTTTGCCATTAGAACAACTGAGCATTCATCATTTGGTAATTCTTGGTGTATTCCATTTAAGTTTTTCAATTGTTGTGTTTATGTGCATGTTCTTTATATGTTTGGCTTCTCTCCCTCGCAAGGGATACGTCGATAGGTAATTGATTTGAAAGCATAATGATTTGACAGTCTTTTTTTAGGATAGGTGTAATCATCCCGCCAACCTTAATTAGCAACATTTGTGATATATGACATGTACTTATAATCAGTATGCCCAACAAACATAGACTTAGTAGTAAAAGTATGTCCTTTGGTTTACTTGTTTAATCTAGTTTAAGAATAGTTTGTTTCATGTTTGAATGTACCATTGAATGAAGCTTGGCTATATTAAGTACAATCTTAAGAATCGTGACTCTTCAAATTCTCTTGTTTCCTTCAGACCTCCAAACATGTGTATTGTGAGATTTCCTCCAACAAAGGGACTTGTGATGGTTTTCACAATAGTACATGTGTTGGCAAGAAAGCTCAAAGTATTGCTTAGGCAAATCTGAATGTTCATCACCTATGTTGTTGTGCATATAAGAGTTGATACATATATTGTTCACAAAGGCAAAGAGAAATTTCAGTTAATACCACTGAATTGCAAGGATAAAGACAAGATAATAATGTGTTTTGTTGATACTATTCCTCTTCATAAGAAAGGAAACATTACAGGTGATACAGGTTGGTACTGTACACACTAAAATATGCACTTCTATGAACCATTACATGCAAGGTTACTCAAGAGTGAGGCCTCACAAAGCGGCTCATAGCTCTCTATGCATGGAGTTGCAAGGGACTATGAGTTTTGCTCTCAGCTAGAGCTACAAGAAAGTGACCTTGCTAGTCAACCATACAATGAGAGATTCAAGTGAAGACAAGGGCAACAATGCCAATATCTCCAAGAATCCAAATGGAAATGAAATGCAAATGCAACTAGTATGAATGTGCAAGACTAATCTATCAAATGAAATGTAAACTAAGCTATGAAAAGAAGTACAATAGATTTCAAGCCCCTGATTAAGCTATGTGAGATCTAGTCTATTGCATAAAAGGAAATCTAATCTATGATGCCATGAATGTAACTATGAAAGCAAAACTATTATGAAATGCAACTAAAATGTCAAGGCTTCAAAGCTTGAGTGTCTTCAAAGAGAGCTCCAAAACCTGCAGCATAACAATAGCATAAAACAAGGATATATATCTATATGCAAATGGAGGAGAGAGCTCTCCTTTTATAAGAAATGAAGTGGAATGGACCATGGAGATTAAGAGGCAAAAAGTCTTAATCAGCGGTGGAGGTTGAAAGAGGAGCAATCCATGTGCACAAGTATCCTCCAATGAGAGTGAAGTGTTGACTTTTGAGCCTCATGTGAGACAAAAAGTGCTTTTTCCCTTTTTATAAAATATGAATAGTGCTTTATTTGTGCAACTTAGGATAAGAGGGAAAGGTGGGGGCTTTTTATTTATTAAAAGGGGAGGAAATATTCTTTTTAAATAAATAAAGACTTAGAATAAATGGTTAGTCCAAGGATAAAAATCCAATATATGATCGAAATTAGGATTTGATCAAGAAATTGATAATGTTGAAAATATTGATTATTGATAAAAATGATTCAAGATTGATAAATCAAATAAATGGGGCCCAAAGTCTAGGCGACCATTTTAGGGTGCATACATTTGCCCCTCTTTGACTAATGTGTGATCGATTTGGGAACACATGCAATCAAAGAATGAAGTTGAAATGTGAGATCGATTTGGGATCACAAAACAACTCAGATATGAGGTCGATTCGGAATCACATCCGGACAAACATAAACAAAGGCCTTTGAACATGAGGTCGATTCAGGATCACATTCAAAGTAGGAGATAAGAATCTCAAATTTGAGCGACAGCTCACAAAAAGATAGTTGAATCAAGAGAATCAAGGAATCGGGGATGAGAATCCCATAAATACTGCCCCCTCGGAATCGAAATCGAAATCAGGTAGAGGAGAGACAGCAAATCGATAAAGATTTGATCAAATCAGAAGGAAGTCATAATCTAATGTAAAGGTCAAGAGGTTAACCATCAGGAAATGAAAACATGCCCCAGTGAGGAAGTAGAAGAATAGAAATAGAAGACTAGAAATAGAGCGAATGAAAGACTAGAAAATTTGAGAGACATGGAAGGAAGAAAGTCCATCAAAGATCGAAGAATTATACCTCAAAAGGTCAGTCAACTGCGTAGAAGAATGAGAAAATTTGAAAACACAACTCAGATTTTGATTTTGAGTCCGAAAATGGATAGAAAATGATGTGATATGAAAGACCAGAAATGAAAGATATGATCAAGAAGAATCAAAAAATGAGCACAGTTGACCAACTAGTCCGTAGATGATAAAAAGGAGAGCTCTCTCCATATGCAAGGTGCAGAAACTAAACTAACATGACCCTAAAAATGCAAGCTACTATGAAAGTGGTTGACTTGCAAGGTCACAACGCTTATAGACATCTAATTATCATCATCGAGCATTATTGGTAGCGTCGTAAGATCATACAATGCACACTAGCATAACTATGTGGATATGAATATGATCTTTATCAGATAGAGATGTGGGAATCTCACCTAGGCATCAAAGACATATAGGTCAAGATGACTAATGCAGTGAGATCACCCAAATTTGTTATAGCGAGATTATGCTTGTATCAAGACACATGAAAGTTAGGATAGCTAAAAGCATGCACTCCCAAAACAGTCAAGGATAATACCTTGTCAATCCATAGTGTCAAGTAGGACCAGCATAAATGTTCATGACAGTTAGGATCAACAAAATATACCCACAAGCAGATAAAGAAAGAAAACATGTTCTCATTCCCTCAGTCTTCTAGCTATGCATCATCGAAAACTTCTTAGGGAGAGACCACTCATCAAATAAATCCTCATAGACAACACAAAAAAAAAAGAAAAAAAGTCAACATATCTCAAGCGAGTTGATTGTTTAAGTGCATGTGTGTTGGTCATAGAGTCAAACTTTGATTATCATATCTGCTTAGTGAGAAATATCACATCATACGAGACTGTTGGGTAAGACACCTGATAAGTGTTAAGAAACACTCGACGCAAGGGTAGTGTTGAAAAACACTGTTTGGGGTGGTGTTGAAAAACACTTGTTGTGAAATGCCCCAAAAGACAAACGCACCTAAAGGACCAATGCTAACAGTTATGCCCCCTAGACAAAGACAAAGACCAATTCCAGACCAAGTCAAATAAGGTCAAGGCATGATGGGAAGTGGTTAAGTGTCGAGGACGCATGCTAACAAATAGGGGTGCAAAGGCCTCAAGTAGCACCTATTTCCAGGTTTTCACCACTTGGAATCTTTTTTCATTTTTTAATTTTTTTTTGGATTTTTGAATTTTTGATTTTTTTGTATTTTTTCAGGACTTTTTATGCTTTTTAGGATTTTTTCAGCATCATATATGAATTTTTTTGGTATTTTTTCAGGATCATAAAATATGTACAAAGGATGCCCCCAGACAGAATAGGCATCAAAATTCCAAGCAAGATCATATCGTGTAGTCCCAATGTCTAGGAAGGTGAGGGACAAGATGGATAAGCAAGCTGGTGAATGAGATGGAAGACATGAGAATGAAGGAGAGTGAAGGGAAGAAATCCTCAAGGTCAAACTCCTCAAGAGTACCCAAGCTAGGGAAAAATTGTTGTCATGTAAAGTGCATTTGGACAAGCAATGAGAGGCTAGCATAGGATAAGTCACAAAAGCACATTGCAAAAGAAGGAAGTATGCAGTCCAAAGGAGTAGACATGTCAAGAGGCTTCATAGCATCGTGTTTTACTTCTTCTTTTTTTATTAGATCAAGACCAAAGGGGAAAAGGATAGCAAAAGGCTAGAATGAATGGAGGAAAATGAATATGAAGGCTAAACATGAAAGGAATGAAAGCAAGATCATCGTAAGATATCTCCCAAGATAGCCAAATGTTTGCGTATAGTTCAACATTGTCAAGATCAAAGAGAGAAGATGGAATGGATGAAATATGTAGAAGAACTACGCATGACGCCTGATTGCCAGGTTTTCATCATGGTACTTATCCAAGGTGCCACAAGGGAGTGGTTTTCACCATAGGACGAATTTATTTCTCTTTACTTTTGCTACCAAGGTGCCTGTTTCCAGGTTTTCACCATGGCACATTTTCAATTTTTTCATCATTTTTTTGTTTTTTTCTCATTTTTCTATTTTTTTGAATATTTTTTCTATTTTTTAGAAGAAGGCAAGCTTTTTAGATAATGCTCATTGAAAGGATAAACCATGATATGCCAAGGATCCAAACTGATATGCTCAAAGATGCCGAAGGGGAAAGGAAGACGCAGGAGGAATAGACAAATGAGGAAAAATGAGAGAAGGTAGAAGGATAATGAATGGAAGGAATGTGAAAAGGTAGATGGAAAGAAAGGTAAGATCAACGTCAATACACACCTTGAAGGGTGACGGGAAAAATGGAGGACATATTCTAGTCCAAGTGCGAACCATATTCTGGTTCATTATTGCTATCTGACTCCTCAAAGAGAGGATTGGTGTGCTTGTTATAATTCTCAAATGGGAATGGAGAAATACGGGAAGGAATATGGCAAATGTTTAGCAGAGGTTGCGGTTTAGGCACATGGAATGGAAGAACATTTTTGGAAAAAGATGAAGTGGAAGCCTTTGGAAGCTTGAATGTCAACTTCACTTTTTGTTCAACATTAGACTCTTTCAAGAGAGACTTTGGAATCCATATAGCTATAGGCTTTTCATTTCTTTTGGATGATTTAGAGAGAATATCTTCAATGATGGATTTTGGATCCCATACTTGTCTTGTAGTTTTCTTCTTAGATATCTCTTTTGACTTTATGCCCCCATGTCGACTAGAGGAGACATGGTGATCTTTTTTTGATGGATTCTTGTATTGCTTCTTTTTCTTGTATTGAACATTCAAGTTACTTCCAAAAGACTTGGGGCTTGTGGAAGAAGAAGGAAAATATGACTGGTATAGATGGGTGGATGGATGAAAAGGATTCAAGGGTATGTATCTATGTTGATCTTGAGGAAAGATAGGAGATGGAGGGACGTAAGGACCTAAGATGGATGACGAATTAGGATAATTAGGAGGGGAAAGTGAAGGGACATAAGGGCCCAAGATGGAAGGAAGACGTGAAGCCCTTAGTATTGGTGGAGGAGGGCCAAGGATGGACGTGAAAGATGCAAAAGGATAATCAACAAGTTCATCAGCATCTATATGACAACCAAGGATATCAGCATCTTTGGAGTGAGCATTAGAATTTTCAATAGAATTGTGGACATCTTGAATATGAGAATCTTCCTTGATAGGATCATTCGTAGCTTGCAAAGACTTAGGAAGAGCAGAAAGTGGAAGTGAACATGGAGTGGTAGAACAAGAAGATGGAAGACTTTGATCTTGACAAGTTGCTTTGGATAGCATAAGTGCATCATTTTTTTCTTGATTTTCAATAGGCTTAACATCAGAAGTAACAACACCATTTTTAATAACCTTAATGGAAGTATCATCTTTGGAAAGCGCAAGTGCAGTAAGGTTATTTTGATTATCAATAAGCTCAACGGTGTAAGTAGTAGCTTGATCTTGCTTAGAGGAAGAATTAAGACATGGTAGAATGAATGGGGAAGGGTGTAAAGGATCAAAAGAACCATGAAATGGAGGAGATACATCATGAAGAGAATTGGATGACATGGAGGGTTCTTGATCTTGATCTTTCTTTATGTTCTTTTCTTTATCATTTTGAGAGTACTCTTGACATGGAGCCACTTCTAAGGACAAGGAAGCAGGTTGGAATTGTATGGAAGACTTTGGAGGAGATGGTGAAGGACTAGCTGAAATAGGCATTATAGCGGATGAAGGCTTAGGCTCTTTAGGTTTGACATTATTGAAAGTATTTGCAGCCAAGTGAAGGTTATCTTGAGTATCTTTAAGAGGTGGCCCTTGAGGATAACTATAGGGAACCGCATGGAAAGTCTTAGGATCTTTGTTGGATGAAGGATTTGTGAAAGATTTGGATGACTCAGAAGCTTTAGGAAGTGTGTGGGTATTGGAGGAAGTGGCAGATGGAAGGGAACCATCACAAGACAAAGGTTCAACATTAATATGATTTTGCTTGAGAGTGAGATCTTTATTTTTAGCATGAGAGTTTTTAGAGGAGAGATGCTCATAGTATCTACGTTTATAATCAGCATGAAAAGCTTTCTCTTCCTCAATAGAAGTAGATGTATCATACTGTTCACAACAAATATCATAATTTCTCTCAAAATCAGAATCATATGGATCACCATCACAATCTATCCAATAGGATGACCCTTTAGTAAGCCTAAGCACACGACGAGGAGGACTCTTAGGAACAGAGGTGCCATAAGTATTGCTACATTGTCCATCATCATAGTCATCATAGTCATCATAGTCATCAAAGGTAGGTGTGTCACTCTTTATGGAAGAGACATCACAAGGACTATCATGTTGCTCTTTATGGTATGTCTTCTGAAGAGAAGTAAGACTCTTAGGAGAAGTAGAAGAAGAATGAGATTGTGAAGAAGGGGAAGGTGAAGACCTATTGGAAGAAGAATACTTGGATAATGAGGAATTTGAATGATGTTTAGAAGAGTCATGATAAGATTTGGAAGATGAAGAATGTGAATAGTGTTTAGAAGAATCATGATAAGACTTAGAATATGAAGAATGAGAATGATGTCTGGAAGAGTCATGATAAGACTTGGAAGGTGAAGAAGAATGAGAAGATTTAGATGATGAAGAATGTTTGGAAGAAGAAGATCGTGATATGATCATGTTTATGATTCTAGCAAAGGCATCTGATTTAATCATCTTTTTTTTTATTTTTGCTATAAATTCATCACTCATGAGAATTTTGGAAGAACAACACTTTTCGAATATGTCAATGAGCTCAAGATCGTCTATTCTTAAGAGAGGTTCCTTAACAAGATAGTCAAGATTCATGGTTATAGAAGAGGAGGAATCAAGCATGGAAGAAATGAATAGATGAATAGAAGAAGGTAGACTAGATAATAAGAGGAAAAGAATCAAGAAGAAGAAGAAGAAGAAGAATTTCCCATGGGAATAGAAGACTTTAGAAGAACATGGGAAATGGAGAAGAAAGAAGAAGACTAAGAGTCATCTTGTGTAATTGATACCATAATGTTCATTGAGATGTTGAGCAACATGACAACACCTAGGATCTAAGATCTGGACTGACCAAGGAAGACTGAAAATAGAAGACCCTTGGTAATAGGATGACCTCACAAAATGTCAACACCAAACTAGGATAATCAAAGTTCTCTATTGTCCAAAGGGAAATGAAAAGATAGAAGCAGGGGCTTTACCAACACTGTCAAAGAGGTGCTTCAAATCAAAGGGTGACTACCATTGCACTTTTGAACCAGGAGGTTGGGCTAGGCCAAAATATAATTGAAATTGAGATTAAATGAAAATTATTTGGACAATAAGAGTACGAGAATTTCCCAAGAATGTAGCTCACAATTCTAGAGATAAACTTTCTCACCAAGAACAACCTTCTAATGCGATATTTCTCTTTGGCTAATGTGATACTGATGTTGATCTTGACCAATTTGTGCAAAATTTTAAGTTTTTAAGGTCTGATTTCAAGTTTTTGAATGTGAGGGTGAAAATGTCTGATTTCTATCACAAATTCAATAGCAATTAGACAGGTTTGCAAACAGTATGGGATCAAACATGTCTTCAAACACTTGAAACAAGGGCAAAAGCAACCTTGCCAAGATAAACACTTGTGATATCAAAATTGAAAAAGCACCCTATGAATGCTACCGATTGTTTGTATGTAAGAACGTTTGCACTGGTATCACACAATCGAAGACAATTCAAGCAAATCTATCCTAAAAAGGTCAAGGCTCAATACTTACCAACTTAGCCCACAACTTGATGCCCCCTTGCCTCACACCAAGTGGTTACCCACAAGAGATATTGGCTTTGCCATGGAAATGTCAAATGACACAACCAAAGGGACACATATGGTGAGTATCTTAAGGTGATCCGGGTAAACCTCTTGGATCAATCCTTGCACTAAGAAGATAAGCGGCTAAATAAAGGTAGCTTCTATCTAATGGTTCTTAATAAGGATTTCCGTTCACAACACCCCTCTTGCTCCTCATAAAGGACTAGGACCTCGCGGCCTCAAGAGTACCTTAAGCATTCTTGTTCAATGTTTTCCTCATGGTCGCAATCCCATGAGCTACTCACATCAAACGAAGACAAGTGTTATGTCTATCAAGGTTTTTGGTGTCCTTGATAGCCTTGAGATTATAGTGAGTTGGAATCACTTGCCACCAAGGAGAATGATGACAAGGTTGTCCCCACTTGAGTCGTTCCTCTTGATTGCTCAAGAGCAGGCCCGCTAAAGGATTTCTAAACTAAACAAAAATAGATTAACTCTTGAGGTTCAAGGTTTTTGATTCACCACAAGGGTGAAGAGCATACTCCCCTATCTCAAAAATCTCTTCCAAACACACCAAGCAAAGTTCATTTACCCTCTTGTTTTCAAAATTCAAAGATGGGTCAAGATTTTCTGGTTCACCAAAATGGTGAAGAGCATACTTCTCCTACCACCCAAGAATTCCTACAACAAGATCTTAAGTGCCTAATAAATGAAACAACTAATTTTTGCCACACTTAAAAGGAAAGCAAATAAACAAGCAAGATTTTTTTTTTGTTTTTATGCTTGGGCAGCCCTACAAAAACTATTAGTAGCCCTCTTTGACATGCGTTCTTTTGACAAATTTCAAGTAATGAGAGCACCTACAACCACAACTTGTTAGACCAACAAGAGTTAGGAGAAGCAAAATCCAAAATCTACCAATGATTAGTACATGAAAAATTAGATAATCTGCAAAAATATCTAATCAAATGATAAAATCTGAAAATGAAACCATCATGGTTGGATTAGGCTCGGAAAGACCTTTCCAACGATATATCACACTTAAACTTTTGATACCATTTGCAAAATTTCAAAAAAAAAATGGGCACCCGTTCAATATAGGCGTGCGATACTTTTTTCGCACGAACTATCGCGCCAAGACAGAAAGTATATCGCGCGATACTTCTGAGAAGTGTCGCACGATAATCTGAGACAGAAAATCAGAAAACACAGATTTTTTCGAAAATTAATCTGAAAATGACAAAAAATGCATCAAATAAAAGGACAAAGCTATCTACTCTGCCCCACGGTGGGCGCCAGAAATGTACACACTAAAATATGCACTTCTATGAACCATTACATGCAAGGTTACTCAAGAGTGAGGCCTCACAAAGCGGCTCATAGCTCTCTATGCATGGAGTTGCAAGGGACTATGAGTTTTGCTCTCAGCTAGAGCTATAAGAAAGTGACCTTGCTAGTCAACCATACAATGAGAGATTCAAGTGAAGACAAGGGCAACAATGCCAATATCTCCAAGAATCCAAATGGAAATGAAATGCAAATGCAACTAGTATGAATGTGCAAGACTAATCTATCAAATGAAATGTAAACTAAGCTATGAAAAGAAGTACAATAGATTTCAAGCCCCTGATTAAGCTATGTGAGATCTAGTCTATTGCATAAAAGAAAATCTAATCTATGATGCCATGAATGTAACTATGAAAGCAAAACTATTATGAAATGCAACTAAAATGTCAAGGCTTCAAAGCTTGAGTGTCTTCAAAGAGAGCTCCAAAACCTGCAGCATAACAATAGCATAAAACAAGGATATATATCTATATGCAAATGGAGGAGAGAGCTCTTCTTTTATAAGAAATGAAGTGGAATGGACCATGGAGATTAAGAGGCAAAAAGTCTTAATCAGCGGTGGAGGTTGAAAGAGGAGCAATCCATGTGCACAAGTATCCTCCAATGAGAGTGAAGTGTTGACTTTTGAGCCTCATGTGAGACAAAAAGTGCTTTTTCCCTTTTTATAAAATATGAATAGTGCTTTATTTGTGCAACTTAGGATAAGAGGGAAAGGTGGGGGCTTTTTATTTATTAAAAGGGGAGGAAATATTCTTTTTAAATAAATAAAGACTTAGAATAAATGGTTAGCCCAAGGATAAAAATCCAATATATGATCGAAATTAGGATTTGATCAAGAAATTGATAATGTTGAAAATATTGATTATTGATAAAAATGATTCAAGATTGATAAATCAAATAAATGGGGCCCAAAGTCTAGGCGACCATTTTAGGGTGCATACAGGTACAATGTTGAAGAATCTCTATTTCACTTAAATAATGAAGATGGCACAATGTTGAAGAATCTCTATTGTGAGTTTAGAAAACAACAACACTACTGCAATGCACGTAGCATAGGCATTCTATTAGTTTTGGCCAAAGGCATAAGCTGAAATATTATTCAATTTGAATAGAAGCTTTGAATAACTTCCAATAGCTACAACATGAATGGATGAGGTGTGTATCCTTGATCACAACCTCTTCCTTGCTTGATAGTGTATGTCTACTATAAACAAATCCCTTAGAAAAATTTAAAGATAAGAAGAAACTAAAACAAAAATTTGTGGGTGAGCCAATAGAAAAAGGGACGCAAGCGTAAAATTTCCTGCCTTATATAATGTGTTTGGGGTATATTGATTTATTATCATTTCCTTGTATTTATTTCATTTTTTTCATGAAGTTTTAAGGCAGAGAACACAAGTTGTTCTTGATTGTCTTGTACAGGGGTTTTGTAATCAGCAATCTTGTTTGAAGTTGCATTTGAAGAAATTTGCACATGATAGACCATATAGAGCCTCATGAATGAGTGATGAGCAAAGTCTTGTGAGTAGGGAACAAGATTATGTAGATTTTTCTATTGGTGAGTACAAGGAGAAATTTTTTTGTGATATAGCACCAATGACATGTTGTCACATCCTCTTAGGAAGTACTCCAATAAGGCCAAAATTTGCTAATATCTTTCAAGCTAAGAAGTATCCATTCTGCCATTGGATATCCCTTCTATCTAAGTGGGACACTTGACCTTATCTCTTAAATCCTATTTATGGTACTGGTCTCATTTGTTATATCGTACATACCTCAAAGAGTTTAAATTTTGGTGGGGGGTGTAATCAAGAAACATACCATCACCCTTACCAATTATTCTTGAAATAGAATTAAATCTATCTGATATGATCTTTGCCATTTAAGATTTAACTTTATAAATAGTAATTTGAATTAAAAAGTTAGAAATCAAAACAAAAACATTTAAGAGTCTTAAAGACAGGAACACATTAAGGAATTAATATTTCATTCAGGCTATACTTGGGACTGCCATCAACATTTATCATCATTGAAGGGGATTAATTCATATTCGGTAGATAACTATGGTAAGCAATGAAATACAAACATTTCATTTCCAATTATTATCGGTGAGATAAATAAATTTGGGCCAAGAGTACGGAATATGGAGAAGACTCCAAACATAAGTGAGTTGACGGTCAAAATGTCTTAATAGAATTTACATCAAAACCAAAAACATTAATCGGTTGATTATTATATAAGCTCCTCAAGCATGAGTTGGAGAGGACTACATTACACGTTGAGACACAATATTGTTTTCACAAGTTGGCGACTATTATAATCACCAGGCATATTAGGCTATAACTGGTGGAGAGAAGTATGCATGTAGATCAGAAAGCATAGAGTACACACTAGTGTCTTGCATAAGTGAAAAATGAAATGTAGATTTCATGTAAAGAATAGCAACATTCTTTGGACATTCAAAGGCATGTTTTAGACATAGAAAAAGAGTAAATTGTTGAAGGAAGTAATAAGGAATGGTAGATGTCAAAGAAAGAGAAGTAGTTTTCATTAAAATGTTCACAGGGAGATACATCTTTTGTTTTGTGAAAATAAAATCTCTACTATTTTGAGGAGGGTTTCTAAGAGTTTTGAATTCTTAGATCTCTGGCAGTCATGGTAAGTGACAAAAACACTCTTGTGAAGAACAGTGACAGTCACTGTAAAAGAGCAGGTAATGATACAAGGAAGCAATGTCCAGTGTAATGAAATAAATGGAAGACCATACCAAGCATGAGGAATCATGGTGACTGTGTATAAAGGAGTAGCAGTGGTAAAGGGAACAATTAGAGCAACAATTTAATGGTCAATATAAGATATAGAGATGTTTTCAAGAGGAGAGGCATTGATATGTATTTTGTTTCTAATGATGTGTTCACTACCACAAGACAATTTTGCAATCATGGATAATAGAACTTTGGTTCAATATACACCAACAGTCTTATGGTAGTGAACACATCATTAGAAACATCTCTATATCTTATATTGACCATTAAATCGCTGCTCAAAAGCAGTGGTATACACTGCAAATGGAAAAGACAATGTTGATGAAGTTGGAATGGCACTTTTAGAGTGTCATAGAGTTCCTCATGATAGTGAGCACAAAAGATGATCAGTCATGTGAAGGAATAGTAAGAACGAAAGAAAAAAATGCCTCCAAGAGTCTTGAGAAGTGACTATCAAAAGGATGTCAATAAATGGTGATCAAATTTTTAAGCAAAGATTAGTCCCAATGACAAACAACACTTTTGAGTTCTTAGTTATAGACAAGGTTGACTGTCAAATAGGCTTGATGAGGTGATGATAAGTGTAACAATTCATGATTTAAAAAGATGCCAAAACAATGTGGATAAGAAATGTTTAAAGAAAGTTCTTCTTCAATGCTTATCCGCTGTCACATTGGTATAAAGTCATAAAAAATAATGATTCATATGGTTTATGATAAGTCACAAAGACACTCTTATAATAGTCATTAAGAGATAATAGAGGTCATGCATGCATGATTTCAAAGCACAATGAATAAAGAACATGCATTGTTATGAAGGCTCATAGCCACAGTAAGGAATGATGTCATAAAAATCAAAAGAGGGATAGTTTATAAAAGGCGGTGATATTCAAAGATTGAAATGAGGGTACTATATCATGACAAAGATGCAAGCATTAATAGATTTTCATGAATGTGAAGGTTGTATACACCTAAAAATGGTCACCTAGACTATTAGCCCCTTTTGCTAAATCATAAATTACTTGCTCTTGATCAAATCCTAGTTCTATCATTTATTCGATTATTTTCTATGGGCTAACCATCTTATCCTAAGTTTTTATTTATTTAAAAGGAATATTTCCTCCCCTTTTAATAAATAAAAATCCCCCACTTTTCCTCTTATCCTAAGTTGCACAAATAAAACATTATTCTTATTTTATAAAAAGGGAAAAAGCACTTTTTGTCTCATATGGACACAAAAGTCAACTCTTATTTTCCCATTGAAGGATATTTGTGCACATGGATTGCTCCTCTTTTAAGCTCCACCATTGATTAAATCTTTTGCCTCTTAATCTCCATGGTCCATCCTCCTCCTTTCCTTTAAAAGGAGAGCTCTCTTCTTCATTCTAGATCTCCAACTTTTTATGCTAATGTTATGCTGCAGGTTTTCTAGGTCATCTTGGAGCTTTTGAAGATTTGGAGCATTCTTGGCTTTTGCATCTACATGTTATCATAGTTTCACTTCTTGCATTATCATGGCATTCTTATCTTATATTTCCTTTATGCTTTAGATTAATTCATCTAGCTTAACTAGGAGGCTTTGTAATACTTGCATCTTTCATTTTCATAGCTTAGCTTGCATTTCCATTTCTAGCATAGCATTGCATTGCATTTCATTTGATTCTTGAGGATATTGGCATTCTTTCCCTTGTCTTCATTTTAATCTCCCATTGCATGGTTTACTAGCAAGGTTATAGGCTAAATAGCTCTAGCTGAGAGCATTCTTAAAACCCTTGCACTCCATGCCTAGGGAGCTATGGATCAATTTTTGAGACCTCATTCTTGAGTGTTCTTGAATGTAATGATTCATAGAAGTGTGACACATTTATAGCACACAAAGGTGTCGTGATCAACAATGCCATAAAGAGACTATTGTTAGTGTTTCTACAAAATAGAATGACAGTGTTGTGAAAGAAAAGATTCATGTTCAAGAAGAGTGCCTCAAAACAATGTTATTTAATGCTTGAGGGATGATATTTACTACTTTCATAATGACTATATGATGAAAAGATGGTCAAATTAAAAGATGTAAATCTTTCCCACTGATATGACAGTCAGCTATAGGGCCATAGTGTATGTAACAAGAGGTGTCATATTGTCTTTCAAATAGCAGAGTAAAAGCTGGCAGTAGCATCAAGAGGTGCATGTTTTGTACAAAGCTTTAGACCATGGAATGAAGAGCATGAGGCTATCATCACATCAATCCTTATGAGTTGTGAGATAAAAAAAAGATTGAAGGCATTAGATCTTACAAGGAAGCAATGTCCAGTGTAATGAAAGAAATGGCAAACCATACCAAGCATGAGGAATCATGGTGACTATGTATAAAGGAGTAGTAGTGGTAAAGTGAACAATTAGAGCAGTGATTTAATGGTCAATATAAGATATAGAGATGTTTTCAAGATCCCCATCCATTGATGTGTTACATTCACATTGCCTTCTTGCAATGCATTTTTTTATATTAACCAGGCTCGAAAAGAAAATCATACACAATACAGAGTATTCCAACACTTAGTGGCTAAGCCTTGCAATTGGAAACAACTTAGCAACTGAATAAAAGATTACTGAGTTGATATATATTGTAATGGCTATAACAGTCATGGTGACTCTTTTGCTTCTAACTCTACTCTTCTAACACCACCATAATTGCAGTAGTTGTTAGTCTCATTGACTTCCCTGCAGCTTATTTCATATGGAAGGTAGATAAGGTGGATTTTCTTGCATGTATGGGTACTTTAATGGGTGTAATATTCATCTATGTTCAAATAGGCCTTATCATAGCGGTATTTTCATGGTTTCTAAGTAGAACCTTGTTCAATTTTTTCTAAAACTCTCCATTAGAATTTGAATTGGTAATATCTACTATGATATTATTCTAAGTTTGCCCCACTTCTTACTGATTAATATTTTAACAAATTGAATATTCTTGTCTAATATTAGAATCAATTGCGATAATGAAGGGTTGTCTTATATATCTATGAATCAATCCATTCTTAATGTAAACACCAAGGATGTATAATATATAATACCTAGTTTCATAATGGACTGCCAGTCTTCTTTAATCTCTGATATCTTTGAGCACCAGATGGTGATTTTAATGCTTTCCCAACAAGAACATAAAATGGTTATTTTAATGCTTTAATGATTTTAATCTCTGATATCTTTGAACACCAAATGGTGATTTTAATGGGATAAAGCTATCTATAAATTAGTGCTCATCTACACCTAGTCAAACAGAGGACATGGATTGAGTAACTAATGTAAGAGCTATTAGAATTTTGATGTACACTATGGTGTATGAAATATAATGTGTTGTCCAAGTAGTGTGAGCTCTCATTTAATTCATGACTAATCCTAAATCACTTTGTTATAGGTATGAGGGTCTTAAGATATTTGTAGGGTACTTTTTGATAGGAAAACATAATCCTAAGGTATAGATTATTTATGTTAAAGAAATTAACCCTAGAGTGATGCAATGAGAATAGTGTGTAAATAACATATTCATAACCTAAAGATTCAAAAAATTATACACATTTATGGACAATTATTATTATTATTACACACACACACAAAGATATTATTTTCTATTGCATTGATCTTCTAGTGACTATTGGTTAATCTGTTTTATAGTTCTTGACAATGTATTCCAAACTAATTTGGTACTAATTTATAATTCAAATATCTTACTACAAGCACCCTCTAATTTCTTAATATGTTTGTCTATATCCAATAAACCATTTCTCCACTTTCAATCATAGCTGGATTATATTTTCTTATTCATATTTCACTTTTATTTGTTTCTTAATATTTTACCATTATTACTTGTTTCTTATCCATATTGTTGATATTGAATTGATTTGTCTCTATAGTTGTTGTTGTATCATTTGGATCATGTTCTCCATGTCACTTTCTTGCAAAATATTTTTATGTATTAGATCATTTTTTTGATTAATGGAAAATATCTCTCCTAAATTTATCTTGTATATTTGTGATATCTATTAACTTCAATTTTATTCCTTAATTATTATCATTGTTTATGTTGGTTACTTCCATATGGATAAATATTACTTTAGCTTTTTATGAGACCACTCAATGATAATTTTGGTGGAGTGATCAATTATTTTGATGCACTATGAAATAAGATTAAATCAGTGAACTATCCTATCCACCAATTATCCTGATGCAGAGTGGTGGCAACTAAAGCTTAATAGGCCCAATCTACTACACAACCGATTGAGAATGTCACTTTAAACTATGAACAGTGGTTTCAACTAATTCTAACAAATTCCTTAGTCTTTGAATACCTCCAAATTCAAGGAACTATCCTATCCACCAATTGCCTTCTAAGAAACTCGGTTATTCCCTATTGCCAATACTAACAACACACTGCTAATTAGCAATCCTTTACTTCTAGCAGATCTCAACTTGTTGATGTTTGTTGGTTATGGTCTCACAAATTTGTAAAACAATTCCAACTGATTAACATAGAATACTCTGATAATACTCCTCAGTTATCTTTTATGTTTCGGTCTCAATCTTCTACAATCACCACTTCACAGTCCAAATAGTGAGTGATCGATTCTATCCCGGCAACTTCAAACTAGTTCAACACAAACCCTAGGTGATCAAGCTAGATTCGAGTTTAATGGATTAGTTTGAAGTTGGGTGTTTGGAATAGTCACATATGATTGGGAAAGTTTATGTGGCCTTCTAATGTCTTGGCATGGTCGACTCCTTGACCTCTGTCCACCATTGACTGTAGCTTTTTGTTCCTTCTTTCTCCCACTGCTAAACATGCTAAACTTGATTAGCCTAGGGCATCAAAATTGAAGCGGTTTGACAACCTCCACATCTCTGAGTGTTGGATAAATTAAAGCATATTTCCCTAATTTGATTTTCATCCAGCAGCATGGACAATCCAATGGTGAAAATACAAACTAGGTTGAAACAAATTAAATGAATTCGGGAGGACAGTGTGCATCAATGGACTGGCAGTGGATGTTAATTCATCTAACAGTTCGCGACAAACTAATATAATGAAACACATAAACTATTTAAATGAATTAAAAATACCGAGGATGCATTGAAAAGAATTTCACCACGAAGATGTATAAATGAATTTGCAGGGTTAATAAGCTATCTGTTCATCACAAGAACGATAGTGCCATAAATAGAACAAGACAAGACAAAAGGAACATACTTTGAATTGTGAATCTTTTGTATTCCAAATAATGCTTCCCCAACATCTAGGTTAAGGTAAGGAAATGAAAATTACCTTACAGACAGGCGGTCCTCCTTTGCACATTTCCCTTGATCAAATTTGTCGTGCGTGGAATAATGAAATGAGAAATGAAACCTTTTTTTTTTAATTATGCCCGTGTTGGTTAAACTTTTGACCTCCACGATATTGGTCAAAATTGCGACCAACACGGGTATGGATTTAAAAAAATCAAAGCTTTCCTTTTATAATCCAACCAAACAAAACCTTTTTATTTGTTGGTTGAATTATTTGGTCGAAAAATAAGGTCAAATATACTAGTGTCAGCATGAAATCAATGATCTTTACGATGTAATATCTCAAAGCTCATGTGAGGTACCATCAAGACATTAGGTGCTATATGACCGTGTTGCCGGGGCCTACAATAGCTTGTCTCAATTTTCAAAGATTCAATTTTGTTTAAATTTGGGAACACATTCTTGGTCGATGTAAAAACTCACAGTGTTCCTCAGTTCAAACGACCAACATTGCGTATCTTTCAAACCTTCAGTCATAGCATCGAACCATCTGTTCCAACAACTCTGAATGGAAGGCTAAACGCTATTGACAACTTTTTTTGGCACACACAGTCGTTTGAACACCGCCGACCACTCCAGGGCGAGCAGGAGGATGAGTGTAAATATGTATTTAGATGCAAAAGGGCTTGTTGTCCATTTTGAAATTTGATCATGTATTTGGATCATAGAATTTTATTTGGATCATGTATTGATCATATTGTAACCCAATCTTAAATGTAAGCCTTAATGGCACTGATAAGCCTAAAAGGTACCTAGGGGTCACTAGGAATGGTTATGTATTGATCCTAGGTTAGGGGTTGATGGAAATAACCTATAAGGGTCTATAAATATGTACTAAGGCCATTAGAGCCTTTACATAGTGTTAAAAGCACTAAATGTGAACAATCTTGTAAATTGCCTATATTGGCAATATAAGCCAATTAGGGCTTAATTGGAGTTAGTAGGGGTTAGTAGGAAGTCTAAGTTAGTTTGGTTTGTAAAGGTTGTCTTTTAAACCTTTTATAAGTAGTTAGAGTGGGCAAAGGGTGTTGGGTTGTCAAGTTGACAACTTTTGTTGTCAACTTGACAACTAATTCTAGTGTTTGTCATTAACAATCAGTCAGTTAGGGGATAGTTAGAAGTTAGTTTGTAGGTTCGAGTCAGTCTTTTGGAAGATTAGAGTCTATTTGGAAGGGATCCACATGACTGGACAGGGTGAGAATGTTGTTGATCTGAAATGGATCGAGTTTGTATTAGCTTGAATCAATAAAATCAAAATTTCTCTGCACATTGGTATTCTACTGGCCTACGGGTATAGTTAATAATAGTGAATTATTGTACTTGATTTGTATGTGATCCTTGTTTAGTTTGATGTAGGAACATTTATTTGTAATTGTTTTGACTTGGCTATCATCATCATCTAATTTTTTATCAATATCAAGAATAGGCTCTATAGGATCTGTGAAATGGCTGAAGGGATGTTGAGTGAACCACTAGGCATAATCATCTGTCATGCCTGCATCAACAATATGATCTCTCATATACCAAGCCAAGTGATGAAAAACAAGAATCTCATCACGAGTAATGTGATAATCTATTTGTGGACTGCACATGGGTCTATCTACCTGTACACATTCATAAAAGGCCAAAACTTGAGGCATACCATGTACTCATCCACAATGACAGAGTACCCTATGGAATAAAAACCTCTCAATAACCAATGGATTCCTCACAATCATCCATCGAGGCATGAACATGAAGGCATATCTTGTCTATAAAGGCATATCTTGTCTCAAATTCCAAAGGTAAAGTTGGGGGAATGTGACCATTTTGGGAAGTGTGAGAGAAACTTGTAGAATGTGAAGGGTGTTGGAGGATGTGAAAAAGGAATTAAAATTTTCTTTGGAGGGGATATGTGAGTAAGAGACTCATGTGGGTCCTCACACATGTGGTTGGGTATTAGGATTGATGTGACATGAGTTGACTTGGGTGGCTAAACTAAATTGATTAAGAATGTGCAAATGATTAGAAAAATGATTAGGTGGGAGATTAGGATTAATCAGTGGGCAAGTGGGATATTTAGGAGGATATGATGGGAGGAGAGAGAATGAGTAGAGGGTTAACAAATCAAATGAATGCATTTATTTGATTAAATGAGAAATTAGCATGTGCAAGTTGGTTGGGTTGAGTTAGAAGGATAAGTTAGGTAGTTGGAATGAGGTTAGGTGAGGGTTAAAGTTAGGAGCCATGTGCTCAAATAGATTAAATAGGATTTACTTAATCATAAGTGGGGTAATTGGGATAAAGTGAATTAATTTAAAAAGATAAATGTATTTATTTAAATTAATAGAAGGAGGATTAATTAATCAAATAGTTATGTGTTGCCAGTTAGATTAATTGGACTATAGCTAATTAACCGAGTTAATTTGGCTAGAAGGTTAAAACTAATCAATTAAATACTGCATGATTATTTAATTAAAAATAAGAGTAAGAGATCTAGATTTAATTAAAAACGTTAATCAAATTTAGGTGTCTACAAGAATATCATCATTCCATCACTTGAAAGCTAAATATAAATTATTCACAATAATACATCCATTCATTGTTCTCCATCTACCATATATAAATGTCTAATGGGCCCTTGAACATTACTATTCATAAAATAACTTAAAATCCATTACTATAAAACTAATGAAAAACACTCTAGAGCCAATAGTTCAAATGTGCACAACATTATTCTAAAACCAATAAGTGGCTCACCAAAGCCAATAGTTTGAAATGCCCAACAAAGAAACAAAACATTTAAACAACAAAAACTAACAAGATATAATTGATCATAACAACTCCTTCATCCTTGCCTTTACTTGCTCCAATTGGTGCTTTACCCACAACATCCTTCCTAGCTCCTTCTCTTGCCAACATCCTTGCCCTGTATTGTCTATATCTTGACACAATCAACATTATTCCTTTCCCATCAAATATTTTTGTTGCTTTAACCTTGAGCTTGTGTTTGATTAACTTCTATTCACTTTCTATAATTTTGAATTGCATGTCACTGATTTCATTTCTAATGGTTAGGAAGTTAGTTGCTAGGTCCTTCAAGGTCTCTACTATATGTTCATTCACTTGATCAATAGATATTTCCCCATGTATTCTTACCTTGAAATTATGACCAAGATCACTACTCTTATATGGAATAACTCCATCTTCATAAAAAAAACTCTGCTTTCAGAGTAGACAAATTGTTCTTTAAATTTTCAATGTCCCAACACCCTTGATCAAAAGTTGTTGTTATCTCATTTAGTCATTCGTTTATTATAGTGACCTTCCATTCCAACATATCGACCCATGTGGTAGATTCATTCTCATCCTTCTTTTTGACTATTCTCTCAACAATCAAAAGCCCCATAGGTAACTTTGAAACTTCTTGTATGTTGTAGAAAATTATTGAGAAATTATTTCTCCCCTTTCTAATAGTCTCCACATATTTTTATCTTCTTCAAAGTTAGATTGTATACTCTTAGAGATTCTTTAGTACACAAAATTCCATTTGTTATAAGTCTGACTACCCACTTATCAAATGCAAGGGAAATAGATTGACACCTTTTCATTTGTTTCAGTTTGTTACCATCCAATCCATCAACATGGAAGGCGATGATTTCCTTGCCAAGATGATCAGTCATGTCTAACATGGAATGAATAGTGAGGTTAAAGAGATTAACTGCCTTTGGAGCACTACATTTTTCTACAGCTCAAATTTAAGCCTTTTTTACAACACATTCATACTAAATTTTCCATGGTGGATATCCCCTTCAACAATGGGTGGGCCCATATCCACCCTACTCAAGCTAAAGTTGAATTAAATTAATTAACTTTCATCCTTGTCTCCAATAGGATCCACAATTTCTAAGAATGTGTGACCAAAGGTTAGGTCAACAACCATTCTAGACATTCTTCTCTCCTTTTTGGGTTTAGGCATATCTTGCAGTAGCCTCGCTACTGTATCCACCTCTGCTTTGTATCTCTTTTTATTTTCTACAACTTTTTTTAGCCGGGGAACTAACAATGGATGCACTGGAAATGTTGGTTATTACATTGCTACAAGGTGCAACTTTGGAAGGAAGGGGAGGGAAATCATGAAGAACATATTAATCTGAACTATCAAAAAAGGTGTCAGATATGTTACCCTCACCAATTTCCTAGAATATTAAAAAATAATTTGCTTGCACATAATCCCAAAAATGGATAAATTATAAGAGGTAGAACAAACAGAAACACAAGTTTCCTAGCCCGCTTTTTATTTCAAGGACGTAGGTGCATCCTCCTCGCATACATATTTTACCTTCATATTGTTAGTGGGATGTTCTCCATCTCCTCTAGACTAGGAATTACTTATTTGGGAAATAAAAGTAAAAATTACATGACTCTTGGGTGTAACATAACTTTGAGATGCATTTTTTTCTGCAATTGTCTATCCTTTTGATGTAGATGAAGCACCACACTCTTTAATCCTCTTCTCAACCCATCCATTTTTCTCTCCACCACATGCAAGATTTGGTTTGCTACATCGAAAGTCTCCTCCTTTGACCAATAGAGGTGTGGAATAGCTTTGAGAGTGATGTTGTGATATATCTCATCAATCATATCTAAACCATTGTCAATTACATTCTCAAGAATAACAAAACCCACTCCAAAGACTTTGGCCTACTCCAACATTAACCTCATGTAGTCTCTCTTTTGGACCTCCCTTATATCTTCACAATCTTCATAGTAATCTTCTAGTTGGGGATCATGTAGATATGACTTCCCTCCATAAAAATGATGATATAAATAACATTTATTGTTATAATAAGTTCTTTGTGATAGAGGCTGAAAATTGAGCTTCGATAGAACTTTGTTTGTCACCTTGGAAACCTTATTGCTTTTACAACCAAAATATTTTATATGAATTGGAAATGGGTAACCCTTTTACTTCATTTTCTCTACATATCTAATGTTCACTTTTTCCATCTAGAAAAATAGTTCTAGGAACACTAAATAATTAGAAACATATTTAGGTAATCTGAATACACTCTGAATAGGGCATTTTTAAAACCCCCAATTCTCAAATATGAGAAACTATCAAATTGAATAAAATAGCTCCCATATTGAGTCACCAAAGCGATAAATTAAGGGGAAAACCTTTTTTTTGGTGACCCTTCAATATTTTTAATAACCACCCATGGAAGTGCATCATTCACATAGGCATAATTTTGCATGCCTTCTTTCTTCTGCAATTGTAGAAAACACTCATACACAACTTTGTCTCTGTTTGTAGATTCTACTATTTGCAAACTAGGCCAAACAAATTATCTTCTAGCAAGCATATATATCAATGCTAAAGACATATGGAACCCCCCCTCCCCCCCCCTCATCATAGCTAGCTAGTTTCTCATGCAAATTATGACTGATCAGGTTAGCCTAGTTAACCCGTTTACTTCATTTTCTCTACATACCTAATGTTCACTTTTTCCATCTAGCAGAATAGTTCTAGGAACACTAAAAAATTAGAAACATATTTAGGTAATCTGAATACACTATGAATAGGGCATTTTTAAAACCCCCAATTCTCAAATATGAGAAACTATCAAATTGAATAAAATAGCTCCCATATTGAGTCACCAAAGCAATAACTTAAGGGGAAAACCTTCTTTTTGGTGACCCTTCAATATTTTTAATAAACACCCATGGAAGTGCATCATTCACATAGGCATAATTTTGCATGCCTTCTTTCTTCTGCAATTGTAGAAAACACTCATACACAACTTTGTTTCTGTTTGTAGATTCTACCATTTGCAAACTAGGCCAAACAAATTATTTGCTAGCAAGCATATATATCAATGCTAAAGACATATGGAACCCTCCCCCCTCCTCATAGCTAGCTAGTTTCTCATGCAAATTATGACTGATCAGGTTAGCCTAGTTAATATATTCACCATCAAAACACATAATTATCATGAACTCACACATCCATAACCATAATTTCCTTAACTCTGCACTACCCACAACACAGTGTAACAAGGTGATTGCATAAAAAAATTAATTCACAATATTCTCACTTTTTAAACTTGAAGGAAGCTTATACTTGCCTTTCCTCTTAACCCCCAACAAGACACTTGTAATTTGACTGAGATGCCAATCTTTCCTCTCTAAAAGATAGTACAAACCAGACTTAAAAGATACATCTACAAATGACTCTCATTCAAGAAGGTTTAGTGCTCGCGAGACAACTTCAGGGAAAATTTTAACAAGTACCACTATAAGTTTGAATTTCATGGCTCTTAGAATTGTAATGATTGACACAAGAAACAATCAAATTAGTACAAGGAACCACAAGGGGGAAACTCACCTTCTTCAAGAAGATGACTCTTTAAAAACTTCTCATCAATCATAGAGTTATAATCTTCTTTCATTCTCCTCATAATGGCATAAACACACACATCATGTAATTATGTGTCTTTGATTCCTTCTAGGCTACTATCTATAGCTGGTGACATTAGAAAGCCTAGGGTTTGAAAGTCATGATACATAAGACAATGTATCAAGGTCTCTGCAATTAAGGTTAGCATACAATGGGTGCACCCTATAATTTCACAAAGAAAACTCATGAGCCACTCAAAAAATGACTACATATGCTACAACTCGAAGAAACTCTAGTTGCAATTCAAACATGATAGTAAAATAAAGGAGTAAACCCTTACCATAACCTGTTTGACTACATGCCTGGAAAATTTCCTCTCACCATGAAACTATAGACTTCACTATGCTACATACTCAAATTAAAAATAATCCCACAAAACTATAGCACACATTCATTTAATTTACCCAACCAACGTACACCCCTCCATTTAAAAAAATGACGCTAATATCTTTGCACCTATTTTTCCACCTCGCCAATCTTGAATCCAAGACAACTAATAGCCCTTCACATGCGCTTTACAATGAAGATTGTTTCCAAACTTAGGAATCCCTTTATGTCAGACACACTGCAAGTGGTTGCCAGATCACAAAGTTTAGAAAATTCTTAACCAAACAATTCAATGACTACCAAATTTAAATATATTCCCACCTTTCTGACATAAAAGATCATTACAACATACCTATTCCATACATCCAACACATTTTTAAAAATGTAGCTTCAAAACTCATAAATTTGAACTTAAGTCAGGCACATCATAATTGGTTGTAGGATCACACAATTTAACTTCTTAGCAAAACAACTCAATGCCAATGAAAGTTGAACACATTCTTGACATCTCAACATAAATACCATACAATTGCTACACCCTACAATTAACCCTTACTGTCCCATGAAATGATAACACAAATTCATTTAGTATACCCAACTAGAGTACACCACTCCATTTAAAAAATGATGCAAATATCATTACACATATTTCATTAATCCAAAGCAATCGCTAGCCCTTTGAAATGAACACACGTTCTAAACTCAGAAATCCATTTAGGTCGAGAACACCATAAGTGGTTGTCAGATTGTAAATTGTAGAAACTTTGTGACCAAACAACTCAACGACCATAAAATTTCAATATATTCCCAACTTACTAACACAAAGAATAATTCCCACCCACCTATTCTATACATTGAACCCATTTTTAAGAACACAAGTTCCAAACTCAGAAATCCACTTAAGTCAGACACACGATAACTGGTTGTAAGATCGCACAATTTAACAACTTCTTAACAAAACAACTCAACACCTATTTTGCCACCTCGCCAATCTTTAATCTAATGTACATTCTTGATTTCCTGACTAAAAGGATAATTATCACAAACATATACCTTACATCAAACTTTTTTTAAGAAAGCACCTTCCAAACTCAAAAATCCATATAAGTTGGCCACACCGCAAGTGGTTGTGTGATCCCATAATGCAACAATTTCTTAACCAAACAACTCAATGCCCATGAAAGTTCAACAACCAACACTACAAGATACATTGCATTTTTAAAAACACACTTAAAATCAACATCACAATTAAAACTCAACCACAAAAGTTCAACGACCAACACTACAAGATACACTACATTTTTGAAAACACACTTAAAATTGACATCACAATCACAACTCAACTCATAACTTATCCAACACAACTCTTTACACCATTGCCAACCTCACAAGAACAAATAAATTTCTCACCCTAAACAAATTCTCCACGCAAAACATTACACGTCATTACACACCTCCCGAATCAGAGAGTTATATCAACATAACATAATTGTCTCAACTCCATAGATTGTTTCCGCACCCACCCGCTTAAATCCCCATCACAAGAACAAATAACTTTCCAGCCCCAAATAACTTCTCCACATAGAGCATCACATGTCATTACTATCCCGATGAAACAACTAGAATTCCACAAGTTTCTAGCAACGTGAGACAATATTTAGGTGACACGCAAAATCTTGGGAACAAAAACACACAATCGCCCCACTATATCTGCTTTGTCAACTTTTCATATTCCATTTGCCGAAATTGAACAACTTTCTGGCTATGTGAGATAATTTTCCAGCATCACACAATTTTTCGAAATGAAATGTTCAAACTAATATCCTATAGACTAAAATATAAAAGAGAATATCAATAGTTTTTTATTTTATAAAGGTGGAATAAAATAAAATAACATAAAAAATAGGAGTCCAAAAAGAAGTTACAAAAAAATAAGTTTAAACCATATAAAACTACTATCAATATCAATAATTTAAAATATCTATTAAAATAATTAAACCTTCTAAAAATGCGATAAATGGTAATGTTAGAGAGAATCTAACAAAGTCAAAAGTAAGTGTATATGATGGAGACATGCTTATTTCACACTACCATGACTCGACAAGATAGAAATGCATTTGACTTTCCAACCCAATTATATTTCCTTTTTTCCTTGTTCACCTCTAAACCAAGTTATCATGTGATAATACCAAAATAATGTACCCTCCTTGATAACACTTTAATTAATCATTTTGTACATATTAATTATGAAAAAAAGCATCCTCTATAATTTGGGAGTGCCAAGGAATATTTCATGGACTGTTTTGACGTATTAAAGATTGTAGCGAAAATTCAAACAAACATTTTCAAATATACTCTAATAGTATAAATCTTAAGGAGAATAAGGAGAACCTTTACCTTTTCATTGTAGAAATGAGACTTCTAATTCTTCTAATTGTTTTATATAAATTAATTTTTTAAAAATAATAAGCAAATTTTTAAAAGTGTAACATATAGCTAATAAGACCTTGTAGCTATGTAGAATCTAATAGAGAATTTATTCACATAATAAGCACTGGCACTTCACTTAAGTAATCCAAACCCACTTGCAAATGTTCGTCACCACTAGTCAGTGAATGAGAAACTAACACATCTCCCTAACCTGGCACTTCGGACCCAACTGCTTGTCGCATGATCGCGTGTGGTTAGAAAGTCGCATGCGATCATGCGACCAACCGCATGATGTCACCCTACTGGTCCGCAAATCGCCTGTCAGCTTGTCGCATGCGGTCTTGAGACCGCATGCGATCATGCGACCAACATAAAAATAACTTTTCTTGACTACTGATCGGGCCCACTTGGTCGGAGTTGCACACATAAAAAGAATGTTGTCGTTAGGAAGAACTGGTGCGAAGATGTGAAGAGGTCAAAAACATAGAGGATTTTCGGGCCGAAAGTCGAAATCATCCTGAGCTTTCAGGGCGAAGGTCAAAAACATCCTAAGCTTTCGGACCAAAAAGAAGAAAACACAGAGGGTTTTCGACACTGAACCTTTTTTTTGAAACCCTGCAACAGTATTTCCTGCAACCATTCAAACTTGAATATCTCTGAGGGTTTTGTGAATTAGGTCATGCGATCTGAACTGGGGCTTGACAACATATTGAAGAACATGGGGCTTAGATCGCAAGCCATGAAACTTTGAGGATCTACTTCGCAAAAATGAAAACAAGTTACAGCTGGGTGGGATAAAAATAGAGACCTGGAAACTTGGCCAAATTTGCAGAATAGGAAATTTTGGGCAACAATACTATCCTAATTCCTTCTTTATCCTAAAGGCCTAAGCAGCCGATCCTCAGAACACGCAAATATAAACATATTTTACAAGGATTTCATTAGGTATAATATGTATACATCTGCAGTCCTTTGCACATATACATATATGCTCAAATATGTGTGAATACACTCTTATATTTCGAAGCACCTTATGAACGCATCAATAGATGCCTCTTATCTGTCTCACTCTCTCCCTATGTGGTTTAAACAAACATGAACAACCTAATAAGGAAATTAGAATATTAGTGCAGTATGGAAATATTGGCTCTACAGAGAGGAAAACATATATTGATGTAAGGTACATATAAGCCTTTGTATATTATGTTTAATGATATACAGAGCAACTATTCAAACAAGGATAAGATGTAATAGTGAATAGGTATGAAGAACTACAACAAGATATGTACAAAGCATTACATAGAGGAATATAAATCATACAGTATGTTATATCACCTCTTTTAGCATGTTGGATCAATCTCCGCATAGGTAAGGTAAGATAAGACTAAAAGTTATACACAAGTAATGCTTTCGGCATAAAAAATCACTATGCATGGTATCGGGCACTTTCTCCTTTGTGCAGATAAACTTTAATAGACAAGCATGAATTGACATTCTTTAAGCGTTGTTATCATATCTTGCAATGGTTCCTTTATCTTTTTTACATTTCTCTGAAACAGTAAACATGGAAATTAATTATACATCCTGTATATATATATATATATATATATATATATATATATATATGTTCTTATATATATGTATATACATATAAATGTATATGTTTTGATCACTGCATATGCATATATAAACATGTATATATATATAAATATGTATATACATATTTATATATAATCATTTATATACATATAAGTAAATATAGATAATCACTGTATTTACATATATGTATATAAAGAAGATCAAGGTATATACATATATGTAGATAAGCATGTATTTATCTCTTTAGATAAGCTTGTATATATCTTTTTAGCATAAGTCAATTATTACAATGTTGAATGATAGATGATCTCTTTAGTATTTGACAAGTTGTAACTCTTCTGTAAGATCTCCTTGCTGAGATAGATGGCTGCCTCTCTCAACAAGTAAGAGAAGCTTGGTTGACTTAGAAAATTTCTTTCCAGGATTTTAACCAGTTTGGCTATCAGAATTAGTAGAAGCACCTTAAATGAGCACAGATAAGGGCATATCCTCATAATAGTAGCAACACTTCTATATGCAGATAATAATAAAGAAATAAAAATGGATATGATGATACTTCTGTTCACTTTAGATAGCATCATTATCTAAACTTTTGCCCATGTCAGCATCATATATATATATATATATATATATATATATATATATATATATATATATATATATATATATATATATATATATATATATATATATATATATATATATATAGAGTGCGTAAAAGATATGCTCAAATAGTATACAACACAGGCCTTACTTGAATTGCTGAATAACATTTGAGCATATATCCTGAGATGGGAGAATCAAATTATATTAGTTCAAGAAGCTGATGTTAATCCAACTAAAAGTAGATTCATAATCTTTAAATACTAAGTGAACTTCATAGGATATGTTAAATATAATTGGAGGTTCTCCTTTTTACTTATATGATACATTGGAATGTCAGGTTTAAGTTATGAAGAGTCTAGCTTATTTATGCATTAATTCTTACAGTACAACAGATATCTCAGAGACAAAATAAAAGAAGGTTATAGTATTTTTGCTGTCTTTACATAATCACTTTTTTAATATTAACCCTTGATTAGTTGGAGTGGTAGAGTTTTGCTGTGTTTTTCAGGAGGACACATTCAAGAAGCTACCTTTAGCACCATATGATATATCTCCAGCATGGATGTATACAAATTCACATACTTAATGATGTAACGATAAAATGTATCATTTAAAAGCAGCAATGGAAGAGTTGTATTTGTATTTACTCGATATTATCGAGCAGTGGATATGCCCACTGAAAGGAGGTAATTTGAATAGATATAAGACTCATCTTGTATAAAAAGTGGGGATGCCCATGAGGAATATGTAATAATAAAATCTTGACTATGGTTGAGTCGTGGGTATGCCCACGTAAAACTGTATAAGTACAGGACCTCGGGTCCCGGGCTAGGCTGGAGGTTTTCTCCACCCCGCTCTTTCCTACCAGCACCCGCAGCGAGCGGGGTCACATGTATTAAATTTTTTTATATAATAATAAAATTTTACAGGGCTTCGGCCTTTTACCGATTAAAAAAAAAGAAGAAGAAGTTTATTTAGATCTTAGATTCTTTTTAGAAGTTTTTGATCTCTAAATAAGATCTTATTATAGTTTATTTTTTGAATTTTATTTAATTCTAATTATTTAGATAATTTAATATTTGATTGAGGCACTTGTTTCTTACTTTATAACAATGTATTTTATGTTGTTTCTTATCTTATTTAGTTTTTTCACTCTTGCTTGCTTTCCTAGCCACTGTTTGGTGGTCTATTGGTTTGCTTTTCCTTTTGCTGTACATTTCCAGTCCCTTAGACCCTTGTTGGTCTCTTGTTAGACATTAATAAATTTATCTTATCTTATCTTATCTTATCTATGTATAACTATCTTGAAATAAAATAGTCAATATTCATTTAGTTATTTTTATTTATTTTTATATATAAATTTATGTTTAGAGATCATGTTTATTTTATTTATGAGGATTTAATTTTTTTATTATACTAGTTTTTGAATATTACTTTTTCTATAGATAAGAGAAAATTTTATTTTGATATATAGCTTTTATTTGTTTATTGTTATTTGTATCTCCTGGATGTTTTTGATGTATGATTTTATTATAAAATTTTGTTTTCTGAATGTGTTTATTGATTCAAACATGAGTTAGTAATTCTATATGTAATATCTTTTATCAAAATCTATTTGAATCAAATTTTAACAATTTCCTCATTCTATATTAAATCATATTTGTGTTTCTATTCTCTAGCATGGATAGAAGGTATGGTCTTGTTTATGATTTCTAAATTTCAAATTGTTGGTTTTTAAGTCAACATTTTAGGGATTTCACTAGTACCCCTAAAAAACAAGTGCTAATAGAGTGAGATACTACCTTAGTGAACTTTTACATGGGAATTGGTCATATTATTATGAATCACAAAAAACTATCAAACATTAAGAATTTTTTTCTTTTTTCAAGAATTATTTAGCATTCCTCATCTACTAGCACATGATATCAACACCAATCCATAATTAACATTCATTACTAGAGTGTATATAAAGGTATCCATCTAATACAATCACTCATCTACTTGCATTGGGCTTTAGGAACATTCAATCATCAACCCAACACAATTCATTTTCATCACTCACACTGGCATTCAATACCACCACTCACATTGGTATTCATTATGATTGTTTATCTTTCTTTATTATTGTTGAATCAATCCAAGGAGCTTGAATAAGGGTTAAGGAAGTCGATTACATTTCAAGACTTGTCTAGAAGACATTCTTATCACCACATTATTTTCCTTTACTAAATATTTAATAATACTTTTTATAGACAATAAAAATTTATTTTGACAGAGCATAGAATTGAGCCATGAAGATAAAACCATGCTAGTTGGAATTGATTGTAGGCTTGGTTATGTCTTGTGTTCTCATATTCTTAGACCATTTTTCTTAGTTAAAGAGTCTTGCAAACATGCCTATGTTCAAGTTAGAGGATAAGATTGAGATTATGCCATTTGAAGGAGAAGTGAATATGAGCGAAATTGATTATTTGTTGGCACAATTGAAGGTATAATTTAGTTTGCATTCACTTCCAAAAATGAAAATAATTCCTTTTCTAGGTTTAGAGTGGAAAATAATGCCTTAACATGGTTTGAGAATTTCTTGTAGTTTATGGCATTGAAGAAATACAAGCCCCTATAAGTTCTTGAGAACAATGAGAATTTAATCAATAAACAATTTATAGATTATTTGTCACAAAGTAATTATGTACATAGATTGAGAACTCTTAAATCCAAGAGGGTCAAAGCATACAATTACATACCAATGAATTCCATAAAAGATCTATACAAATGGAAAAACATGCATAGATGAATAAGTCCTAATGAAATGCATAGGAGGACTTTATGCTTACCTTTATAGATTTATTTTCTTTCCAATATGAAACATGTGTCCAAATTCATTTCTTTGAGGTAGACTAATTCATAAACTAAGCACTAATAACATTTTATTATGCATGACTACTCTAAAAATCTAAAAAACATGAAATGCTAGTGTATTAACTTCTAAACAACACAATAGTCATAAAATAATATTCAAACATCATCACATATGAAACATTATAATAGATAATACATACTATATAATCTTATCCAATATTATAAATACCTCACATAATTAATAATACATACTAGATAAAGGAGTAAATGTATCTAGATTGCTCTAATATAATTACTAGTGTACACGTGACATGTTACTACATACACATTGACAAATACACCGACCTTAAGATGATTACAGATTTACACATCTCCCAAGATTTGTCCTGATCTTTAATTTGTCCACTCATTTAAATAGGTGAATATACAGGTACAAAAAAAGCCCAAAACTTTCAAATTCAAGTTTACCTCTAGGCCCAAGACAATTCCCTTCCTTATAGCCATTAATTTATGAATTGAGTGCAAATTGTGTTGATTTTTGTGCTAGGGTGTTGTATAAAACAAAAATTATAATTCATATTAAGCATCCAAGAGTCATTCATGCATCATACAACGTTATCACTCAAGTATTATGATGCCATCACATTGTTAACTTATAAAATAACATGCATTTAGTGAGAGATTAGGGCATATTCCATATTTGCTTGTGTCTTTAATCTTTACTCCAAAATCATTTAATACAGTTTGAAAAATAGTGAAGGTGCGAGAGAGTGCTTTTGGATGAGATCTTGTAGTATTTTCTTTTCCATTAACATTTTATATCATACTCTATGTTTTGTCCTCAAGAAGACAAGACATTGGTATATCACACAATGTGAGTCAAAACATTGATGCAAAAGCTACTATATAATCTCAACCAAAAGTACACCCCCTCAGTGTCATGCATTATGTAAATATTGTCTTTAAAAGGAGAAGATCCTCAATAAACTTTGAAATATTCATCAACACTACTTACTCATTAAGTAGTAGTTCATATAATTAAGGTGAAAAGATTTCCAAAATTTAAAAGTACACAATTTATTTCTACAAACACAAATCAAATCAACTAGAATAATTTTTTTTGGAAATAGATGGATTACATAGATGTTGACATCTCAGTCTTTATACACCAAGAATATGAATAAGTACACATCTAAACTAGAAGCTCTTATTCAAACAAGTCTTCAAAGATTTGAACATATTTTTATCACATACCATCATTCTCGCTAATTGTACTCATCCAATTGAATTTACAACTCTTTAAACAAATTAAACTAAACACCCTTTTAACATTTTTATCATTTTAACCAATAAACTTATAAGAATCAATTGCTTACTTGTTGGAACACCCTTTTAATCTTTTATCATTTTAAACGACTAACTAATAAACTTACTAATTAGATAGATTAAGACTATGAATCCTTAAACTGATCAGTCTCCTAGGCCTTATTAAACTCCTCCCTTCATTCATTCAATTGCTTGCTTTTTCGAGTTTTGGAGCTTCTGCCTTTACCTTTCATATTAAATGTTGTTTCAATTTCGTTTTGCACGACTTTAATATCCCGTTCAAAAAACAAATTGAAAAGACTAATCATGTATACGTGGAATACAGAAAGCAATTGGATAAGTGGCAATTATTATTCGCAAAATATCTGATATATTATTGGGTTGTTTGGCCCCAGGCATTGTGATTTTGTGAGGCACGCGTGCTCTGTCCCAATGATCTGTGGATACCTGAAATACCCCGGCATACAGAAACCGACCAACCATCAAAAGTTTATCCACATCTCTTTGCTTACGCAATTCTCAATATATTAATGATAATGGAGTGGGCGGCTCAGATTTTTAGGTGATAATTTCAAGAACAAGGCCCTGTTTTAAAATGGAGTTGGAGAGGATGCTAATCAGACCACAATAATTTAAAAACTACAATGTGCTATTTGCTCGATATTTTGACTTAAGCTGTCGCTTAGCACGAATAATTTCATGGTAGGCCCTGTATTTGTCAGCTGAGCCCACCCAATAAATGTGAAGAGACGACGCTGTCTTCTTTGCCAGTTTACATTATCAGATGAATGTACAAGTAACTTTTCCTAATGCTCCACATTTTTTTGAGTACCCATTAAAACTTATATAATTTTTCCCGACACCCCGTTTTGCTTTCTGATTCAATGAGCCATTTAATTTCTTGACAGTTCTCCTTGGTTTATATCGGTGCAAATCAATTTTCTGCTAGATTTTAGCAGGTTCCACCATATAGTTTAGGCCCGAATACTTTCCAGTACACCCAAGAAGACGCCTCAAGACTTTATTCTTAGTTACTCAACTAGGTAAATAAATAAATGATTGGTTTATGGTTGAAGGCATCTCCTTGTCAACCGATCCCGACAGATTGCTGCAAATATCTGACATGTGCTTTTAGGCTTGAGCGTCTTTACCGTTGGTGTTATATAGTATTTCAGTCACAGTTTTGATGTCCATATATACATTGAAGGATCTAGATACCCTGTTATAAACTGCTTATCTGCAGAAGCTGCGGGAACTTTTCGGGAATATAAGGAAGGTGACTGGTATCTGCAGAAGGACCTTGTCAGAGAAGGAAGGATTGAGATTTGAAAACCCATCTGGATATTGAGTGATTGCAAGTGTCTATGAGATGAATTCTTTAGGTCAAATTGAACTGTAGAACTCGTAAAGGTATATTTACTTGTTTAGAAGATTGTTTCTATGGCTATTCAATTTTAAATCATTTTTTATTGAGTTTTGTTAGATTGTTTTGATTTCGTATTTTGTGTTTTAGGTTATAATTTAATGTATTGCTGCCCTAAAATTTAATTTATCCTTTTCTTCATTTATTTAAGTAACTTACAGAGTATTTGTTCCCAGGTTGCTTTTGGTTGGGCACATCTATCTTGAATGAGTTGGTTCTCAGCTTTACAACATGGTTAAAGTCTGAATGGTTTTCAGAACATTGAATTTTTTAAATTTGTGATGGAAATATTGTGAGGGTTTCGCTGCCATTAATAGTACACTTACTTGAGGTCTTATTGTCTTTCACTAGCAAAACATCGATATCTTTATACCCATTTGCAGACTCAAAGATTAATGATATTTGGTTTCCACTTCAATTCTAACTGGCATTTGATAGGTTGTCACTAGTAAAACATTGAAATTTGGATGCCCGTTTTCAAGGACGAGGCTTTTGAAGAGGAGAAAAACATCACATTCTGATTACCTCTTTCAAGCCTGATTAAGCTTTAGGGGAAGAAGATCGAATTGTCTGGACACCGCTTTCAATCCTAATTGAATTTTACAGAGCAGAGACCTAAATCAACTGATCCGGGAAGACTGATTTTTGTTTTAAATCTTTAAGAGGGCAAATACTTGTAATAAAAATGCCTAATTGGCAATTGAGTGAATCTCAAAGGACAACGGATGAAAACCAGGAACAAAGTTGAAGACTATAAATGCAGGACTATACTGTAGATATTGTTGAAATTTATTTTATATTTAGTATTCAGAGATTGAATTCAGCTTTCACATATCATGGATTGAATACTCTTCAGGAGATGATCTAGTTAAAACTGTTGGGATTTCATTATGAGTGGGACAAATTTAAATTTTCTGACCGAGTTTGAAGAGTAATCATTTTGTTTTGTTAGTATACCCACTTTAAGGTTTTTGAAAAGCATTGACAATACGGCTCTGATTAGAGTATATTGCTCCAATACCATCATTGTGTATTGGGTGCCAAAGAGTTTAATCAACGAGTTATGGGATGTGAGCTACTTGTCAAAGACAGCAGGATGTCCACTGAATCGAGTAGCAGCCAACTACTGGAGGAATCTTTGAAGATGCCTTATTCAAATAGCATACGAGAAGCCCTTGACCAGTATGAGTACAACTTTGTCATAACAGATCCATACATTTTAGACCACCCAATAGTGTATGCTAGTGAAGGTTTTCTGAAAATGACAGGGTATTCCAGAGGAGAAGTGCTTGGTAGAAATAGCAGGTTCCTTCAAGGACCTGAAACTGATAGGAGAACTGTGCTAGAAATTAGAGAAGCGATTAGACAAGAAAAGTCTTGTCAGGTTAGCATTTTGAATTATAGAAAGGATGGAACAACCTTCTGGAATTTTTTCCATTTGGCTCCAGTGTTTTCCAAGGAGGAAGGTCGAGTAATTCATTTTCTTGGACTGCAAACTCCCATATCACAGTGTTCACATGTTTGTAGATCAGCTGCCACCAACATGTTTTCTTGCAGTTCAGATAGGAATCACCCTACATGTGTAGGAAAGGATCTTTTCAGCCAGCATGCATCAAGTGCAAATTCCTCAAACAATTTAATTTACTTTGGTTCATGCCGAAGGGAGTTCTTCAGGGATTGCCCAGTAGACATGGGCCATGGCGGAATATACAATTCGTTTGCTGAGGACAGGAATAAAGGTTAGAATTGGTTAGTTGATCTATATATAGTTCCAAGCCTTTTGCAGGAACTTTCTGGTCCTCTGCAAGGCTGATTGTCTCTTTGTTTTCTCCTAAAGGGCATTCTTTCATCTGACTGAGGTATACAGGTATAGAAGAGAAACATACATGTGAAGCTAAGGAATCTGACAAGCAAAAAGCATTAACTGGTGTAACCAATATTTTGTCCGAATTGGCTCACTTAAGCATGTTAACAAGGAAGACTGTTTTGAATAGAAGATGTGAATCAGCAGATCTAGCGAGATTAACACCTATTAGTTCATCTTTATCAATTGCACTGAGCAGAATACAACAGAGCTTTGTACTGTGAGTATTCATACCTACCAGTAAATGAATTTCTGACGCATTTTCAATACTTAACCTAGTTTTAAAGAAATTTTTTCCATCGGTTTGTTTGGTAGCATTGTCTTAATGATCTAGCTTGAGTCATAATTTTTTCTTGTGTGTTTTACAGAGCTGACCCCCACTTACATGACATGCCCATTGTGTATGCGAGCAATTTATTTTTACAATTGACAGGTGCGATTTTATCATAGTGACTAATTTCTTCTTAGAAATGCCATGCTAAATTTTGTCAGAGCAATAGATTTCTAGTAACTTTATGTTCAGTTTGACTGTATGCAATTTTTCTAGCTTTCCAAAGTAAGTGAATTAGTATACTTCACCCAATCAAGGGTGAAGAAGGATGAAGAGAAGCTAAGAATCTAAGGAGTGTAAAAGTTGAAGTAGAAAACAAAAAACTTATCAAGTCTAAATAACAATGTGAGCACGGGTCTTGGTGCTGTATACTTGGCATCTTCTGTAGCCATAATGAATGGATGGAACTTAAAATTTAAATATAAGTGCACTGCATATATTCTTATGCTACTAACTTATTCATGGTTTATAGAACAGTGCCATTTGCCTGGGTATGTCTCAGGTAGGGCAACTTTTATGGTTTTATCATGTCTTAAATGTTCCTGGAAATGGTCTTAAATATTTGCATGTATGTTAATGGTGCGGCCGATATTGATAAGATTGTGAAAGCTTGTATGGCATGGCCTCCCTGTTAGGAACCCCTTTCTGATATATGTTCTAGGTATTAGTAAATCGAGGCTAGGGTGTATATGCTTTGTAAATCATTCCACTATTTAATTAGAATAAAAGCATCTATCCTACACGTGTGGGGAAGTGGTAGGTACAGGTAGTTGAGTGCTATATATTGTATTTGGAGCTGTTGCTTTACTGGAGGATTACTGTCTTGAAGTGGCGCCATGAACATTAATACAACTACATTCTCTTTCCCATATTACATTCTCTTTCCCATATTCTAGGTATTGTTCTCTTGTTTTATATTAGTGGATTTGTTTTACATTTGCAGATTTCTTGTCCTCATTCTATGCTTTTAATGAAAATGACGTGTGATTTACAGTTTAGAATGTTTCAAAACACTGGATTTTGGCTTGGGAAAAAAGGCCGGAATGTGTAAAGTCAAGATGTGAAAAGTATGTGCACACAATAGGCTTCCAAAATACTGACAACTGCATGGCATACACTTATTAGCATAGTTACCAGTTGGAAAAAACTGATTTTTTCAGGAGTTACAAAGATTTGGAAATCTGGATTTCTAAAAAAAAAATGATAAAATTTATATAGGAATTGATAGGTCTAAATTTAATCAGACAAATGTGGCCAGTCCAAAAAATCTGGATTCGGTCAGATTTGAACCAGATACATCAAATTTTGTGTCCATTCTTTTTAGCACCTGTGTTGTAAAAATTTACTTGGGCTTATAATTCATTGACTTGAAAATAATTCTAGGATTAAATTCAGGGCATATATTCCATTTACTCGGAAAAATAATAATTGATGATTTAGTTCATAATAATGGTTACTATCTTCCATATGTCTTTTGACCAAGTTTAAGCTAAAAGATTACATCCTAATGAATTAAAAAAAGTAGAAGGCTTTGGTGGCTCCCTTTCAAAAATGTTTTCCTTCTTTACCCAAATACTGCTCTTTTATAGTGCTAATCGTTTACAAATATCTTGTTCCCACAAGCACTGACATGGGACCAATACTAGCTCCTGCGAACACAACCATAAGAGTAATGTCAGCTTCTTTTGAGCAACCACCTATGGAAGACCAAGAGTCACAACTTAGAAATCCACTTATTTAGAAACCACCTCCATTAGAAGCCAATTATGCAAGACCAAGAATCACAACTTAAAAGCTCCATATTAGATGTCCCATTAGTATTTGTACTTGGGTCTACACATTGAAAACTTAATGCTTTAAGTTTTTAACCAATCAAGGTCAACCCCTTGCACCTTTCTCCAAATATTTGAAAATGATTTTTTAAAATTTAGCAAATGTGGGAAATACCTTAATACAGTTTTCAAGATTAGAAATAGATTCATGTGTTTTGAGCTTTCTACGCCTGCTGACTATTTATTGAATATTTTCTCTAGTGGAGATGTGATGGATGGGAAATACATTATTTGGACAAAAGAAAGGAACAGAAAAAACACAGGAAATTTATTGGGATGGATAGGAAGGACCTTTAGGTTTATGAAGATCTTTATTTGTTGACTTTGCAGCTAACAATATTTTCAAGGACATCAAGCCTTGTAAATAAAGACACACTAATTCAATCTATGGCGTTACTTTCAGGTGGAGTGCTTGCAGAATTGAAATAGTTGAAATCTTGCTCTTTTGTACATTCAATTTGAACCTCAATTTAGAGATTGAACTCTTGACTTGTATCTAGATGGATTTTTTTCATCTATATGCACTTTAGTGTTTGTAAATGCAAAGAAAAGGAGGTCACTCTCATGTGCATCTTGGAATTATGGGATGCTACAGCCTTGAAAAGAACCATATGCACAAATACCAAGTTGTTTAAGTGGGCAGTGATTAGGTAACGCTCCCTATTTTCAGCCCTGCAGTGTTAGAGGATCACAGTTTTGACCAGATTGACTGTTTGATTGTGCGTATTGAACCAAAGTTGCAGGATCCTGCAAACTGAAAAACAAAGACACTATCTTTTGCTGCATTTATTAAATGTTCTCTATGAAGGAAGAAACTCTCTCTCTCTCTCTCTCTCTCTCTCTCTCTAATTGACCTTAATCTGGGAATGAACTCATCTCCCATGTTTTCGAATTTTCACCTTTGGTTGAAAAGATTTCTATAATTTTTTCCCTTTCTCAATTTTTTTCTTTACTTGTTTTACATATTTTTAACCTCCCATAGTTCATTTTTGCCCGATCAGTTTGCTTGATCTCTCTCTTTCTCTCTCTCTCTAATTGACCTTAATCTGGGAATGAACTCATCTCCCATGTTTTCGGATTTTCACCTTTGGTTGAAAAGATTTCTATAATTTTTTTCCTTCCTTAATTTTTTTCTTTACTCGTTTTACATATTTTTAACCTCCCATAGTTCATTTTTGCCCGATCAGTTTTGCTTGACATATTTCACATTTTTTAAACCTTTCACGTTTCAGTTTTTATGCACATGGCTACCATGTCTTGAACAATAAATTGCTACTGATGATGTAAAGTAGAAGAGGCTTGGTTCATCTGCCTGGCAGGTTCTGGAAGAAAGGATTTCCATTTGTCCAAGGGGAAACCTCCCATTGTTCATTTTTTCATGATTAATTTGAGCTCACTATATTTCACATTCTTAAAACCCGTTTCTTCTTTTTATGAATATGGCTACTATTTCATGAAAAATAATTTGTTACCGATAATGTAAAGTAGAAGAGACTTGGTCTATTTGTCTAATGAGATCTGAAAGAAAGGATTTCTTTCAGTACAAGGATGAAATTCTTTACGGAAGGAAAATTTGAGTATGTTAACAAGATGCATCACAAAGCTTAAAGTTTCAAATCTGCAAGCACTCTACTGAAGATATCCTGATATCGATTACTGTCATGGAAGGCATTCTCTTATGAATTTACATTTGTTGTGTAAACCAAGAACTTCAATTACCTCGCATTTAGCATTTCTGATGAAAAAATGTGATGAACAATGAATGCTTAACTTTTTTTCCATAAGAAAATCTACATTCAGGGGAGAGTGGAGGTGAGCAGTGATTAAATAGATAAAAGTTAAAATGAAAGGTCCTAAAGGGATCAAGTGGGGGGCCCAAAATGAACTTCCTGAAGGTAGTTGCTGAAAGATTTATAAAGGGCTCAAAGGAAGGGTCCTCAAGAGCCCAAATGTTTTGAACAATGTTCCACAGGAGCACATCTCTGCCCTTCTTCACCATCCACGCCCTGACATCCTTGCCCCATTGTATTTTTCTATTCAAGCATTGTTCCTAGGATTCTGCCGGTACTTCTATATGTCTACTATTTATGTTCATGCCTTTACTATCTCTCCTAGAAGGGGGCTTGGTTAAACACAATTTCCAAAGGAAGGGACTTTGAAAAGTGTAAATGAAAAAGGTTATCACTGTGAGAGAAATATTGAAGTAAAAACCATTGGCAATGTGTATTAGGCCCAGCATTATGCGACTCTAGGCTTGCACATATCCTACTTAGAAGGGTTTGAACAAGTATATTAATGATCTATAGTACAGGCTGTAGGCTACTTGACCCTATTTAGGGTTGCTTTAGTGATGATATAAGAGGTCAATCTTCTAATTGGGTTTTAAATTTTAATTGATTTTTGAAGGACCATAGCATGTGATGTTTGCCTTGCCGAAAATACTTTTAATAGTTAAGCATCTTTAATCTTTAAACTTTTTCTTTTCTCTTTTTGTTATTACTTTTTGGGAGTTAGATGTCAATCATTGGTATAATGTAATGTCCCCGCTATGATTAAATAATTTAATTAATTATTATTTGTTTGTATGGCCTTGAAAGTTAATTGTCATATCTTTCGGGCCCTATTTATTAGGTTAGTTATTATTATTTTGGCCGTGTTAGCACATTTGTAATCCTTAGAGAAGTTTCCTAGAGCCATTTATAAGCCCAAGCTAGTTATTGTTGTAGGTATGTGAATTTGATATTTTATTTGTATTTGCGAACTCCAGTTGGAAGTTCTGCGTGATTTGTCGTTTCAAAGGTGCAAGATCCTCCCTACCCTGGCACTTTGCAGTTTTGGTGGGAGTCACTCCTCACCCTATTGTACTTGTAGCTCAGAGTTAACAAATCTTCCATTGAAGATCTATTAGATGTAATTTCTTCGTGTTCTAAGAATATCGATTTTCTTGTTCTTGGCGATTTACTTTGGATACATAATATCTTGTTGATCTGCAATATTATTGCGCTAACTTTTCGAAGGTGAGAGCTTTAACTCAAAACTTGCACGACCCTACCATACGACATAGTATCCAGGCGTACAGGTGGCAATGAGGTCATTTGCTGCAGTCCATACATTCCAAGGTAGATCAAAGGGTGAGCATTAGGCATTGTACGACAAACTGCCAGACCGTATGAAAGAGAGTTGAATTAGTAGACTTGTCGTACATCATCATTCCTGCATTGGCCATATGGACTCAGCAGCAAGGTATGTGCTCCATACACACACCGTATGGGTGTATTAACTGCACCATACAGGCTTATTGCCCCATCGTTTGGGTGGAATCACTTTCCACTGTGAGCATTAGGCATTGTACGACAAACTGCCAGACCGTATGAAAGAGAGTTGAATTAGTAGACTTGTCGTACATCATCATTCCTGCATTGGCCGTATGGACTCAGCAGCAAGGTATGTGCTCCATACACACACCGTATGGGTGTATTAACTGCACCATACAGGCTTATTGCCCCATCGTTTGGGTGGAATCACTTTCCACTGTATGGCATCACCACACCACCGTATGGGCCAGACATCTTCCCACCGTACAGTGAGGATAATCATCATACGACACTCTGCCATACAATTGACCGCTTGACTTTGTTGATGGAGGTCATTCTAGGGGTGTTGCATGCAGGTACATTATAGTGGTATCAAAGTTGGTGATTCCGCCAGCCTGTCGGGTAGTGGATGCAGAAGGAGCTCATAGTATATACCAAAAGGAGATACTATTCTACAGATTGAATCGGGGAACCACAGGACCCTACTGTTGAAGTCATGGCACTGTTGAGGGAACTAACCCGAAGTCAAGCTCAACTTAATGAAACAATGGTCAGAGGGGAACAACAACAAAAATTCATGGAGGATACATTGTGACAATTGGCCTTGGGTAGAACAAAGGGAGATTGTAATGGATAGGGTGATAATTCGGTCACTGGAAGGTTGAACCCACTGCGCCCACATTCTCGACCATTGATGCCGACATTTCCCTAGAGGATAGAAGCACCTCACGGAGAGCAAGAACCCACTTTCTAGGAGTTGCAAGAGCAATTAAGACAAGACTGGAAGGATGCAAATCTTGAGGGAGATATATCCTTGAGGGATTATGTAGATCTTCAAATGAAATACTTGGGCGGCAAAAGTTGTGGCTACTACAACGGTGATATCAAATGGAAGGTTGGCAAGATAAATTTGTCATCCTTTGATGGGACTGGGGCAACATCGGCTCGAGCATGGGTATAGAAAGTAGATACCTACTTCCAGCTTAACCCAATGCCTAAAGATGAGGCCATCAAATTTGCAGCACTTCATCTGGAAGGAGTCACTCACGAATGGTGGCATCATGGAATGGTCACCCTCGACCACGATCAAGTAAAACTTCATATGCTGAATTCACAGAGAGGCTTATAGACCATTTTGACGGAAAGGATCCGGAGCTCAGTTTTAAGGAGTTGGCTCAATTGAAGCAATCCGGACCAGTGGACAACTACATTGCAGAATTCTAGAGACTGTCTGTGTTGGTGAAACATATCTCAGAAAGGAGGCTGGTTGTTTTGTTCATGGATGGATTGATGGAACCCTTGAAGGTTTGGGTAAAAGGGTTCAACCCCAACACGCTCATGGCAGCAATCAAGAAGGCGCGACACATGGCTACATCTTCTTCCAGAAATTATTCACATGCCAAACCACCCCTCGCCCCCACCCCGAAGAAGAAAGATAACAAAACCTATTTGAAGAAGTCATCATTGGATGAGGCCACAAAATAGGAGCCTAGGAAACTCTGTTACACTTGTAGGGAGCCATGGGAGCCAAGGCACCGATGCTTAGGCAAGGGGAAGATCCATTACATTGAGATGACATCCAACGACGAGGAAGAGATTGAGGAGTCTAGGCAACCAAAAGAGGAGTCTACATAAGAAATAAATCATGTGGAGAGAATTTCCACGCTGGTATAGAGGGGTGGTGTCATTGCTGCACTAGCTGGCACCCCAAGGTGTAGTGTGTTTTGGGTACATGGTACACTCTAGGGACATTGAGTTGTAATTAAGCTCGACAGTGGGGCCTCGCTCAACTTCATCAACTCATCTCTCGTCACCCGAAGAGGTTTGCGCATAGAAGAACATGAAGGGTTCGAAGTCAAGGTGGTAGGAGGAAATCTCTTGTCATGCACTTATCTGGTTCCACAATTGAGCATTCAATGGATGGAGACCCTTGACCAGTACACATAGAGCTTCAAGAGGATGGAGTTCTCATTCGAAGTGGATGACAAGAAGGTGGTTCTAAGAGGAATGTCGAATGGCGGCCCGAGGGAGATTTCAGCCAAACACATGGAAGAAATTTTTAGACATGATGAGGTCGTCTGGGCGGCACACTGCTTGGTCTCGACTAAACCCTTGAGGAGTCAACAAGCATACTACCATGACGACGAGCTTCAGGTGTTGGGCAAGCACAGTTTGGTTTTTACTGACATTCCACTTGGTATTCCCCCACATAGGCTTTGAGCACACCATCAAGTTGGAGGAAGGAGCCAAGCCTGTTATCACCACGCTCTATCACCATCCTAAGAAGTTCAAAGAAGAGATAGAGAAGATGATCCGGGAACTCCTCGACAAAGGATGGATTAGGCCCAACTCTAGTCCCTTTGCATCCTCAGTAGTTTTGGTAAAGAAGGACTGGTCTCTCAGGATGTGTGTCAACTACTGTGCATTGAACAAGAAGACTATCAAGAATTGATACCCCACTCCCAGAATCGATGAGTTGTTGGATGAACTACATGAAGCAGTGTATTTCTCCAAAATTGATCTTCGCTCCAGATATCACCCGATCCGCACGAGGGAGCAAGATGTCAAGAAGACAGGTTTCTGTTGCCACTACAGATACTACGGGTTCTTGGTCATGCTGTTTGGGTTGACCAATGCTCTTGCATGAACCACATCTTCAACAAGCAATTGCGCAAGTTTTTGTTGGTATTCTTTGATGACATACTCCTTTATAGCAAGACTTGGGAGGAACATTTGAAACATTTGGACGAAGTATTGGGGATCATGGAGTTGCAATCATTGTTTGCCTAGAGATCCAAATGTGAGTTTGGGATGATCGAGATTTTGTAGTTGGGTCACATCATTAGTGCTCGAGGGGTACATGTACGTTAGGAGAAGATTCGGGCTGTCCTGGACTGGCTGAGCAGGCGCAACACACCTTCGACAAGTTGAAGGAAGTCATGAGTACGTGTTCGATACTGGCACTACCAGACTTCACTCGCCCCTTCATCTTGAAGTGCGATGCGTCAGGTGAAGGCATTGGAGACTGTCACCCCATCGTGTTCGAGAGTCAGAAGCTCTCGGGAGCAGAACAACTATACTCCATTTATGACAAGGAGATGCTTGCCATCATGCACGCACTTGCCAAGTTTCGTCAGTACCTTGTTGGAGCAAAATTTGTTGTGCGGACAAACCACAACCATTTGAGATATTTCCTGGAGTAGAGGGACTTGAATGAGCAACAATAGAAATGAGTGAGTAAAATCCAAGCATATGATTTTGATATTGGGTACGTAAAGGGCAAGAATAATGTGGTAGCTGACGCCTTATCAAGAAGACCTGCTGTATGTTCGCTATCAGAGATCTCGGTAGATTGGAAGGCACATCTGCTGGTGGAGTACTCCAAGAATTCTTTTGTGTGCAAGATGGACAAATACAGGATGATAGGTACAAGGTGGTTGATGACATCATCTACTACAAGGATAGATTCCATTTAGTACTTGAATCGAAGATGAAGGAGAAGATTCTGAGGGAAATTCACGACTTGCCTCTCGCAGGTCACCCAGGCTACCTCAAGACATATAGGCAAGTGTGAGTGAGGTTCACTTGGAGGGGACTTAAGGATGACGTCCTACAGTACGTACGGGAGTGTTCCACTTGCCAACAGAATAAATCTAAGCATAGCTTGCCTGTAGGATTACTATAGCCCTTGCCAATACCTGAACAAAAGTGGGAGAGCATTTCGATGGATTTCATCACTGGGCTTTTGAGAGTGCAAGGGAGAGATTGCATTTATGTTGCGGTGGACCGCTTGACCAAATATGTCTATTTCTTTGCCATTCCCACAGGATGTCAAGCAACTCAAGTGGGTGAGTTGTTTTTTGGGGAAGTGTTCCACTTGCACAGTCTTTAGCGGAACATAGTCAGTGATAGGGATAGCCATTTCCTCAACACCTTTTGGATGGAGTTATTTCTGTTGGTAGGAACAGAGTTGTCGCTGAGTACGAGCTACCACCCACAGATGGATGGTTAGACGGAGATTGTGAACAAATGGCTGGAGGGTTACCTTAGGAACTATGTTTCGGCACAACAGAAGGTGTGGGTTCGTTGTTTGCACTTAGGAGAACATTGTTACAACACTATCTATCATATGTCGATAGGTATGTTGCCTTTCAAGGCACTTTATGGTTATGAGCCTTTGTCTTTTGTGGATCTGGCATTAGGTGACAGTTGTGCATGAAGAGCCAAGGACTGGCTGCAAGAAAGCTTGGATATCCTGAGGTCTCTCAAGGACAACCTGCAGAGGGCTCAGAATCAGCAGATGTATGCCGACTGACACAGGGTAGAGCGGAGCTTTGAGGTAGGAGATTTGGTTTACCTTCGTAAACAGCCATATAAACAATTGTCCTTGAAGAAAAGTGGTGCCGAGAAGTTGAGGCCGCGCTTCTATGGACCCTACAAAGTGGTTTGAAGGGTGGGTGAAGTTGCCTACGAGCTGGAGCTTCCCGAGGGAAGTCAGATTCACATTGTCTTTCATGTTTCATGCCTTAAATTGGTAGTTGGACAATGTGTCACCATTTTTGAGGAACTTCCACCCATGGACAAAGAAGGAAAACTTATTCTGGAGCCTGCGGAGATCATTGATGTCAGAGAGAAAAACCTGAGGTCGTGTACCATCAAGGAGTATCTAGTTCGTTGGAAAGATATACCAATTGAAGATGCCACCTGGGAAGGCGAACAGATCTTGGAGCACCCAAGTCTGCAATTGCTTAAGGGCAAGCAATTCATGGGCCGGGAGGACTGTAATGTCCTTGATATAATTAAATAATTAATTAAATATTATTTGTTTGTATGGCCCCGAAATTTAATTTTAATACCTTTCAGGCCCTTTTTTATTAGGTTATTATTATTTTGGCCGTGTTGGCACATTTGTAATCCTTCGGGAAGTTTCTCAGAGCCATTTATAAGGCCAAGCTAGTTATTGTTGTAGGTAGGCAAATTTGATATTTTATTTGTATTTGCGAACTCTAGTTGGAAGTTCTGTGTGATCTATTGTTTCGGAGGTGCAAGATCCTCCCTACTCTGGCACTTTGTAATTTCAGTGGGAGTCACTCCTCACCCTATTTTGCATGTAGCTTGGACTTAACAAATCTTCCATTGAAGATCTATCTGATGTAATGTCTCCATGTTCTAAGGATATCAATTTTCCTGTTCTTGGTGATTTACTTTGCATGCATAATATCTTGTTGATCTGCAATATCATTTTGCTAACTTTCCGGAGGTGAGAGCTTTAACTCCGAACTTGCACGGCCCTACCATATGACATAGTATCCAGGTGTACGGGTGTCGAGGAGATCATTTGCTACTGTACGGACATTCCAAGGCAGATCAGAGGGTGAGCATTTGGCACTGTATGACAAACTGCCGTACGACAGAAGGCAAACCAGGGAGTTAAGTGAGTAGACTTGTCGTACATCACCATTCCTGCATCGGCCGTATGGACTCAGTAGCAAGGTGTGTACTCTGTACACACATCGTACGGGGGTATTAACTGCACTGTACAGGCTTATTGCCCCACCATACGGGTGGAAACACTTTCCACCGTATGACATCACCACACCACTGTACGGGCCAGACATCTCCACACCATACAGTGAGGATAATCACCGTACGACAATCTGCCATACGGCTGACTGCTTGACTTTGTCAGTGGAGGTCATTTTGGGGGTTGTTGCACGTAGGTTCATTATATATAATTTGGTTGCTGTCACCTATTGTCTATACATATGCAAGGCTCAGTGGGTTTTGGACACGTCATCACTGAACTATAGGAAAGGAAAAGCAATGGTCATCAACTTTGACATCATTCTTTACGTTGTGAAAGAGACATGGCTGGTGAATGGACAAAAGCACATGTTGACAAAAAAACTGCCATATCAAGAGCTTGGAAGGTTACTCTATGTTAATTAGAATCTACTAGTGGGAAGATAGTTGTCTATGAATATCATGAGAGGATTGTGAATGACGCAGTCTACAGTTGCTGCATTATATTTCATTTTCTGCTCGTATGTATCATTTAAAAATTAATATACATCCAATTTAAAGAGAAATGTCTAGTTGGCAGTGAGTTAGAACTCAAATTATACATTTGACACAGACTCTAAGCTTGGTAGTTGGCAACAGTCCAAAACTGTACCTAAATGTAGGCAAGTTTGTATTTGCAGTTTGGAATGTAACCTGGAATCACATCAACATATCTAAAATAAATTTTGGCAATTTATTTGAAAAAAACCATAAACCTTTTTGTCTGAGAAAAGTTTTGCCTTTTGATGTTAGAGTTTGAGAATTCATATCGATGCATGGCTTTTTTATGCATCTTTTATATAATTGATATAGTATGATTTAGTGATTCACCGATTGAACTATAACTGCTAAGGTGCGAATTAGTTGAAAAATTCGATAGTATATAGTGTGTTATTAATCTTCTTGAAAATCTATGCCATTTGGTATAACTCTTCGCTAGAACTATTGTTGATGGACGGCCTTTTCTCAAGCAGCACTGTGTATAATCAGAAGGCTATGATGTAGTGAATATAATATAGTTTACAAGGTATTATTCATTAGACAAACTCGCATCTAGTAGTATTACATGGATAAGACGTGCTCGATTGCTGGAATTTTCTAAGTACTACCCACGAAGAGGAAGCATGGGAAAAGTCATCTTAGGATATCCGATTCCCTCCATGCTAAAGCAGTTGTTTGATGGTGATTTATCTGAGCAGTAATTTTGTTTATATGTTTTTTGTTATTCTCTGAAGTTTTTGGTTAGGAGCATCTTGGAAGTAATTCCTGATTGTGGGACAGATGAAGCTGGTTTAATGAAAATCAAATGTTAAGATTATTTTTTCGTTCATACGAGGAATGAATTTATAAACATCTTATTGATAATCTGGTATTTTGAAACCTATTTTAGGACAATCTTCAACAAATTCAAAATGTTAGAAAACAAAAAGTAAATTGGAGTTGTTGCTGCTGCACATATGTTATAAATTTAGCAACTGCATGCAGTGGGAATCCTTGTTCATTTCTCTATTGGATGTGGGTTTCAAGTTTCCTTATTTATTAGGACTTCTTCCATTTCAGGTGTCATGATAATTCTCTGAAAGGCCCGCTGGCTGTTGGAGTGGTCATCCTCTGTTGTTCTGCACTGGCCATTTTGGTTTGAAGAAGGACCAAACCATGGAAAAGCTGCTGAAAGCACATTTCGTGTTAGAAGGCAGTTCTTCTAGTTGGAAGGTGCTTCTTGACACCAAATTAACCAAGTCAGTTGATGGATTTTGAGATTTTGTCATTTTTATATTTGTTTTGCAACCTTGTTTATTAGGAAATTGTTCCTTCTTCTTTGGATTATGGTTCTTCAGCTAAGGGTGATGTACACATATTTTCCTTAATTTCTTTTTTTGACGACCTGGGTTTTGATCTTGTCTTGTATGCTTTTTTACTTCAATATTGCAACACATAATTGCCTTTGCACCTAACATAGATTTCTGTCTTTACGGAAGGTTTATTTTCTTATTTGTGAAGAAGAGATCACTTGTATAATGCTCTTATATATTTAAAGTTGGATTGGAAAGGGTTTTAAGGTGAAAGCAGATTGTAAAGTTGTATATTTCAAGCACAAAATGGATAATTATGTGGACGGGGCAAAAGTCAGAAAATACACAGCGATACTGAAACAACTATCCAGGAAGTAGACAATTCTCCGTATTTCAATGCAAGCCATTGAGAAGGCTAGAATCCCTCTCCTATATAGCCAATATAAATTTATATTAATCCCATATTAACCAGACCCAAATATATATTGAATGAGCCTTATGAGGAACAAGAGCCCCTAATAATCTCCTTAAATTATAGGTGCAAGGAAACTCCTCGCCAATTATAGGGAGAAACTTAATATCAGTAATATCAGAAGGAATCCAAGTAAAGAAAATACAGTTTTGAGATTTTTTTCCAAGTTCGTACCTACTTCCAGCTTCTGGTTGTTCACAACATTATGCTGGCATGTGAAAGTAGTCTTCCCATATAACCACGTTGTCCAAAAAATCAATATGCACCTAAGAGGCTTAGACTAACATATATCCATGCAGGCAGCCAAATGCCTCCATCAACCGTGTTTCTTTAAGCATAGAGGCCTAAATTCCTTGATATCTATTATATGCTCCAGGAAAGGCTTATTGGCAATAGCTTTCAACTGAGACTGGCTGCAAAATTCAGTTGATTTCTATTATATGCTCCAATAAAGTCTTACCGGCAATAGTTTTCAACTAAGAATGGTTGTAAAATTGAGAATGTATCTACCGTCATGACTTGTGCCATGGTCCTGCTAAATGCTTTCCAACATCTTGTTTTTGACTTACAAAACCATTGCATCCTAACTTTACATCTAACTTAATTATCTCTAGATATATCTGCTTGGCTTGCAGACTTCAAATATGATTCTTCACATCCTCTGCTAGAGTCCAATTCTTATCCTCTATAAATTAGAATCAGAGACTGCAAAGGCATCAAGGTCTAATCACTCTTTCTATTTGCAGGATTGAGAGTGAAGAGTGTCATATTATATATAAAATCTTAGGTTACAGTATTAACATATTATTTTCTTGAAAAATCCAAACAGTCATCTTGAAGATGATCTGAACGGTCATCCAGGAGATGAACTGAATGGTCACACATTGTTGATAAATATGTACATTCCATCTAATTTAAATAAATGGAATTTTGGGATTGCATTTCTAATTTGGCAGTCTGTTTTCTGGCCTGACATTGGCATTAGAGCAGAGATTATTCATCCTCCATTGTCACATTAAAATATTCCTCCATTCACCTAGGGTGTCAAATAAATCTCCCTTTAATCCTTCCAACCCTATAAAGAAGATCACATATTTTTTATTGCCATCCAGGATTTAAGAAGTGATTGTTTTGGTACATAATTGTCTGTGGTTGTGCATCTTTGGGATATTCTTTTGTGAAGAACCTAAGTAGTTCTTTAATGCAATTCAAACTTTTGGAAGTAATTCTGAAAACAATTCCTGATTTTTGTATTCTTTGGATATTTAAAAAAACTTATAATTCATTCAATGGACAATCAATAGTAATATTAAAATATTGAAATTCTACAATTTAGGATTTGTTGAACTATTAAATACGAATTGTATCACAGCAGATTTAATCAATAAATGCACCTTATTTTATTTGCTGCTGCACTATAAAATTCTGGAACAGAATTTCCTCACATGCCATTACCAAATCTGAACCCTCACATGAGCTAGAAACCTCTATTGACGCCAAGGAAAAGACAGCTGTTGCTGACTGAACAAATGAAGAATGCTGGCGTTAAAAACTGGGAACCGATCACTAGAAGAAACTCACGCTAAGCTGGCTGTGTACAGCCAGGATGAATTCATACGGCTTTCCTGAAGGCTGTACGGCCCTTGCTGGAAAAGATCTACAATCTACAAACCTTGACTGATAATGTAGGTACGATTCACTAGCAAAACAATCAATCTCTAAATGCAATCCTCTGAGAATTCTCAGTTTCTCAAAGACACAACTCAAACCCTTATTACTCCAAATTTGATTTCCTCCTGTAATACTTCAGCAAATTAAATAAAATATATCACAATTTCAGTATACATCAGCACTAAATTATGATTTCAGAAACAAAATGAGCTCTCTCCCGAAAGAAGACTGAGCTCAACAGATGTTGCAGAACTCTCTCCAAAAGCTGAAGACCAAGCTCAAACCCTAGCTTTTCCAAGCCAAGTAGAATTCTCTCACAAACAAATTATCAAATCATCAATGGGTAAATGAAAGTGCTTTTTCGAGTTGTACTTCTAGCTTTTTCGGAAAAAGCACAATTTCACTTTTTTCATATAAAAGGCTTTTAAATGATAATTTCACTTTATAACATTAAAGTTATAAAGTACTTAAGTTATTAAATTAAAATACTTTAATTTAATAACGATAACTTTAAAAACAAAAGCCACTGAATTCTGCTGACTGAAACAAACTCATTTCCGACACTAGAGCCTCAAACGCCAACTGCCCTGTCGAAAATAACCCACTGCCAAAAATAGCCAATTGCTAAAAATAGACTTACTATAAATAGTAAGTCTCTCAAACTGGAGATTCCCTGAAGCTCGATCTTGAAACATCTGACACTCCGTGCAGACACCTTGCTAATCCTGGCCATACCCAAAATACCACTTACTAAAAATAGTAAGTCGACTGAATTGACCTGAACGAAGAGCAAACCTGATAAACTGAATCCCCAGAATGGAATCCCAACACTGACTTTGACATCTGACCCCTTCTGACCACCTGATTAGCTTGCGATGGTCGCTAAACCAAGCTAATCCCAGAAGATGGAAAATCGGGGACATTACAGTCCTCCCTTCCCAAGATTGCTTGTCCTCAAGCAGTCAGGAAAAACACGCAGCATCACAAACCACCTGGATCCCAAGGATGGTCATGAGTAATGTCCCGATCCACCTCATACTCTTGTAAAAAAGTCAACAACATTAGCAGTACCAACATCAGCAACTGGGAAACTGCCCTCAACCCCTGAACTGATGATGCTGCAACAGGATCGCCACGTGGGAGAAACTCAACCGAGAGTAACTCACATGAGAGTAACTCAACCAACAGATTGGACTTACTCCCAGTCTTCGAACTAACCACATCATCGTACCAGTCATAAAAAGGATGCGCTGAAGAACTGTGTGACTGATAGATATCCTGAACGTGAGGATCGAATGTAAAGCTATAAGCACTCCTCACCGTGTACACCCCTGAAAACTGATCAGCTAGGCCTGACTGGCCTCCTGTGTAATCTGCATGATGAGTAGGTGCACAAATTGGATCCCAAACGTCATCATCATCATGATCGTACAACTCCTGCAAGGGATCATCACTAAGCTCAAACAGTGGATTGTCATAGGTTATGCTGACATCCACATCAAATAAAGGGTTGTTCACAAAGTGAACAACACCCATCTGCTGATCTGAGCCATAATACGGCGAACTCTGAGAGACATGATATGTGATCGGCTCTACCTGTATGGACTCATGTCTCCGTGAATCGACACTATCTACAACACAAAAGGACATAGTGCATAGACTCCCATCATCAATGCCCGACAACACAAACTCTCTGCCCTGGTACTCAAATCTGATCTGCATTGGGCTCACACTAAGGCAGAACTTTTTAATCTCCTGTATCCACTGCATCCCCAAAACTACATCCATCTCCCCCAAATCAAACACATAGAAATCAGCTATCAGCTCATAATCACCAAGAAACAAGGAGAGATCTTGGATGCGCTTGGTATAGGTAAAATTGTAGCCATCAGCTACCTTGACTCCAAACCTTGCAGACTCCTCTACTTGAAGCCCACATTGACTAACAAGTCGCTCATGAATAAAGTTATGCGTGGCTCCAGCATCCAACATAGCAACACAGGGTTGTCCTTCCACTAATCTCTTCAGTCTGAAAGCAGAGGGAAGTGGCACAGAGGTGGACAACACAATCGGAGATAGTTTGGCGTTAAGACCAAACTCTAGAGTAACTCTCTGCTCCTTTGTATCAAAACCAGCAGCCTGATGAGAAGACTCATCCTCACTCTCACCAGAATAAACCCACATAGAGCGATTCGCCCTGCCCTTAGGCCTCATAGTACAAGTATGCTCTCTATCATAAGGCTCTTTGCACCAATAGCAAAGCTGCCTCCTCAAATCCTCTTGAGTAGCATCATCAAGTCTACCTGCAGGCTTCTTTCTGTCAACAACTGGTGGGGGTACCTCATCTGCAGGAGGAATAGTAGGACTAGGAGTAGACTTGCCTCGTGAAGCAGAAGGCTCAAGATTTCTTGCCTTCTTCATAGCATCTCGCAAAGTAGGTGGTTCTAGGGACTTGACCCATCCTCTGTACGACTCTGACAAACCCTCTATGAAAAGCATGACTCTCCTCCTCTCGGAGATGTCATATACCATAACTGATAGGCGCTAAAACTCATTGATGAAGGCCTCAAGGCCACCTGTCTGTCTCAGCTGAGCTAACTCTCTGAAATAAGTCTCAGGATCTTTCCTGTCAAATCGCTCTATCAGTTTATCTACAAACTCCTGGTACTGCACAATATGATCATGATGCAGAGACACTAACCCATGATACCACCAATCATGAGCAACCCCATCCAAATGAAGCACATCAAATCGAATAGCGTCCTCCTCAGACATAGGACGAAGTGAAAGATAAGTATCCAGCTTGTGGACCCATGCTCTGACTGTAGTCTTCCCACTTCCATTTAAGTGGTCTAATGTCAACTTGCTGGTTCTCTGCTTGAGTTCATTCTGCCTAGGTCTCTGCTTCGTGTCAGGAGTTGGCCTACCTCTGGAATGCTCACGCTTCTGTGTCAAATATCTGTCAAAATTTAAATTTCTTTTTAGTGCCTCAGGAAGAGCATCCCACTTTGCAAAATGTGCCACCATGTCATCGACAAGTGGTGCTGGCTTTGACTCCACACTAACTGTATCCAGCTCTGGCCTCAAGAAAGTCGGACAATGAGGCCTGTCATAAGTACGAATATGGTTAGCTCTATAATCTCGCCTGTCATCAGCTCGTGACCTGTGTGAGCTGACTGAAACACTCCTCGCACCTCTGTCTCTAGCACTTGGTAATGCAATGCACTGTAAAGTGTCTGAAAGTTGTTGCAGTACAGTTGCAACATGATGTTGGCCATCTGCAATATTTCTGAAGGCATCTCTGGCCTCCCTGTCAATATCATTTCCGATATTATTCCTGTTTCCTGCCTGTTCATTCTGTCAACCCTGTTCATTATCTTCAGGAGGTGGTGAATTTTTTCCCCTGCGGGTATAGTGCTCTCCTAGTATAAATCTTTTAGCCATAATTAATTCATCATACCCTTCAGGATGGCAAGATCAGTGCCCTGATACCACTGTGAAGAACCTAAGTAGTTCTTTAATGCAATTCAAACTTTTGGAAGTAATTCTGAAAACAATTCTTGATTTTTGTATTCTTTGGATATTTAAAAAAAACTTATAATTCATTCAATGGACAATCAACAGTATTATTAAAATATCAAAATTCTACAATTTAGGATTTGTTGAACTATTAAATACGAATTGTATCACAGCAGATTTAATCAATAAATGCACCTTATTTTATTTGCTGCTGCACTGTAAAATTCTAGAACAGAATTTCCTCACATGCCATTACCAAATCTGAACTCTCACGTGAGCTAGAAACCTTTATTGACGCCAAGGAAAAGATAGCTGTTGCTGATTGAACAAATGAAGAATGCTGACATTAAAAACTGGGAACCGATCACTAGAAGAAACTTACGCTAAGCTGGCTGTGTACAGCCAGGATGAATTCGTACGACTTTCCTGAAGGCTGTACGACCCTTGCTGTAAAAGATCTGCAATCTACAAACCCTGGCTAATAATGTAGGTACGATTCACTAGCAAAACAATCAATCTCTAAATGCAATCCTCTAAGAATTCTCAGTTTCTCAAAGACACAACTCAAACCCTTATTACTCCAAATTTGATTTCCTCTTGTAATACTTCAGCAAATTAAATAAAATATATCACAATTCCAGTATACATTAGCACTGAATTATGATTTCAGAAACAAAATGAGCTCTCTCCCGGAAGAAGACCGAGCTCAACAGATGTTGCAGAACTCTCTCCAAAAGTTGAAGACCAAGCTCAAACCCTAGCTTTTTCAAGCCAAGCAGAATTCTCTCACAATCAAATTATCAATGGGTAAATGAAAGTGCTTTTTCGAGTTGTACTTATAGCTTTTTCGGAAAAAGCACAATTTCACTTTTTTTATATAAAAGGCTTTTAAATGATAATTTCACTTTATAACATTAAAGTTATAAAGTACTTAGTTATTAAATTAAAATACTTTAATTTAATAATGATAACTTTAAAAACAAAAGCCACTAAATTCTGTTGACTGAAACAAACTCATTTCCGATACCAGAGCCTCAAACGCCAACTGCCCTGTCGGAAATAACCCACTGACAGAAATAGCCAGCTGCTAAAAATAGACTTACTATAAATAATAAGTCTCTCAAATTGGAGATTCCCTGAAGCTCGATCCTGAAACATTTGACACTCCGTGTAGACACCCTGCTAATCCTGGCCATACTCAAAATACCACTTACTAAAAATAGTAAGTTGACCGAATTGGCCCGAACGAAGAATAGACTTGATAAACTGAATCCCCAGAATGGAATCCCAACACTGGCTCTGACATCTGACCCCCTTTGACCACCCGATTAGCTTGCGAGGGTCGCCAAACCAAGCTAATCCCAGAAGACAGAAAATCGGGGACATTACATCTTTTCTCCTACTTTGCATTCTTTATTTTGTCACATGATTTTTGTTCCCCTTGTGCTTATTCTTCCCTTTCCTAAGTACATTCTTCATTTTGGTCACAACCCTCTCTCGCAATACTTGGCATTTCCATTTATTTGATCATCTGCACAATCTGCAATATTTTTTCTGCCCGCAAAATCCATGTTGTCTATAACAATCTCTTCATTGTACATGCATAGTCAATATATGTAGATCTAGTTCATGAAATATTGAAATATAGATAGTCCAGGGAATGAACAATTTGTCCAGCACAAGAAGAGTTTTAAGAAATGAAAACGATATCTACACCTAGTCAACTTTTTCCACTTGGGCATGATGTAGCAGTGTAAAGCATGCGGCTATGTCCTAGTTTGTCATGGCTTAATTTGTGAGCAGATCCAAGGCTGCTAAAATTTGCGGTGCAAGGAAATACTGTGTGAGATTTCTGGTTTTTGTTTCAATTCTCTGCGGCATGGAATGATAAGTTCTATTTTTCCTTAAAACCTTTTAATTTTTTTATTTCATATAGTTAATTTAACATCTTTTTGGAGGAATAGCTTTTTGAGGATGAGAGATGGACCAATATTCCTGATCACTCCCCTTCATTGCATCATTATATGCGATCTGATTGAGACAATGTCCTACACTTCACCTTCAAGGATAAAATGTAAGGTGATTACTGATAAAGGATTATCCAACTTTGAGCCACTCAGATGGTGAGCGGTAAATCAATATCTGGAGGAAGTGGAATAACAGTTGTATGCCAAGAGTCTATCTTTAAGATAACCAAAAACAAGATAATATTTTCTTACAAATTCCAATTTAGCTTGTCATAGGCTTGCACCATATCTTGTTTAAAGATTATGCTATTCTTTTAATAGTTTGAAAAGAAAGAAGGAGCTTTTGTACCACAAGAATTTTGATCTAGAACTTGCTTACCTTGAATTTATCCTCCATGTTCCTCGTAAGAAAATGTTAGGTAAACTGTGATCGAGTGTAACAGATATAATCTTAATGGTAATCTATAGGCTGTATTAGGAGATGTGAATTTTTGAAATGTTTGATAGAATTGACATCATCCTTCTAGGAAACAAGTCAATAAATGTTGAACTCATGGATCTGAGAACTTTGCCAGTAGATATTGATTTCCTTTTAGTAGTAGTTGAAACAGGAAACATTGCACATTGAATCCCCTGCTTACAGCAATATTTGAGTCAAACTATGGAGACCCTTAATGAAGATTCTATGTTAGAACTCTTTGAAGAGGCAAAATTTAAGCATTTAGGAGAATTTCTATAATGAACCAACAGAAGGAGAACCAAGCTTCGTAAGGAACCAATATTGTCTTAAAGCAAGCTCTGTTTCCTTCTAGGAGAATTTCTAATATGAACCAGAAATGAGGAGTGCACTAGATTAGAATGACAAAGGTGAAGCAAGCTTTGTCCCTTGCTATCAATATCTACCTAACCTTTTGTAGACATGTTAGAAGGTTTCTGACCAAAAATTTCAACCCACAAATCTCTATCAACAAGGGGATCTTTCATCTTGACCTTTCAAAGCTCAAAGTTAGTGCTTTTAAAACTTCTCTATCTCCATTTTGAAAGTGCTAACCATTGCCTATACTTGAAAAACAAGATCACTTGAGGAGCTCCCGCACAAACAAGGATGATTGCAACAACCATTGTTTAGATATAGAAGGAGAGGTTGTTGTATTCATCCTTGTTTGTGTGGGAGCTCCTTAGGTGATCCTATCTTTCAAGTGTAGGCAATGCCGGATATATATATATATATATATATATATATATATATATATATATATATATATATATATGTGCAAGACAGAAGATATATCTTGGGAGAACTTTGCTGAAAAAACCCAAGAACAAAAAGCACACTAAATGTATTTATATGGAATAGGCAATTACAATGCAATGTAGAGTTTAGTAATTCAACGGAAGCCTTCAATCTTTGAATTTGGACATTTACCTACAATAAGATTACCATACAATCTCCTTCTCAAGTCTTCAATTTATAGACCAACTATGGGCTCAAAACCATTATCCAAGTCTTGGTCTAAATAGCCCAAGTTGAACCTATGCACCCTCCTCCAAGTGTAGCTTCTATTGGAAAATAATGTTTCTACCAATGGAGACTTTTGACCCCTATGACCAAGGGATCCAATGTAATTTGCAAGAACTCCATGTAGAAGCAGTAATTACACGTACACACCTCTTACAAAAGACAATTTTTAGCCAGTCAAAGATGCTCTTCTTATTCCACTTTGTAACCCTGATATTCAATGTTCTCTTACACCTATCATAATATAATTGCTAAGGGTTGTAGTGTGCCATCCACGGGATCTTTAGATTCCCTCCAATTTGGTGCTCCATTTCTTGAGGGCCCAAATATCACGAGATTCACAACATATTACAATAATTAAGTAATTATGATTTGCAAGGTTTATAACACCTAGTCTTATCACATGGCACCATTTTGCTTAGATTCCTCTTGCAAATGGAGTTTCTACCCCAATTATGAGTTAAGACAAACCATTGCATTCTTCACGGTTATAACATTCATTTCTATTTCTCTCCACAAAGTGGAGATGGAGTGGTATATATTTAAATATGTCCAATGTACAATTAGATTAGGGGGAGATATTATTGTTTGAGAAAAGATTAAGAGTTCCCCATCCACCTTCCATTAGGTCGACCAACATTTCTTGGCTCTTTTTCTTGAAGCTTAGTTATCACTTCTAAACCTATGGCATTCCATGGAACCTTAGGGGCCAATTGGATGCTTACCTCCTTGTTCAACCTATAATGAATGTTGGGGCATAAAGTATCCTTTGGATATTGCTAGTCCTTTTCTACATCTTGTTATTTGTCTGTGTTGCATGGAGATGCACCTCCGACCCCTTGAGATGCATCTTAGGGATTGGGACATATTTCATGTACCAAAAATGCATGCAGAGATGTCCTTGCTTCTGGGAAACATCTCCCCCATGTTTCCTTAAGTTTCTAGGTTAAAAAAAAAACCTACAGTCTTGACTGATTCACAAACAGTTTTTGGCAAGTAAAATTCCACTGTTTTGAAGTTTTACAGCAGATTTTAAGTGGTGAATGTGGTTTTGCCTATATTTTAACGTTAAGAAACTAATAAATTAATAAATTATATTAAAAAGAATGGCATCTCCAAGTATACCCCTATCTCCTATTTTTCAACAACAGACGTACCAGTACCGGCACTAGCCTCTTGTACCGGTATTGTTACTGGTCTCCCGGCAGCCATGCCATTTGTGTATCCCATTCACCTCACATTTAATACCATGCATTTTGGATGTGCTTCTACTCATTGTTGAAGGTTAGCTCTCTTCATTCACAACATGGACCATGGGGAGAGATGTATATCATTGGCATTTTTTGTACTTTCTGAGATCTGGTTTATTTGGGTATTTAGAGACGTTAGATAAGAAAATTATCAGATCTTGAATTGCCTTAACTTGGTGGTGGATAATGATTTTGTTGTTTCTCTTTTTGCTTCTAGCTTTGATGTAGACATGTGACAATGTTGGTTTCATTTCTTTGGCTTTGGATGGAACCTCCTGCAAGTTTGGATGTGCTGTTTCTTGGATGGAAATCTGTGCTTCTACATTGATATAATGGTTAGGTTTTACCTCATGCAGTCACGTTTACATTGTTTTAGGGATTTTTTTTGCCTTGGTATATTCCTATTGCAATTGGATGTACTTTTGAATCCCATTGACCTACTTTGGTCAGTTGGAGGCATTGATGCACTTTCTTGTTCTTCTCTACCATTTTAATGCTGAAGAAGCTGCTTTGACTTGAAAGTCTTGTGGCTTTGAGTTTGTCAATTTACATAACAAGAAACATAAATTGCAATTATGCTCTGCATAAATAAATATTCATTAATCTTTTCACAATTTCTTTGATTTAAAAAAAGTTTTATATGCCTCCCCCTTAATCCTGGGCAAATCAAAATTATTTTGGTTTGTCTTTAGTCAATATATTTGTCACCCCTATATAAAATGCAATTTAGACCCTTTGGGAATGTTACCATTATTGTTTTGCATTCAGCGAAAGAGAAGAGTAAAAGAGTAAAATGGATGAATGGGAAGCAGAAAGAAAAGAGGAACAGTTTTGAGATGTCAATCAAATGATTATTCTAATTTCTGAGCTTGTTGCTCAATGTATCTATGTACTTTGCATTATGCAACACTTCTTTTTTTGTCATCTCTTGATATAAGTCATGTTCTGTATCTTGTGTATGATGATCAGTCTATCAGATGGATTATGGAGTCTATGAATTGTTATTGCACTTACCCTTTAGAATCTCATTTGGTTTGTTCACATTATTTTGTAGAATTCTTTTGATGTGTTTGTATCTTAAAAATTCAGTTATTAATTTTACATATCATCTTAGTGGTAGTTCTACTGCTGTTCCCTTGCCATCCCCAAAGTTTGGACAGAAATTTTTGTCTTCCCAAACTCAGCCCCATATTCCCCCATCTTCGTTGTTGAAACTTGGAGAAACATTGATCTTGCAATTTACATACATACATACATGTGCATGTATGTATCTAATATCACAAAGGCACTCAACTGTAAGTCACCATTCACTGTTGTATTAAATTTATCATAAATCCATTACCTCATCCAAGCGCGTAAGTTATTAGTATTACATAGTGTAGTTGGCAATCCACTTATGCCTTTCCTGATTATTTTCTTGTTGAAATATTTCTCTTTTGCTTAAAACATGACATGATGTAAACCACGGTTTATGTTCTAGACAATATGCAAACTTTATAGGGGCAATTTATGATGCTGGAAGTCTTCTTGAATATCTAACTGTCTGTTTGATTGTTGGTGCAAATTCTATTCACAAATTACTATTACAGTCTACGTTTATTAGTATATTACCATCACGATTCATCATATGGACTTGGGGTTGGTGCAATTCTATTGAAATATCATCTAAGAGCATTATGCACTCATTGTAGTTGGATTTAACATCTCCTAGAATCATACCAAGTGCCAGCTAAGATTGTGTTTGTATTTATATCCTTAATTATACCATGGTTTAAGTCCATCTAGTCAAGAGTGTGAACTTCATATTTTGTTGAATCTCTGAAAGTGTGTAACCTTAATTGTACCATGTTTAAAGACCATCTAGGTAAGAATTGGAAATTCATATTTTGGTGAATTTCTTAAGTGTGCATGTACTCATGTACATAATTTGTGTATGTGAGCTTATAGTTAACCTTAATTTTACCATGTTTAAATTCTATCAAGGTAAGAATTTGTATTTAACATTATGTGTGTTATTAATGCTATCATGATTAAAGTCCACATTTTGTTGATTTTTGTGTGTATTTTAACCTTAATTGTACAATGTTTACAGTCCATCTAGCTAAGAGTTTGAATTTCATGTTGTTGAATTTGTGTGAGATTATGTTTGACCTCAAGATTACTATGTTTGAAGTCCATATTTTGTGACATTGTGTGTGTATGTGAAAGTGTATAATTTCTGACATTTTTGCGTGTGCATGTGTGTGCACATTGTGCATGAACACTTGTGTGTGTGTGTGGGGGGGGGGATTTTACCGTATTCAAGGTCTATATTTACCTTGTTTCTGGTACATGAAAGTCCATATTTTGTAACGTTTGTGTGTGCGCTTGGTGGTGTGTAATTGTACCATGTTTAAAGTCCATCTTTGTGCTATTGTGTGTGTGCGCGCATGTAACTGTACCATATTTTGTGACATTACATGCGTGTGAGCATATAATTGTACCATGTTTAAAGTTCATATTTTGTGTGTGAAAGTCAATATTTTGTGACATTCTTGTGTAAGTGCTTGCCTCATATTTTGTGACATTACATGTTTGTGAGCATATAGTTGTACCATGTTTAAAGTTCATATTTTGTGTTTGTGAAAGTCAATATTTTGTGACATTCTTGTGTAGGTGCTTCCCTCTCTCTCTCTCTCCTTTTTTCTTATTGTGTGCGTGGGGGGGAGAGAGATTATTTTCAACCTTAATTGTACCATAGTTAAATTGCATCTGAGCACGAGTTCGAACTTCTTGAATTTCTATGCTATGTTGATGTTATGTGTTTTGCATTGTGCTTTCTGCATTAAAAATAACTTGCTTGATTTTTGGAAGTCCTCCAATGAGTTACCAAGATAGATTATTGGGTAAGGAAAAAAAGATTTAAAATAATTTATATCAACAGGCATTTCTTTGAAGAAAATCCTAGGATCAAAGAATTGTGGATAGAATATAAGCTAATTATTAACTGTTAAATACGTTGCAGGATATTCTAGAGATGAAGTATTGGGGAAGAACTGCAGATTTTTGCAGGGCCAAGACACAAACCAAGCAGACATAACAAAAGTGTGTTTCTTGCCTTATATATCTATTCATTCAATTGTTTTCTCAGATGAATTTTCAGTGCTTTATGCATAAGACATTGCATTGGTTGATTTAAGATTTTCCTTTGTTTAACTTTTATGTTTTTCTCCATTGGTTTGTGGCTAGGCTCTAGTTATTTTCCCTAGGTCAGGTAAAAGCATGTGATGGTTTTAAGTATTTTGATCATTATATATATGAAAACTACTTGCAGATACGACAAAGTATTGAAGTAGAACAATCTTGTACAGTGTGCATCCTAAATTATAGGTATGTTTGTCTTTGAAATTTGAAAAGCGTTTCTTTGGGGAGCAAACAAATGAGAGTATCTTAAGAACTTATAAAGTGGCTAGGACTTTACTATTAATCATATTTATTATGTTAAAGAATGTGTCTATAGTTTAGAAACATCTTTGACCCACTATGTGTTCTTATCATCCCAGGAAGGATGGCAGTCCATTCTGGAATCATTTGCATACAGCACCTGTTCGAAATGCATCTGGAAAGGTATTATATAGTTGCATGGATTTCAAGTCTTTATTTTTGTTGATAAATTCATTTTTTTATATCATCTTGGCCAGTATCCTTTCCGTTATAAAAAAAAACCTTGCTAATGCTTTTGGTTTTGTGACTTATCCTAGTAGAAGAAAATTCATGTTAATCATCATATAATTCTTAGAATAGTTGGACTAGTCATGCATTAAGGCTGCTGTGGAACTGAATTTCCAGGGCCTAAGAATTTTTGTTTCTTTTAGGATGATACTTCACATTTACTGGGGCCACACTACTCTTCTGTTGTTATAAAGAAAATTGGTATCCCTTCTGTTATAAAAAAAATCTTGCTAATGCTTTTGGTTTTGTGAGGTATCTTAGTAGAAGAAAATTCATGTTAATCATCATATAGTTCTTAGTATAGTTGGACTAGTCATGCATTATGGTGGCTGTGAAACTTAATTTCCAGACCCTAAGAATTTGTGTTTCTTTTAGGAAGGCACCATTCTCTTATCAGATTTACTGGGGCCACACGACTCTTCTGTTATAAGAAAAATCAGTATCCCTTTTGTTGTCATAAAAAAATATCCTGCTAATGCTTTTGGTTTTGTGAGGTATCTTAGTAGAACAAAATTCATGTTAATCATCATTTAGTTCTTAGTATAGTTGGACTAGTCATGCATTGCAGTGGCTGTGGAACTGAATTTTCAGGCCCTAAGAATTTGTGTTTCTTTTAGGAAGGTACCATTCACTTATCACATTTAGTAGGACCACACTGCTCTTTGGAAGAGATTAACTTAATTTATTGCATTGAGACATCTTTAAGTATTTAATATTTTTAATATAGGATGCACTCAGCAAAACCTTTGGATAAATCATAATCATAATCAGAAAATAGTGTTTTAATTGTAGCTTAATGTTCTGTATCATGATTTTACCAGGAGCATGTGCAGTCTAAAAATTAAATCATTTTTGAATGTTTCTCTATCTCTTTTCTCAATTTTGGATTGGGCACCATTATATATACTCTTAGAAGGAATTCTGTTCAGCTGGAAAATATTATCTGTAGCTTTTCAAGGAACCTGAAACCATTTCTTTTGAGAAAAAATGATCTGACAAAATATTGAACTGTAACCTACTATAGGTGGTTAAACAATAACACACATGCATGGATAATGTTATATGTATATCACACTTGGGCATTTTAAGATGGCATTGTGCATGATAGAATCATGGACAAATGTATAAATTGTTTTCCTGATGGGAAAAATTAAAAATATAGTAGATGGTTCTTCAGTACTTCTATTAGGGGATAAAAATTACAATAGATGCTTTTACTGTCTGATGCATAGATTCAAATATCGCAGATATATCTGCGATAAGTCTACTTATTGCGAGAAATTCTCAGTGGTGATAAACTACATTATTTTCGTGCCAATAACTTATCACAGAGAACTTTCAAAATATTGCAAATGTTTCATGAACTTATCGGTGATAAATCACTGATTTATCGCGATAAGTTTGAAACTTATTGCCTGCACCTAATATATACAGCCAATGGTGGGTTTGTTTCTGAGCTTGGGATCTTTCTATCTGTTTGATCTGTCCATTGGAGTTTTTCTTGCCTTTTGGTGGAAGCTTCGACTAGTTGGGCTGCTGATGGGTTTTGTGGTGGCCGTTGCAGTTTGTTCTGCTTTGACGTTGGGTGTTGTTTTCCGAACCAATTGGATTCATCATACTGTTCTAGCTCAGGAGCTTGTTAATGGCGATCAGTCTGGGCCCAAGTCATGTCAATCTTGGGAATTGGAAATGATTGGGTTGGCTCAGGTTGTGGTTGATGATGAGAATGGAAAACCAGTAGGCGGAGGCAAGGATTGGGGCAACCAAATTTTGGGTCTAATACATAGCACAGAGAGTTCTGTTGAGCTCAATTCAAAAAAATCTTTCCGCTACTTGGAATTTAGTCATCGCTGTTTACATGTTATAGTTTCTGCAGTATATATTTAAAATAATAACAAGTTTCTGGTTTCTGGTTTCTGGTGTGAGTTGATAATTTTTTTTTTTCATAAAATTTGATTCAGAGACGATAAATATTGCATGCAATTAATTGCAGAAACTTGTCATTATCTTTACTGATCAACTTGATTTAGCACATTTGGGAACAACTGGGTTGGCTGTGATAGAAAATGGCAATGGAAAACAAGAAAAGAAATAGGTGGAGGCAAGGATTCGAGCAACTAAAATTTAGGATTTAGTTATAAAACAAAAATAAAAAATCTTCGTTCTAGTTGAGATTTAGTTATATTATATTATATCAGAAATATCAGAAGAGGAGATTACACTTTATATTAAAAATGATAAGTAAACTAGTTGTTTTTCAGTTTATGAATTTAATTATTTGTTACATAGATGCATTTATATATATCTAGATCAGCTTGTTTGGTTTGTTTACTCATGTACTGACTCATTAGATCAGACACAATTTTTTAAGTTCCCAATATTTTTCCGATAAGTTTCCGACTTATCTCTGATATTTCCCGATATCTTTTTTTTTTGCCCTCGGCAATAAGTTGCCGATAACGATATTTTGAACTATGGTCTGATGTACTGCAAGCTCTGTTCTTTTCTTGCATAAAACCTTGTGATGTGCGGGGAAGAATGGTTTGGCTGATATTCACCCATAGGAAGTAATTAATAATTGTGAGGGGTGGTAATAGGTATGGAAATGTTGTGTTTCATGGTGACACTTTTGCTTGATTGATCCTTCTACCTATCTAGTTAGCTTTCTTTTGCAACTCATTAGTCAACTGCCAGCCCTCTCCTTGACTAATTAGTAATTAGCTGTCTTTTTAAATTCAAATATTCTAATTATAAGTTCTTATCATTTTATTTGTTATTTTATTGATACAATCATGCTATTCTTCCTATTTTGAATGAATTCATCTTATATGGTAGGATCCAATTTGAACACAATAGGGGTGACTCAAGACCACAGACTTTGTAGTGGTACTCTTGTCATTGTTCAGATGGTGCAATAACTTGCTTGTAACAAGTCTTGTGTGTAAAGCTAGTTTGGTGCTCTAGATGTGCATAGACTGGTGCCAAATCGTGTGGTGCCAAACCCCAACACTAACTTTCTTACAAATGGCAGTTCATATAAGGGAAACTTCAAGAGATGCTCCAATTGATTAGAACTCTTTGGTTTAGTGAACTGTCAAGATGACACCAATTCAAGTCAGTTTTGGTGGTAACTAAGTACAATCTTGCTCCCTAAACAACTCATCTCTTAGGAAGCTTGGTTCTAGAGTTTTCCATGATGACTCTTCCTAGATCATCACCATATCGTTTGGTGATCTAGACTAGTGTTACTTTGATTGGTCTACATTGCATTTCCACGATTCCATTTGATCTCCTAGGTTGGCATTGTTATGAGTGCCACTTAGGAAGTCATCCCAAAATTAGTGCCACTTTTAGTGAATCTCTCTAGATTGATGCTACTTCTCATGAATTGGTGCCATTTCAATTGGATCTCCTCAAAATGGCATCACTATAGTTGCCTATATATGAATTGATGGATTTCCGATTGCTTCATCCCCAATTGTAGTTACTAGACTAGTCACAATCGACTCTATCAATTTATTTTCCTTAGGATGACACACAATCTAAAGGTTTATGTGATATCCCATTATTTTAATCAAAATAACAAACATGTAAATAGTGACAAGGAAAAGTAAACATACCTTGTCTTGTACATACATTCCCTGCAATTGCATAATAGTTAGATTCATTTCAAATAAGTTAGTAGATCACCATCATATTCTGCATAATCATCCATATAGGTGCATCACCCTATTCATGCATACATGATAATCCATTAACAAATCCATCATATCCTTGTTCTATGCATACATCCATACATCATACAATGTTCTGTGCACACTGTCACATACAGGATATTAAGGAATTAGGATCAGTTATAGAGAATGATAATAATCTTTTCTTATTGATTCCAGATTGTATCTAAATCTGCAACTTTGATATATTATTGCAGAGATTAATGTGTAAATAATTGCAGAAGATATTATTGTCGTATGCCTGCTGTGATATACAATTACCACTGTTATTTCTTGTCATTCACAACAAGCACCGATAATATATATACATTGTGAAGAGTTATGCTATGTAGAGTCATGACCATACGTGGCTTATGCCAGGTAGGGTCATGACCCTACGTAACATGATAACCAATTAATACTTATCGTGCTTTGTTAATACTAAGTCCCAATAACAATTATGTATCGTATCGTGGATACGGTAATATGCAATGCAATGTATATTATTGTATACATTATACGATACACAACACTGTTAATAGTATCGAATATATACCGATACACTCGGTTAGCTTGAACAGTCGACATTCTGCCATCAGTCGATAATATATTAAGCTCAATCATATGTTTATATATATGCGATCTCATTTGAAATAATATATATATATATATATATATATATATATATATATATATATATTCTAGCATATATGTGCAGGTGTTATTTATATGTTTTGATCCGAATGAAGCTATTTCTCAACACAAGAAACATTATACCATGTATAGATGCACACATATCATGCACTCATGGTATCCTGCTTTAACACCATAGCATTCTGCATCATAGCACTCAATAATATGTATCATGGCACTCTGCAATAAGTATCATGTTCATATATATATATATATATATATCATGAGATTGTTGAGAATGGCATCATTGAGATCACTGCTCTCCATGGTCGGGTGTCACTCCCGACTCATGGACTTGATTATACAGCCGACGGTATTCCAGGCTGACCATAAGAAAATAATGACTTATGATTATTATGGATAATTGCATTTGATTACTCATAATAATCACAAGTGATTATTATGAGTAAATAACAATTCCATTCTCAGCGATGGCTATATCCATCGATACTTGGCATATATATCGATTATTATGTTTAATCAACAATTACATATGATTACTCATAATAATCGTATTGGTTATTAATTAGTAATGACAATTACTGGTAATGAAGATTGACATCTTCCTATCGTGCCTCTTTGGCACATACTTATACTAAGCCGATTGACTTTCCAAAGCATGTGAAGAAGAATTGATTTTATAACCTTATTTCCCTTTGTGGAATCCGCTCGATAATAAGAGCATAGTTGGTTGCCACAACAATTGATTCGGTGCAAGCATATCAATTACATATCAAAGACGACATCATTAAAGAGCATATAATACCAAAGATATATCAGAGACGACTCTTGTACAAAGTATTTGCATAATTAAGATTAGAACATTTGAGACGGCATACCTCTTCTAGATATCATTTATCCTGTAACTTACAACACATATCATATCGAAGATCAGGGATGGCTCATGGGGTAATGTGCATACAATTACATTGCTAGATCAGAAACAACCAAGATATATACATTTGTATTATAATATTACTTTCGAACTGCCAAACATATACAAATTGAAATCAGAAATTAATATATTATGTTTTATTAAAGAAATTTAGCAAACAAACTAAATTAGTTTAAAACTTGAAATAATTTTAAACATAGTTGAAACTTGAAAAAAAAAAGTGTGTTAGGGTTTGAAATTCTTGAAAAAACTATGGAAAAATATACAAAAATTGCTAAAAATTGGTGTTAAGTCTTGTTCATTACGCTCTAAAATAATTTAGAGTACATTGGAAATGCTATTATAGAGTTTCTATCAACTTAGATGCAACAAAGACGAGACAAAACACTTTTAAAAAAAAGAGAAATTTAAAAACTTACCTGTGAATTCGATCTTGCTTCAAAAACCTCTTCAAATCCACAAAAAATTGCTCTAAATCCATGCAAATCACCTTTCTTTTCCTTGGGACCCTTTTTTTCTCCCCAAACAACAGTTTGCAACTCTTGAAATATAAAATGAAGTTGGATTGGGCCAACAGTACCGATTAGCGGATTGTGGCTGATAAATAAACAACTTATCATTGGTTTATCGACGATAAGTTCTGATTTTATCGCAACTTATTGGCGATAAATTTGGTGATAAAGTTGTGTAATTTATTGCCACACCCAACTTATCGTGATAAAACATCTTATTGCCGAATTATCTGCAATATTTTGAACTTTGGTTCCAATTACTTTCTTGGAGGTTCATTTTGGATATATAAGCATGCCGATAAAGTTTCATGGCAAGATCAAGTCCGGTTTTGAAGATATTGAATTTTCTGTTTTGATGGGGTGATATGAAAACTTTGAACTCAATTTTGAAGGCCTTAGAGGCTTTGGAAGGGGTCAAAACTTGTCCAAGACCACACTACATGGTCCTAGTTGTAAAGCGCTTTGAGAGGTTTCCGAAAATTGGTTATAACATAAAATTAGGTACACGGTTCACAAGTTATGGCTTCCTGAAGTTGTGCCATCAAGACTCAAGTTTTGATACAAAAAGGGAGAGAAAAATCACTTAGGTGGGAAATTGAACTGCTAGACGCCACAATAGGAAAGTTTCACTTTCTAGAATATTCTATGGCGGTTATTGGTGCTACATATACAGGATGAAGGTGGGATTTGGGCTCAGTTCCAAAAGGGTAGTTTGTGGCTTTGTCTTGCAAATTATTGTAATGAAAATGCCCACGTGGCTGTAGCATGCTATTTTTCTGAATATTGTAGTGTCATTTTGTTGAAGATAATAGAAAGCAAGTGTTTCTATTCTTGCAATTGTTCGGTTCTTGCAATTTCTGTTTATTTCCGTGTTGTGTTGTGTGTGTTTCGGTTAGTAAGAGGATTACCCCTCATCACATTCATAGCCCCTTCCTTATTTAGAAAGTTCTTTCTCTTAAATATATTTTTATTAAATCACCCCTATAACAAATCACTGCCTTTTACTATTCTCATTTGTTATCGCTAACTTTGAAATATGATAGCTTTGTTATCGCACCCCTTCGTTAATGCTTCTTAATTTTTAATCACACCTTTCAAACAAACTACCGATTTCTTTATTAGTGTCTTTACATCATAATCATATTAGTTCGTTTGCTAAATATATTAACCACTTCTATTTAGTTGACTAGACAAACTGTCTTTGCTTATATATTTGCTGCATTATATAAATTGTTGCCCTTAGTCAAATCGCTGTTATTATTGCTTTTCAACATTGCTGTTCTCAATGGTACTCTCTTCGAATTAAATTGCTGCTCATGTAGAATATAAAGGCTTCTTATTGCTTGATTACTACCTTCTTCATGTAATCACTGTGCATTATTTTATGGTCGACTATAGGCATATATTATTGTTTATTATTTGTATTAACTCCCCAATGTATCGGGCTTGCTCTCGATTGCACTTGGTGTATTGACTGCTGTGCATAATGATCGCTCTTAATTAATATAAACAACTGCTGTAATTGCTGTGCATTATTTTATGGTTGACTATAAGCATATATTACTGTTTATTGATTGTATCAACTCCCCAATGTATCGTGCTTGCTCTTGATCACATTTGGTGTATTGAGTGCTGTGCATGATGATCCTTGTTAATTAATATAAACAACTTCTTGAATGAAATTGCCACCTTATGGATGGAGATTGATGCCTTTCTAAACTCTATCACTGTCCATTATTTCTTTAATATTAAGTCGCTGCTCTTTCATAATGAATGAAAACATTTCCACCTTAGAACTTGACAACAATGACAATCGTTAAACATGCTTCTCTACTCTGTTGTAACTGAGAAATCAACATTGAGACACTCTTGTGTCATAAGCTAAACAGATGTGTGCACAACTTGGTGGTGATGGAATACCAATCTCATTCAGAGCACATCGGTGCAGATTAAAGAAGAAACAGTAAACTTTGGCAGTATTATTATATGTGAACATGCATATGTACATGCTGGAGCTTTCAACCTTGGTAGTTCCTCATTCAATAATAAATGAATCAAATAAGAACTTGTATCGCTCATAAAACCTCTGTCATAGGGTTTGCCAACCTTGATACAATATTTGACATCATCAATTGCTTCTTTTTTATTAATGGCTTTGAACCACTGCTTTTAGTCAACTGATATGTGCAAAACTATTGCTTTCTCAATATAGTCAATTTTCTCCAATGTAGTCGCCTTCATAATACTCATGCTAATGAGAAAGATGCCACATCCACACGAGCCAAAGTTTCAATTTGAACAACTATGTAAGCCACAACTTCTTGAAGTTCAGAAATCAGAATCATCATTATTCATGGTCTCCATAGAAACTTGATATAACTTATAAGCACCACCATTTCAATCAATATAATCACTGCCATTGTTCATGTCTTGTACCATTACTCTTTAATAATGTTAGTCACTGTCTTTGATATGCTCAATGCCTTTAAGCATAGACTTTTAACTCCCATTTTGGGCTAATATAGGAAGCGGCCAGCATAATTAGAATGGTGTAAATTATTAATTTAAACTCTAACATAAGGCAGGTCAGCCTTCAACACATAGTAACATATAAATATTTTTCACTATCAAACCATTACATGAGTGCTGCTTTATGTATCTAAGACATATGATGAAGTTGCCCATAATGAAGTCGCTATCACTAAAGAAGTCAACCAGTGCTACTTTAATAATAATGGCACCTGCAGTGTAATTTCTGCCACGTCCATCTTGATTTCTCTTTTATAGGATGATCAATACATTGATAAAGATCTGTGCTCAATAACATCACGTGTGGATTGTAACTGGATTCTATATATAGATGAAGGCTTTCCATATATTTCAATATTCTTGGATGATATCAATGATGGTGATATTTTTTGTCAATACACATTCTAGCAGTCTTGTACATATTCAATTGACATCAATGATGAACTCCTAACTTCATCAGCTGAGTGCCCTTTGACATCAACGACAATATTTCCAATAGGAAGATTAGTAGCTCCCCATTCTTTCCATGGTTACTACTACTCATGCAACATGTTTGGTCATAGGGTTGTTGATTGCAGATCTAATGTAAGGAGAAGTGCTAATGCTTCGCAACATAATGCTACTTGCTACAACTTGAAATACATTGTCAGGTTCTGCAAAGAGATGAATGTAAGATCTTCAACTCCATAGAAGAAGATTGATCTGGATCTTGAAAAGAAGATAGAGGAAATGTGGATAAAGGGGTTAGAGAAAGGCAACGAGGTAGGAAAAGGATTAAATTTCTGCCTAGTGCAAAAGTGTCCTCTTAAAACTAAAAGAAAAGCATGCAATCAGGGGAAATTACTCACTGCATATATTTTATCCTCCCAAAAGTGTTGAAGCTTCTTTTTGGAAGCTAACAGTCCAGGATGTGTTAAGCAATGAAGTAGGAGAAGTAATGAATATTAATTCAGCCTTCTTAAACGACAATCTAGAAGTAGTAGTCTACATTGAGTAGTCTGATGAGTTTTAGTTGTCAAAAGATCCAGACATGGTGTGTAGACTTAAAGAGGCTTTTTATGGTCTCAAACAAGCCCCCAGGGCTTGGTATGCAAGATTGGATAAGTACTTACTTTAACAAGGTTTCATGAAAGGTAGTGCAAATAGCAATCTTTATATTAAGGGTGAGGAAGAAAAGCTTTTAATAGTTGTGTATGTTGATGACACCATCTTTGGTGGAGAAGATGCTATATGCAAGAGTTTTGCAAAAGAAATGTAGAAAGAGTTTGAAATGTCTTTGATTGGTGAGTTGTCTTTCTTACTTAGGCTTCAAGTTGCTTAGATAAATAAGGGTATCTTTATTTCTCATGCTGAGTATGTTAAGGAAATGTTGAAAAGGTTTGGTATGGATGATTCAAAACTAGTAAGTACCCCATGGTTACTGTTTGTAGTTTAAGCCAAGATGGTGAGTTTCTTCTTGTTGATCAGACTCTCTATAGATCTATAGAAAAGATATTAATTTCTCATTAAGGGCCTACATTGATGCTAATCGGGCTGGTTGTGTGGATGATAGGAGGAGTTCTAGTGGTACTGCATTTTTCTTGGGAGGCAGGTTGGTCTCTTGGTTCAATAAGTAACAAGAGTCAGTATTTTTATCCACAACAGAAGCTGAATACATTGCTGCAGCTTCCTATGGCACTCAAGTTCTGTGGATGAAGTAGACTTTGAAGGACATCAAGATGGTGTATGATGAGGCCATTCCAATTATGTGTGACAATACAAGTGCTATAAACATTGCAAAGAATCTGGTGATGCATTCAAGGACCAAGAACATATCTATTAGATATCACTTTTTGAGAGAAAAGGTTGCATAAACAAGAAGTAAGATTAGAGTATATTCCTACAAAGAATGAGATTGCAAATATTTTCACAAAGGCACTCTCTAAGGATACTTTTGAGTATCTCGGGGAGAAGGTAGGGGTTATTGCCCTTCCTAAATAGATGCATAAGATGGTGCATTTGTCTGGGGGGAATATATTCAAGGTATATCCTTTGTCTCTTGGATTTATGTGGTCTACTTCGCAGGGGGAGTAGCTTGTCTGATTGGTTGCTATTGGCAGCAGGTGAAAGTATGACAAAAAGAGCAAATATGACAAGTTTGATGTGCAAACAAAAAGGGGGTTACTGAAGAATTGTATGAAGGCCTTGGCTCTTTGTCCTTGATGCCAAATGGGGAGAGATTGTGGAGAGACTGTGGAACAAGAATTAGGTAATGAGCAGTGTTGCCATCAATGAAAAGGGGGGAAATTGTTGGCAGTTGATGTTGTCATTGATGTCAACCCTCTGCTTGTTTGCAGTTGTTGCTGACATGTGTTGTGGTGTCATCATTGTGATGACAATGATGTGTTTTGATGTTGACATTTTGATGTCAATCCTTTGCTTATTGTGAGGATGTTGTCATTGATGATTTTGGTTGACTTGCTGATATGGCTGTGAAGATATGGAGAAGTTTGTTGAATATTGGATGCGATGTTGCTTTAGTATTGGTATGTTGCAGAGGCAGAAGCTTGGGCAGGTGGTTGATGGCTAATGGTATTATCTATTTTGGATGTGTACCTTCTTTGTGTTGATGTCTACACTATGTTGTGTTGAGGTGATGGTAAAGATGTGGTTGGGATGCTAATGTTGACATTGCTATGAAATGTTGTGCTGCTGGTCAGAGTTGTTGCCATAACGATGTAGTAAGATTGGGTGTCAACCCTTTGTTGTGTTGACAGTGGTGTGTGTTAATGATTAGATTTTGAGTTGAGAGATGGTGATAGTGATGATATTAGGATGATTGAGATGAGGATTAGAAGCACAACTTTAGTGCGGATGGTTGTACGATGTTACAGGTTGTTGTAGTATATATTTTGGTTCTCCAAATGAGCAATTGCTGCTACAAAGGTGTTTTTATTATTAAAGAATGTTGAAGAGTGTGTTTGCAAAGAAGTGCTTTGGTGGCTGCTTGGAATAATGCTTTGCATTCCTTCATGTTTGATAATATGGCCTCGTGGTTTGAACATAGATTGTATTTTTTGAGGATGTTGCACTCCTATCATTTTAGATCCTTGGTGTTGCCACTGATATCTTTGATGTATGCAGTGTGCTGGCAGTTTGGGTGTCTGTGAAGACTAGTTCTGGAAATGCTCTTCATTTCTCCGCATTGATGCTTGCAGTGTTGTGACATTGAGGGAATGTTAATAATGTCTGTGCAATGTCTCAGTTCAAATTTTTAGTAGAGAAGTTTACCACGAGTATTTTTTGGTGATATGCTTCATTACTGTGTTTTCCTGGCCTTCTGGTTGTGAAGAATTTTGTGTTATAATGGTTTTGGCAGCTTGGATCAATAAGGAAACATTAAATACATTCTTGTGAATGGTGTTGGTTGTTCAAGGAACTTCTTTATCTAATAATCCACATAGTAGTGATTGAATTCTTTGGTGTTGCATTGTGTATAGAGTTGGTTTTCAGTGTTATTTGTGGTTATTTGGTAGATATGGTTTGTTCTCTGGCTTGTTTCATGTTCCTAATTGCATTGGATGATGTGTTGAGTTGGTTTTAGGTCCCAACTAATTGTATGCTAAATTTGTGATGTTTGGGATCACTTTGGATTTTGTGTTATGATGTTTTAGGTCCTCTTTATCTCCTAGATAGAACCACTTTTACCACAATTATGTTTTGGTGGCCAATTTGTTGGGATCATCCCTTGTCCCTTTTTTTGGCCAACCTAATTGATGTTTAGTGACGATCCAGATGGTATAAATAGGTGGTCCTATCAATTGCAAAGAGCATGGATCATGTGAAGGGTGTGGAAGATGCAAATTTAAGGAAACAATGTGTGGTGGAAGTTGTGGAGCTCAATTGATAATGGTTGATTGAGACATCATGTGGAAGGTATCTACATTCGACGGAGAATGTTGGAAGTAGTATGTTGAAGGCCTAGGCATTGTAAATCATTTCTTGTATATAATGTTGACACAGTGAGTCTCCTCTATAGGTTCTTTCTATCATGCTCGAAAACAGTGAGTCTTTGCAACAAGTTGTTTGTTTTGTGTCTTCTCCCAAGACAACGAGTATTGGCTGTAAGTCCATCAGTGAGCCTCTTGTAATACTTTTCATATATTGTGTGATATTCACATCGTGGTTTTTCTCACTTTGGGTTTTCCATGTAAATCATGGTGTTCTCTTGTGCATTCTTTTTTTATTCTGTCCAATAAATTTTTTCATTGCTATCGATTGTTTTATCTTGTGCATTGGTGTTGATTGTTTTATCTTTCATTTCTTGTTGAGGGTAGATCATCCAGAGGCAAGAGCAAGAACACAGTTAATTTTCTTATGGCCAACCTTTAGGGTGTCTATAATCCACAAACTTATTCAGAAGCAAAAGTGACACTTGAATAGGAAAAGGCTATGGAAGTTGAGTATCATAGTCTTTTGATGAACAACACTAGGGTTTTGTCAGATCTTCCACTAGGGTAGAAACCCATTGGCTGCAAATGGGTGTTTAAAATGAAGTACAAAGTTGATTGAACACTTGATAAGTGCAAAACTTGGTTGGTGGATAAGGGCTTCGTGCAGAAAGAAGGCATTGACTATGAGTAAATCTTTGCTCCTACAACAAAGATGATCACTATCCGATTGGTTTTGGCCATTGCAACACAATGTGGTTGGAAAGTCCTTCAAATAGATGTGAAGAGTGCTTTCCTCAATTGTGATTTGGAGGAAGAAGTCTATATGTCACAACCTCCTAGTTTCAAAGTTGCAAGCAAAGAGCACCAAGTATGCAGGCTGGTCAAGGCTCATTATGGCCAAAAGTAAGCCTCGAGGACTTGGTACATCAAAATTGATACTTGTTTGGTTGCACAGGGTTTTCATAGAAGTCCTTCAAACCCAAACATGTATGTCAAAAGTATTGGTAACGACATCATTTTTCTTGTCATCTATGTTGATGATATTATGATTATTGGTAACGGGGCACAGTTGCTTGATTAGATCAAATTGAATTTGTGTTAGGCATCTAATATGACTAATTTGGGACTTTTGCATTATTGTCTCGATGTAGAGGTTTGGCAAACAAGTGGCAGCATTTTCATTTCTCAGTTAAGGTATGCCAGGAGTTTGTTGGATAAGTTCACGATGACTGATTGCAAGCTTTCATCTACACCTATTGAAAAATGGCGGAAACTATCAGCCAAATCAGATTCACTTGTGGTTAATTAGTTAGCTTTCAAGCAGCTAGTGAGCAACCCAATCTATTTTATCACTGGTAGATCTGATCTAAGCTATGTTGTGAGCTACATATCGCATTTCAAGATAGCCCCTAAGGCAGAACATTGGGTTGCAGCGAAGCATGTACTGAGACATGTGAAAGGGGCACTGAACTTTGACATTCTGTACAACAGAAACAAAGATACTTGGCTGATTGGTTTTAAAGACTCATATTGGGTGAGTTTTGTTGATGGCATGAAGCCTACTTCTAGGCATGTCTTTAGTCTTGCTACAGGTGCAGTCACATGGAGCAGTAAGAAGTAGTAGGCAATAGCTCTTTCCTCGATAGAAGAGGAATATCGGGGAACTATTAAAGAAGCATGCGAGGCAATATGGCTATGGAGGATCCTTTCTGACATGAAAGTGTCTCAAGCAAGGTCTTCACCCTTGTTTTCTAACAATCAAATAGTGCTAAAACTTGCCAAGAATCTAGTCTTCCATGAGTAAACCAAACATGTAGAGCTTCATTGTCATTTCATTAGAAAGCTTGTTGAAGATGGATCTATGATGTTGCAATATGATCCAATTGAGGACTATATTGCAGATATCCTCAACAAGTCTTTGAGCCCAAACAAGTTTGTAAAATTTAGGTGGCAACTTGATGTAGCTAATAGAATGACCATTAAGGGAGGGTATTAGAGTAATATAGTTATATTTCTTATTTAATGGTCACTTAATGTACCTTTAGTTAGTTTTGTTAGTTTTTATTTTTCGTTTCAGTTAATGATTGTTTCATTTGGAAACATTGTTTTTGTAATTTCTTTAAATGGAGCATTTCATCTCCATTGTTAATACATTGTGATTGAATTACCATTTTAATTTAGATGGTATCTCAATATGAGGAGTGAGAATTGAGAAACAAGTCTCTGACCCATCAAGACATAAAAGATTTGTGATATACTTAAGCATCTCAAAAGTATCACAATCATAGGGTATAAAATCTGCATGTGCAAGGGGAATGAGCCAATCTATTGCAGGATCCTCTGGAAATGGAGAGACATGAGGGTCTCCATAGATCTCCCAAAGTTGAGTCCAAATTTTGTGGAGAGAATCAATGTCCAATTAATGATCATTAATATAATGACCCTCCAAGCATACTTACCCCTCTCTAAGGCTGGTTAAGGGATGAGTTCATATAGAGGCAAAAAATCAAGCCACCTAAGATGTTTCAAGATACCCCCTTTTCAAGACTTATAATTAACCTTTGCTAGGGTGATAATAGAAGGATGAATAGGAAAACCCATGATACCTCAAAATGAAATTACTAGACCCCAAAAACCTCAGTACATAATAAAGCAGATCAAATAAAGCCCTCTCCAACAAATGAATCCATTCTAGGTGCCAAAACATCCAACTAATTGACCAAATAGTGAAAACACAACAAACTGAGTAGAATATTCTTGGTGCAAAATTTGGAAACAGTGCATGTATAGATTTGAAGAAGATCTAAATCACCTTTCTAGTGCCCCCTTTTCAAGACTTATAATTAACCTTTGCTAGGGTGATAATAGAAGGATGAATAGGAAAACCCATGATACCTCAAAATAAAATTACTAGACCCCCAAAACCTCAGTACATAATAAAGTAGATCAAATAAAGCCCTCTCCAACAAACAAATCCATTCTAGGTGCCAAAACATCCAACTAATTGACCAAATAGTGAAAACACAACAAACTGAGTAGAATATTCTTGGTGCAAAATTTGGAAACAGTGCATGTATAGATCTGAAGAAGATCTAAATCACCTTTTTAGTGCTGCAAAAATCATGAAAATTGGAGATATTGCTGAAAAGATGAGCTTAGAAGTACAAAATTGAAGATCTGACTTCACAAGCTTGGTATAGAAAACTGTAGTAGAGTCTAACAAAATGACAAGCACCTTGGATTGGCCCCATAACCAACTTTTTGGCAATATCTCGTTTGTGCGATTTTGACACCATATGTAAAAGTTATGGCAATAAAAAGAACATGCCAAATATGCTAGCATCATGTGTCATGTTAAAAAGTTTACCATGCATTAAGTTTTAAAAAAAATTGTAAGAAATTTGGAGTAGAATTTGAAGATGAAACCATTACCACTAGAAAGTGCTTGAAACAAGCTTTCCAACAATGTTTCATTTCCCCAATTTTGACATCGAATGCAAAAGTTATGATGAAAAAAAAGCCCCCTTTAGGTGAGGAGGGGACTAGGGGCCACTTGGGATGCTGATGTCACCTTGAAATATTTGCAGAAATATGTTGGCTGCTTGAAAATGCTTTCAGTTTGACGGAATATTCCTTCAAAAAGGGAGCCAGCCTAAATACACCAAAATGATTTTGGGTGCTGGACAAGGATAGGGAATATGTTAGTGGCAAGGAATATTCCCTAGATGCTTGTGAAGGGGGGGACCCAAAAGTAATGTAGAAGCCAACACATGCAAGTGTATGTTTGGCTGTGAAGATATTGCATGGGCAACACTTGAAGTGGGTGCATGCCTATGGGAATTTGCATGCATGAATTTCTTAAGATTTGTTTTTTGGATGAAAATAAATCTCCCCATCTCCCTCCCCTGCCCCTACTTATTTGATTTTGGTGAATTTTTATTGCTTTTTGATTTTTTTTTCGAAAAAGCAATGTGATTTTTGAAAAGAATTTTCATTGGAAAGTTAAAATAAAAACCTATTAATAGATTTGTCCTCCTAAAATGACCTTAAAAATGACTCACAATGCCCAAGCTGAAAGACAACCAAAAACTAATAGTTGGAGAGATCTCCATTGATTGGATGATCTTCCTTTGAGTTTCAGAGGTACAACTCCCTCTTATGATGTAATTGGGGTTTTTCGGGGGTATGCTTTTAACTAGAAAGCAAGAAATGCATTCTAACATCTGAGCATAGACATGTCATAGATGCAAAAAAAAAGGATTCATGTACTCATGAATAGAGGAAAAATGGGAAAACAATACAAAGTCCACTTTCTCAACATAGCATATAAACAAAAGAGAAATTTAACAGTTCAATTCTAGACAAATGAATATTCTAGAACTCAAAGTTTCTAGCACAAGCATATGCATAACCATATTGAACTAGAGGGCATCATAAGAACAATTTAAAATAACTTAGTCTATTTTTTGTAGTTGAACAGAATATAAACAAACACACAGTTTCGAAATATATGTCTTCAAATTTGCTTAGATGCCAAAACAAAATAACTCAAAGTTCAATATGCCCCTATGCAAAATGATTACACTCCATAATTTCGAGAACTGTTTTTCTCTTTTTTTTTTATTTTCCTTAATCCTTCTATCCACCTATCTCTATCTATCTTCTTTTCCAACAAGCACTCATAAACATACATTTTGAAACCGTTTCTTTAATAATGGTCTTTGAAAGTGATTGATGCAAAACAAGAAAAGGGCACAAAACGAAAAGGTAGTTCTAGAGCTGGAAATTTTGTCACTATTATACTAAAAATGATTAAATTCCTTGCATTTTTGGATAAAGAAAAGTTAACCTGCTCTGGGCATAGTAATTCTAGCCGCATCAAGCCACATTTCCATGAAAAGGTTATGAAGCTCAACTCATCTTTCTTCTTCTTCCAATACGAAGGTCGCCCTTTAATACTATGTGTAGCCAGTTTCCTCCTTCTATGCAATCGAGAGTAGCTGAGAAACAATGTCTTCTTGATCCCTCTGAGGCCAATTCAAGTTAGGTTGAACAACAGGTGTTGACTCTATAAGGAATAACAGTCCACCAACACAACTGAGGGGGGGGGTGAATAAGTTGTGAGATAGATTATTAAACTTTGAACTTTGAATAGCAGCAATACCAAATCAAATGATAACACAGTAAGAACACAATAACACAATATTTTGTTGTCAAGGAAACCCTATTAAAGGTAAAACCCCGGTGGGAATTAGCACCCACAAATGATGTACTGAGAGTATTGTATCCCTGGTAAAAGATCTAGCCCTGTTATGAGCTTATTAAAACATTACAGTACACAGTCCCTGTTAAAGGACATACCCTGTTAGGAGTCAAAGAAAAGAGTAGGCTCACTGCCCAAAGAAGGTTATGTCCACCTTCAGAACTCACTGTTCGCAACACAAGTGTATGTAGGGAAATACACAATCCTTGAACTGTCTGATAGCAACTGTTGTTGCTTGATTAGTTCCAATGAAGTACAGACTATCCTCTGCTCTACATTCAGTAGATTCAGGCTCGCAACTTCCACATTACCTTTTTACATCTCACTTTCATACTACATCTCTTTTCAAAAGAAAAGATCTTACATATATACCTTATTACAATTAAATGATCAAGTCGGCCGATTAGGCTTTCCTAATATACAAATAATTACATAAGCCCTTGCTAAGATACACACGGTATCTAGAACAAGTATACAATAGTTACATTTCAACAATTAAGGTCCGACATCCGTAATTTATTCTCGCCATTCATAATACACGCTTCAATTCTGAAGTCAGCTCCAAATAGGTCTCCTCCAGAGCACACGCCACAACTGATGTCATCATGTTCTCCACAACTTGCTAAGATCAACGAACATTCCTCAGTATGCTATCTGACATCCCTTAAACTCACATACATTGGATCCACATTGATTGTAAGATATACTCAAAACACAGAGACTTACTCTGTCAACTTCCACTGTCACAGTCCAGTAACCAGTCTTCACTAAATCTTCTGTAACTCGGCCAATATGAATTATTACAGCATGCGATCTTGGATATAACATCACAACACTTCCCTGTACACAAATCTGTGTTCGCTCATTCTGAATCAACCGTACAATATCCGTACTCTGTAATAACTAGTCTGCTTTCTTCATAGAAACATATGTTGACATCAGTGACAAAACATGACTTGACAACATTATGATTCTAACACCACTCAACAAGATAATGTAGTGATTAAACATATTAAATGCATTAGCAATATCCAATAGACTCATCATACAAAAGTTCACCATTTGCAGGAAGCACCATCTTGAGAAAATTCTCTCTTTTTTTTGTTTTAGTCTTCGTTATGGGGAAGATTGAATTCGAATACATCACCACCTTTCCTTTGTTGATAGAGCTTTAAAGCTCATTTAATTCTGGTGGCAGCAAATAATAATTCTTCATTTCCAAAATTGTGTTATTACCACAAAAATTTACTTCATCACACTTGTCATTTAAGAGTTGTACCTTTTCTAGGATTTGAAAAGATTGTGCTTTGAAAGATGTGCTGCTTGACACAATCAAGAAGTCGACACATGGCACGAACTTGCATTATGAAACAATGGTTTTATAATGACCCCATCGAACTGGCTATTAAGGATTGACGAAAAGGAACATCTGTTGTGCAGTCGGGGAAGTCAGCGTCTTCTCCAATGTTCTGAATTGTTTAAAAGGTGTGGAATTTCATGGATTCGCCCAACTTCCCAATAGCCAACGATTTAGTGTAGTCGTTGAGGTTGGGAACTTTGCAAACTTTTGTACCAATAAGTTGGTAGGATTGTTGATTGGTTCTCAAAATGTTATAGAATGCCAACAATGAAGAGAAAGGGCAAGCCGAAAAAGGTGCGAACGAGGGTTTTAGTTTTGTAGTTAAAAATTTCAAAATTTTGGGCTAACAAAACCAAAGTAGTTTTTTGAATTTTTGCTTTTCCTTAAAGTTATTTGTGCCATTTTTTGGATTTCTGGGAAAAATGGTAGACTAAAAAGCCAGATTTCTTTTTAAATTTGAGGAAAATATTTGAAAACCTTGGAACAAAAAACCACTGTTTGTACATGTGAATCGAGAAATTGCAAAATGATGGTTCAAATCCTATTGATGCGAGTTTTGTGACCACTTCAACAGGCAGAATCAAATACTTGTATTCCAAATGAAACACGAAATCAATGAATAAGGATGCTCATATGCTAAACAATGTATATGAATAAGGATGCTCATATGCTAAACAATGCATATGAATTGTGTTATCAAATAAGACAACCCCAAGGTTCCTTCTAGTTGTGGACTAACACTTTGTTGTAATGATGTAATATGCAAGTATCACAAAGGGACTTATGTTGTTCAATCGATGGATATCAACTTTGCAAATACAGATGATCTAGCAATTGGAGCTCTTCGACTACTAACAAACAAATTGCAAACAAGAAAAAGGTTTAGAAATTTAATCTAACTCCAAAGAATGCAAGAAATTGTGAGTGTATTTGTGACTCTACGAGACTTAGTTCAGCCATTGATATTAACCAAGCTAGTGCATTCCCCTAAGGTAAATGTCGGATGTTCAAAATATTACCATTCTATTAACACCATCAGTGGATGCATATAAATGTAGCAATAAATGGACTAAGTGAGTCTCACAAAGATGCATCCAAAATACCTTCCATTCAACTAAACACTACTTCTACTGAACACAAAATGAAATCTAATCTAAGTGAGGAAATGTGGAGACCATACAATATTCCAAAATAATACAAGTAATCCACCATGAAGACCAATAATGAATCAGCAATTGCTTTCATAGCATTATACCAACAATTTCAACAAGTCTATCTTTCTACTCTAAAACTAGTCTAACGAGTTACAAATGGGAAGGCCTTGACCTTTTATAGTTGTTCAATTACAATGAATGGGCAAGATCGATTCAAAATCAAGGGCTTTGATTATGCCAACAAGGCCCTAATCCAACTAATTGCTACAAGCATTAAATGCTTGACTAATAACATGAAGGCACCACCTTGTGGGCCAATGAGAATTAATGCTTTTGAGAGCCAATGAGGAAATAGATTAGGTAGAAGTACTATGTGAACTCCACATGTACAATTGGCATGATTTGATTGAATGTGTTTGGACATGTGCAATTGGAGCCTTTTGATTGGTTGAAGATGAGTGGTCGCCACCTCAACATGCTTATCTTATAAACTTGATCAATCCCTTGGTGATGAGAAAATATCTCTTGATACTCATCATTATCAAGCCTTCAGTTGTGATGACTCATATTCCCAAACCGCTTCATCTTCATTAGCTTTCGCCATCCTTTCTCATTTTGTCTTCTTGACCTTGATGTTCTGAAAGTCTCATGTAACTGGGTTATTCCACTTGGTCCAATTGAACTTGGATTCTTGAAGGGAATTCAAGTTAATGACAATTCCTCTTTTCTTGTAGACATGTTTATTCTCTTGGTTTGTTGATCCCCATCTTGAATTTGCATCTTCACCTTATCCTCGATCTCAAACCACTTTCTTGTTTGTCCTCTTTGATGGATGGCTGGTCATGTATTGATCCTTGCTTGAAGTTTTGAGCTTGATCTTCTTATCTTTAAATCCTCTACTTTCCTATCCTTGCAAAACAAGACAATATTTGTTAAAAGCTTGGATTTCATACTTTTTTATAAAATCGAACTTTCAAAGTTAAGAAGAAAAATTAATGCAATTGAAGCCAACCTTAATGAATTACAAAAATAACAAAATTGAATGCTCTAATCCCTGATATGATTGCTCTCTTTGCTAAAATAATTATTTCAAGTGAATTCCTTGCTTGGAAGGTCTATAAAGCTAGATTTTTTCACGAATCTACAACTTCCTTTTATGTCAAAACTACTAGATCAAAATTTCCCATCTTACTGTCTGCCCAAAACTTCTAAGTTTAAAGTTCAGATCTGCAAGTATATCATCTAGACTCTGATTTTCTTGAAAATTATGAGGTTTACAGCCTTGATTTGATGTTGCTAAGGTCTGAAATTCGAATGTTCTGTTAAATTTGAACTATGGCTGTGAAATTTGAAGGCAACTAGTGACTGATCTGCTCCTGCTTGAAGTTCTAACCTCTTGTTTTGCACTTTCTTTGTTGATTTGAAATAATCTTTGCTCTTCTTATATTGGCAACCAAGGTGAATGGTCACCACTTTCACCCTAGGCTGACTTGTCTAGGGAAATGAAATGTTTTTAACTTTGAAATTTGTTTCTTCTTACCCCATAATACAAGCCGTCCTGGCTCAAACTCAAGTCTTTATTAATAAAAAATCATTTTTTTGCTCGTGAGATAATTGATTTTTCCATATTGATTGGCTTTGGAGGTGATTTTGTGGGCGAAGCTATGTTTTAAAGCCTAAAAGAAGGTGGTGGGATTTCATTGTGTGTTGTCCCCTAGTGGACATGAGGGGCTCGGAACCCGACCTCTCCATGCCCAGCCTTGGACATGAGGGGGTCAGATTCCGACCCCTTCATGTCCATTCCTTATTTGTCATTGACATAGGTTTGGACTTGAAGTTCTCAATCTGCGATTTCATTTCAAATTGTGATTTCACCTCAGATTTGTTCTTCTTGCTCCTCCAACAAGGAATTCATTTCAACTTGCAAGTCTTGATCACGATTTTATCTTTAAGGATCTGATTTTCACATTGATGTTCTTGGCCTCTCAAATCTAAACTGATTTTTACCCTTGATTCTACATGTTTTTGACTCAACAAAGCCCATGGAGTTGAGGAATTTTATCAATTTCATGGCGGAAATTTTAAGGTTTTCGTCCAAGAGTGGACAAGAGAGGGTCAGAATTCAACCCCTCCTTTTCCAAGCTTGCACATGAGGGGGTCAGATTCTGACCCTTTCATGTCCACTCCCCATGGACAAGTCTACTTCAGCTTGCAACTTAGTGAATTCTTCTTTCTTTTCATGCCTTCTTTCTCATTTCTTCTTCATTTCTTCTTCGTTTCTTCTTCATTTCAGCCTCCAAAACTTCATGTTTCAGTTTTTTCGTCTTCAAACTCATCTCATAATTGCATCCTCCAAGTTGATATCTCCCTTGGCAATTACCTCGATTCATCTTTCTTCTTAGCATTCCACCAAGTGTTCTTTTCTTGTCTCTCTTTTCTCCATTTCAGCTCCAGATTCTTCCAATTGGACTTCCATGCACTCTTGCTGAGGGAAAATTAATCCCCATTTTGGGCCGTCTAATCAGACCTAGGACCTCTAGCTCAACCCTACGAGGACTTGCTTGAGTGTTGGACTTCTCACAACTCCACTTTCATCTTCTGAACTGGCCTGACCCCTAAGTGGGTGAAAGTTGTCCAAACTCATCTCACTGTCTCGGAGGCTTTGAAATTGCTATCAACTAAGGCCAACTAAGACCACCACTGCTGCCAAAGCAAAAAGGTGGGGGGGGGAGGGTCCCCATTTAAAATGGGGTGATGGTGTGAAAAGGTCACAACAGATCTCTATGCAAGGATCTTGCCACCAATTTTTTTACTTTTTTTAATTTATTGGATTTTTGGCAAATTGACAGCCAATTTTTGCATTTTTGGCTGTTCTAAACACAATGGCGAGGCTAGATTCAACCCAAAGTACACAGTAAGATTGCTCAAGGATGGATTCCTCAAACTTTGGATAGGAACTTAGTAGATTTGGAGTTCTGATATCATGTTTAAGTTGTTTGTTCAACCCTTCACAAGCCCATGAATCACTTGCAAGCAAAACCCTTGTCACAAATGGAGATCACGCAAGATAGATTTGCTCAACAACCTGAGAATTGTATTGATGCACAAAAAATCAGTGATTACTATCGAATACAATGAATCCTTATAGAAACGATAAGGAAACTCTACAGGAAGATTAAAAGAGAGCTTGACAAGTGTCCACATCATAATGAATGAGACAACATGTGGTGAAAATTGCTCAATCTAATAAAAGAAAAAGCAATCTTAAATGTAATTAACTAAATAAAGTAATAAAGAACTTAATTAGATAATTAATTGGGCGATTATCCTAATTACTCTAATAAATATTTCAAACAAGCACACCAATTCAGAGTAGGAAAAGGATACAAGTTGAGCTGCGGCGCTTTTTCAGTGGCTAATCATTGAAATAAAGTCACTTTTGAACTAATAATCAAATACACCAGAGGTTATTAAAAATACATGTTTGATATGTTTTTCTGCTATGTTTTTTTTATATGGACTTGTTTCTATAGATATGATTTGTTATGCTATGTACATGTGGATTGTTGCTTGCTAAATCAACACTGTGTTTCTTCTTCATTTAATTTGGGATTTTTTTAAACAGGTAGCTTTCTATGTTGGTGTTCAGTTGGATGTCACAGATATTGGAGAAGAGAAGCAAACAGACAATGGTATGACATTAAATATGAAACAGCTTGGAGCTGTAGGTGCAGTTCGGGTTGCTGTTCGCAGCTTGCTAGGGGTTGAGCCCTCAAGATAACAAAAATTTAATTTGTACTTAATAGAGAATTCTATATCACGAGCTGAAATGCTCTATGTAACATTATTCTCCAAAATTTTGGTGGAAATATACTCCATTGACATTCAATATAATGAAGGCCTTTAATTGAAATATCTCTCTGAGAGACTCTGGTATTTGGAAGACAATAATCAACATTTCAAGGCTTCTGAGAAAAAAAACCATGTCATATTAATTCCACTATAAATTCATGCCAATTAACTCACTACAAAGATAGTATATGCCCTTAGTACTTAGCTTTCAAGACAGGTATCTTACATCCATTGTACAAGAGGGTCTTACAGTTGGTTAGAGATATGGCAACTTTCTTTACTAGATAACATAATGTTGAAATAACTGATCGTGTCCTAGGAGTGCCCAACAAATACACTGTAAAGGCAAGTAGCATTAATTACACAGGTTCAAGTTGAAATATATTTATTCTTTTACTTTCCCAAAGTTTGGTACATCTGGCTTACCAAATTGTCTAATTTATGGAACTTTGGAAAATTTTGGCATCTTCTTCCTACTTGCTTTTTAGGATAGTAAACTTTAAAAAACACTGGAGCAGTCGTATCTTTCTTTTTCAAAATGTGTTCCTGTTTGCCAACTGGTGAGCCTTGAAAGTAGCTACAAACATTCAATGCTTTCTTTTGAGTGCAAAATCATTCTGATGCTCCATGTTTGGGAGGATTTCATTACAAATGTCAAAACTAACCATTTTAAGTTCATAATCAAAACCTAATTCTGGGTCAGCCTTATCTATTTCAAAGTGTTAACAGTTGGAGTTTTGTTCATGACTAGTCTTTACAAGGTTTAACTTTTGTGTATTATCAAAGTTTTAATTGCTTTTTAACGAGTCAAAAGTATGGGCATTAAACAGAGACACCATCAAGGGGGTTTCAGCTTTTGCTGTCCAGTACTTTCCTTTCATCTCATTGGTAGAAGAGAATGAATTTTCTTTATATGTTCTCGTAGCAATGAAGATGTAGTGTGTGATTCCTTCCTTTCTACCATATTGTAAACAGCAACATTTGGACATGAAAGTAAGAAAACCTAATGTAACATCAATTTTTTCTAATAAACGATGAGATGCATCTGCAATTGTACCATTTCCATATTCATTATTCTGGCACGCTAATTTTGTGTATGAGTCTAACCCTCCAAATCTTTTCAAATGCTGTATACAAATAAAGTTTAGTCTCTTTTTCAGCTTTTTGGGGACTTGTTAGTTATGGAACATCTGTATACCTCCTTTAGTTCTTCCTTTTCCCGTTTACAAAGTTGTATGCTTAAAGACCCTTAGTTCTTCCTTCTCCCCTAGTCAAAGTCATATGTGAAATTTGTGCTTCCATAAGGATTTGTAAATTATTAGCGTGGTCTACCAATTGGAACCTAATGCTGTAATGAGAGACATGTTGATATGAGTTTTATTCCACTACAACATGCAGAATTAAACACTCAATGTTTTAGGATGAAACACTAACTATTCAATCCTCTCTTGATATAAAGTCATCTCTCATGCTAAACTTGTAAAGTAAGACCATGAAATGACTTCAAGGTTCTCTCTATTGTGGACACTCGCTTAGTTGAAATGATGTGATTGTTGGTTATCACTTAAGGGGACTTACGTTAGTTCATTCAAAACTTGTCAACAATGCACTTCTAAAGATCTTACTTCATAATGTGCAATGAAAATATATTTTGATTTTCCAACCTTTAACTTCTCAACTTAAACTTAAACTTAAACTTCTAATTCCTACTACTCGTGAATGCAAGGAATGTGTGAATGGACTTGGACTCTACTAGGTGTAGCTTTATCAACGACTCCACCCACCTAGTGCAAGCTTCTAAGGAACACTCTAATGATTTTCAAATCAATATCTTCTCTCCAATCCTATCAGCTATCTGCAAACTAAAGCTTGAGTATCAATTGAAGTTAAGTGCTCTCAATCATCGGCTAACCACACAAGGCACTCCTACCATCAACAAGAGGCTAGTGGCACAGATTTGTTCGAGTCAAGCAAGTAAACATCCACAATTCTTTCATCTAACTAAACTACCTCTAAACAACATGAAATGAAATCCTAAGCTAAGTGAGGAATGTGGATCACCGTGCAATAATTCAAACTTGATCACAACAATTTACCATGCAAGACACAACAATAAAAAGTAGAGCAAATTTGACATTATCTTAGCAACATTTTTTCAACAAGTCTTGTTTTACAAATGAGAGGGGTGGGGTTTATATGTGAGCTCCAATTACAATGAACGACCAAGATTGATTTAAAATCAATGATCCAAATTAATCCATTACAAACTCTAATCAGGGCAACCAAAAGTAGCTAATAGAAATGAAGCACCACAAAATGAGTCAATGAGAGAATTCAATAGCTTGAGGACCAATAGGAAGCAAGGAAGCTGCCTAGTCATCATACAATTCATCACTATGAACATGCATGCCTCTTTCTCTTGCAATCTTTATCTCAATTCCACTTTGTTATCCTTAGAAATTCTTCAGAGTTCTTGGACTTCTTTCTCCTTGGATGTCTTCCTTCGTATTTCCACCTTCATTGTTTGGAAGAATTCTTTGTCTTTTCATCTTGTGACGTGATCCTTGGGGCAATCCCTTGAACACATTAACATCTTCCTTGACATATTAAATCTTCCTTCATCCATTTACTTGTATGACTCGATCATCATTAGGATCACTCCCTCGATGGAAATCTTGTTTTTGAATTCTTTTTTGCTCATGACCTTAGACTTGTCCTTATGTCCTTGTCCATGTTCTAATGCTAACTTTTGTGTTAGGATCATCCTCAAACATCCCTTGGTGTACTTGTTTGATCCTTATGAAAAATTGATGTGAATAGGAACAAAGTGATCTCTTTGTAAGATAGTCTTTATTTTTCAAGGATTTATTTAAGTGAGAGCTAACTTGCATAGAGACACATGAATGCTTATGAATTGAATCCTTGAACTTGTCCATGGACTCCTTTAAATTGGGACATGTCCCATGTCCTTACTTAATGAAGGCTTGATCTTGAAATAATTTCTTCGGCTTAATCTTTGAATTTTCTTTCCTATCCCAACTTTGAAGTGCATTATCTTTAAGTATTGTCTTCCTTTGATCTTGATTGCTTTAGGTTTGTTTTTCATTGCTATGCTTGGCTTTGAGTTTGAACTTGTCTTCCACCTTCCTTTGTTCGCTTCCTTGCTACTATTCCTACCCTTGATCCGAACATAATTTCTAGTACAAAGCTCGAAGTCAGTATGGTCTTAAATGAACTTAATCATAATAATAAATTTCAGACTTGGAATCATTACATTAATCCATGAATTTTATGCCAACTTAGTGATTCTATCCCTTGAAAGGTTGTAATTAAAACAAGCATTTGGATTAGAATCCTAAGACAATAAAATGATCAACACTTAGCCATTAGAATGATAAAACTAGACTTCCATTAAGGTCTGATTTTTTGAGGACAAACTTGAAAATTCTGAAAATTGGATTGAGATTAGTTCTAACAACTTATGAAATTCACCACACATCAAGTCCATTGATCTATATGTGAACTAAGATTTGGAATCATGACTTCATCCATTACCAAGATCATATTTTATCACCAATGTGATCCAAACATGTCTGAAGACATACCCACAATTACACTTCTTGGGTGAATTTAAGCTGCAAATTAAGTGATTTAGACGCCAGAGGACCCCCTTAAGACTCAACAACGTCAATCTTGAAAATTTGTGAAGTTGGGATTTTATGAGGTATTTCAAAAGAAAATCGCCCTTGCTGCTAATGTCTACAAACCTGGGTCTGCAAACTCAGTGAATTTTAGATCTTCAATGGCTTAAGATGAGCCCAAAATGCTTCAAAGAGGTCTGCAATAAATTTTCCATCAGGTTTTTACTAAAATGGAAACTCGGAATTATATACAAAAAATTGATTTTTAGAGAGAGTTTTCAGACTTATGCTTGCAGCTTACTTACTTCAGCCCCTTGGTGTCTTAAATTGGTTGCAAAATGTGTGTTTTTGCCCGAGGATCAATTTGCAAACAAGTATTGGGGAGCTTGGGGCTTTAATGAATTTATATGATTTTTTCGAAAATTGCCCCTGTTCTAAAAGTCCTCAGATTTCATTTTGAAAATGGATATTTTCAGCCTCTTTTCAACTTCAAATTGGTCTTGAAATATTTAGAAATCACTCCTTAATTTGCAATCAGTTTGTCATGAATTGGTGGCCATGAAAAATCTCTTAATTTATTGCCAAAATTGTCTATTACGTGGAGGTTTTTCAGATTTTGGTCTGCAGATGCATTACTTGCAGCCCCTCCTTTGCCTTTAAATAAATCATAAAAATCAGATTTCCTCCTTTGACGCTCATATGAATCTTGGACAGACTTAGATGCATGCAAGAATTTCTAAAATAGCTGGCCAAAATCGAACTCCTTGGCCTTTCTTTCCTTCAGCTTCAATTACTTAGCCATTCCTTTGTTTTTACATGGTTGTAGCCTCTCTCTTTTAAAGGGATTTTGGCTTTGCTTTTCACCCACACAAGCATTGTGGGATAAAACCTTTTGCCTTCTAGAATCTTGTAGAACTTTATTATATTATTTTCTCTTTAATTTAATTAATTTTTATTTTATTTCACTTCACCAAGGGAAAATCGACCAACTTAGGGACTCCATATTCGTTCAAATTTGTCTTGTCCTCATTTAAATAATCTTCCTTGTCCATAGAAGGAAGAATCGACCCTCGTAGGGACTAGTTTAATCCCAAAACTTGACATTTTCACTTAACAAAAATGACCCTCAAAGGGAAAAACGACCCATGTATGGATTAATTCCATACTTAGAATTTTTTTTACATTCTTAGTCATCTCCAAAGGGAAAAATGACCCATGTGTGGATTAATTCCATACTTAGAAATTTATTTTACATTCTTAGTCATCTCCAAGAGGAAAAATGACCCATGTGTGGATGCATGAATTCCACACTTAGAAATTTTTTCAATCTCTCAATTCCATCCAAGGGAAAAAATGATCCCTATCTAGACAACTTTCAGACTTAGAAAAATTTTCAATCTCCCAATTCCATCCAAGGGAAAAACGACCTTGAGCTGGACAATTCTAACTCCACCCTTTGAAAGTTGGCTAAGTATAAAGTCAAGGGGAGATTTACTTGGTGTCTAGACAACTTCCAGACTAAGAAAAATTTTCAAATTCCAAGTTCACCCTTGGGGGAAAATCGACCCCTATTTGGATTTTTCCAACACTTCGAAAACTTTCAATCAAATATCATCTTATGTGGCGGAAATTCATAGTATGTCTAGATTTTAACCCCAACACTTAGAATTTTTATAGAAAAATGTCAATTAAATTAGGGAAATTCATTATAAGTCCGGATTTTGATCAAAATAAGTAGGGAATTTCATAAGTTCGGATTTTGATCACATTAAGTAGGGATTTTCATTATAAGTCCAAATTTTGATCAAAATAAAGGGAATTTCATTATATATCCGGATTTTGTGGATTTTTTTTATAAAGAAAAATTGATTTTCTTTAGGATTTTGGCTCTACCTTGACTCTGAAGAACTTTAATTTCAACATTTCCACTTTAAGATCACTACTTGGCCACTTGATTTTGTTACCACTCCTGAGTCTTTTAAGTTCTGAAATGCCATATTTTCTACTAAAACCTAACAAACCTAACAACTACGAGCTAAAAGAGGAGGTCCCCATTTGTAATGGGGCGATGGTGTGAAAACCTCACAACAAGACCACGTTATTTTTAACACTACAAATTCATCTTTATTTTTGACATTTGCTTATTTACTTATGATTATAAATCACAGACACTCATTTAGCATAATAATCAGTTGTAGAACATTTTATCTCTATCTTTTCTATTTGCTTTAAGCGTAAGTGTAGCTGCCAAAAAATGTACGCTAATATATTTAGACAAGAAAAAAGTACTAACTCTGAGGAAAGTAATATCTTGTCTTGTATTAGAGATAAGATAATTTTTAACATCCGCGAGGCTAACATAGCCCGTGGGATAGCCTACCAAAATTATACCAACTTTAGTAACTCGGTTCTTTTCTTGTGCAAGTTGATGATGAGCACTCCCAACTTCTCAATGCACTCCTCACTGAACAAATTATGTCAAAAGTTATCAGATAAAAAACCTACAAATTTGTCCCTGTTATCCTTATATGCATCACATTCTAGGATAAAGTGTTGTTCGGTTTCCACAGTCCCAGAATTGCAAAACATGCAAACTCTCTCCTCCCAAGCCTCTTTTGGCCTCTTCCACCGTCTGGTCTCACAACGGAGTTGATGATAATTGGTTCTCAACTGGGCAATAAGAGTTTTAGCTCTCCAAGAAATGTTAGCCCCTATGTACACTTTTTGAAGTTGATCACATGAGGGGTTAAACTCATTGATGTAATATGTTTTCTTCCTTCCAAGCTTATTTTCCCAATTTCTCTTGTAAAATTTATCCATAATGAAGACCCTTATATCTTTGTTATTTGTGGGACACATATTGAAATGGATATCCCATTTACTCATCCACTTTATGTTTTGTTGCATCCACCTTTTTTTACTTTTGCACAATATATCATTAAAAACAACTTTAGGTCATCTACCTTCTTCCATTTTTTCAGTTCTTTTTAATAGCTTATAAGACGCACCATAGCAAGTGCCTCAATAGGGGCAGCCCCCATTTCACTAAGCAATATATCATATGGGACTGTGCTTTTGATTTTAAACTTGCTAGTGATCAAACATTTTTGGATTCCCTTGATTTGCTTCCATTGTGAGGATGAAGTGTTGCTGACCCATAATTCACACCCATCAAGAACAACCGACAGAACTAGAAGACCAAACAGAGTTTGATTAGTTTTCCAATCCCAAACTTTAGTCTCTCGACATCTATTTTGGAGAGCATACAGAGCCTTCCAACCACCTAACGTTCTTTTCTTTTTGTGCAGCCATCCCACATTAGGTTTTGTTGAAGTCAATGCCAAGATATTTGTACTCCACCACTTCCTCAAGAATGCTTCCTTCGAAATAGAACTTATGATGATGTTTTTTTACTCTTAGAGAAAACCATGACTTTAGTCTTGCTAATATTCACCTGCATTCCTTGTTAGATAACTGAGAGGAAGGGGGTAGGGGCGGGAGGGGGAGGGGGGGGCGGGGGGAATCAGTTAAATCAGTTATCCTATAGTCCCAAACTCGTAGATGTACTTTTTCAAACTTATTCAACAAGATAAAATAACTATCTTTCTGATCATTTATCGAATACCAGTAATTATCAAAACTGTCTTTACCGATTAATCAAATATGCAACATGTAAAGTATGATAGCAAAACAATCATAACACATAACACATAACACAATAATTTAACGTGGAAACCCTGCTAAGGGAAAAACCACCTGGGACCAGTAACCCAAAAATATTTCACTTTTATGAAGTGATCTCGGTTAGGAGCCAACCCTGTTAAATGTTACAATGCACACTGTTAGGTGTGACCTAGTTAAATGATTTATCACTAACAGTTAACTTTTGACTAGCATTCACTATGAGGTCAACAAGAATATAACAATTAACATTCTTTGATTGTCATATGGAAATACAAAAAGACGGTTAAGTCCACTCAGTTAAGAGATTTTGTTGTAACAATGCTTAAATTGATACAATACTAATCTGATTCAAATGCAACTTAATTTGCAAGTATTCAAATCTATGCTAAGCTCATAAAAACTCTTATGATCAATAACCAATTCACTTCCTCATATCTTTCAACTTACTTCACTCGGTGTATGTATATCTTTGACGCTCGGTTATGCCTGCAGCTTGGTTATGTCTGTAACCAGTTTGATCAAGAATGCATGAAAAATATCTTCACGCAAAATCTTCTATAGTCTCTATTTTATCTGGTATAGTTCAATAATGAAACTCATGTCTCTTAAATAGACAAGTAAACCGTTTTCATATCAGCCATTAGATTTTGCCTCTTAATCTTCTTTGTCCATTTTTTCGCTTCAACCTTCCTCGACAGATGTGTCAATAACACGTTTCAATCTCTTCCCTTAGATCATCTATGAATTTTGTCAGCCGTGGATCTTATAACACACTTCATTTGTTACCTCAGAATTATAAGCAATTTTAAGCTCATCAATTTCAGTCGGCTGTTATAACATTTAATGTTTTCATCCATACTCGGTTAATATTGAATGCGTCAGCGATAACTAACTCAGTTATTATTGTCACTCGGTATACACAAGACTGACTCGGTGTATACATAAATCTTCAATTACCGACCACATTAACTTATTCAATTCTTATCTTTTTTTCATAGTATAATAGTGTAACATGCTCAAGTCAACAATATAATGCCATAGACTCATCAATAAGTTACCCAATGTATACCTTATCCTTATCTATCATATCCATCTTTTCCTTATGTAGATGTCTCATTTCTTCATCATTTCTTCCTTCTATAGATGTTTAGATGTTTGTAACTATCATAATAAGTATAGTCAAAACTAGTTGACATCAATGACAACATATTGGCTGATTTAATCATCTTACATATCACTTTAATAGCTTGGTGATCTCTAATCACTATTTCTTCAGTTCATCAAGATATTCAATCAGTTGTAGGTCATCAATCTCTCCCTTTGGCATTAATGGAAACACAAACAATATAAAATATGTCATACCATACCAAACATACATTCTACAACTATATAGGTAAATGTTGTAGCTCGATAAGCTCTCCCTAGCTTGATATTTAATATGTTTAATCACTACAAACAACATTCCATGCAAACTCTCCTTGCAGATTTGATCTTTTTCAATTCTCCGATTCTTTCTCTCTTTTTTTTTCATGTTCTCATCAACATATATTTCATATAAATCTCTCTCCCTTTGACAACAATGCCAAAGAAAATAAACAACTCTTCAACAACCAAGTTGTTCTCTATTGTTCCGTCCAGATCAAGTACCTTCATGTACTGATATACAATTCTTTGTTCCAACTTGTACAATATTTTCACAACCTTAGGAATCCTAAAGCGTGAGCTATGTGCATCAACATGAATGATTTTCTGATAAAATATAGGTTGATGCAACCTCCTAATCACCTTAGTGACTGATAGACAAGGGACGAACCCCTAGTCTAGTCCTCAAGTAGTCAAAAGTGTCCTTTTGTAAGGGCTTGGTAAATATGTCAGCAAGTTGTTCTTTAGACTTCACAAATTTCAGTTTCACTTGCTTTTCTTATACTTGTTCCCTCAAATAGTGATACTTAATAGATATATGCTTTATTTTTTAATGCATCACCGGATTCTTGGAAATGTTTATAGCACTAGTGTTGTCACAATAAATAATCACTGGATCAGTGATCACCTTATTCATTCCTTCCAACACTTGTTTTATCCAAGCAATATTTGAACAATTAGCAACAACAACAACATACTCTGCTTCAACAGTAGACTGAGAAATACATGGTTGTTTCTTACTTATCCATGTTACAAGCCTTTCTCCCAAAAAGAATGCTCCACTAGTTGTGCTCTTCCAATCATCAATGTTTCTAGCCCAATCTGCATCAGTGTAAACTCTGAGTTCAAATTTGCCTTCCTTTGTGTACCGTAAATCATAATCTTCAATTTTCTTCAAATATCTCAGAATCCTTTTAACAACAACCATATATGAATCCTTAGGATTAGCATAAAATCTTGCCACAATCCCAACTGCATGTGCTATATCAGGCCTATCGTGTACCACATACATCAATTTTCCAATCATTGATCTATACAATGTCTGATTTACCTCGCTTGATTCATCATCTTTTGTTAACTTACATATTGTCACCATCAGTGTACCTACAGGTTTGTAATCTTCCATGCCAAAAATCTTTAACACTTCCTTAATGTATTTTGATTGTGTGATGAAAATCTCATCATTCTATTATATAATCCGCAAACCTAGAAAGAATTTAATCTCTCCAAACATTGACATTTCAAACTCTTTCTCATTTCATCAGCAAAAGATTTGCAAATAATATCATGTCCTCCAAAGATTATATCATCAACAAAAATTTCAACAATCAAAATATTGTCATCAGATTCTCCTTTCATGTACAAATTACTATTGTCACTTGTCCTTGCAAAACCAATACTTATAAGATAAGCATGTAATCTTTCATACCATGCTCTCAGTGCTTGCTTCAATCCATACAGTGCTTTGTGCAGTCTACATACCACGTTCTTCTGATTCAGATCAACAAAACCTTCAGGTTGTTCTATGTAGACCTCCTCCTCAAGAATTCCATTTAGAAATGCTGATTTCACATCCATTTCATATACTTTGAATCTCTTGTGTGCAACATATGCAATTTATATTCAAACTCCTTCAAGTCTTACTACTGGTGCAAAAGTTTCACCATAGTCAATTCCTTCTTCTTGTGCATATCCCTTGCATACAAGTCTTGCTTTGTTTCTAGTTACTTCATCATTCTCATTTAACTTGTTTCTGAAAATCCATTTAGTACCAATTACATTTTTATCACTCGGTCTCAGTACCAATGTCCATGTCTTATTTTTCTCAATTTGTTCAATTTCTTCATTCATAACCTTTATCCATTCCTCATTTTCAAGTGCATCTCTAACATTCTTAGGCTCAAATTCACAAACTAAGCATGTGTTCTATCTTAACTTACTTCGTGTCATCATGTCAGCTTGCTTGTCTCCAATGATTTGGTTCTATGGATGGTGTCTTCTAACAAATCTTGCCAGCACTTGTTCTCTTCTTTGCTCATTATTCGATTCATGTTCATTTTGTTCCTCGGTAGCTTCTTCCTAGTTCTCGGTTTGCATTTGCTGATTCTCGGTAGCATTTTCCTATCACCCGGTAGACTCAGCTTGTGGCTTGGGTAGATAGCCTAGATGTTCAATATATGTAAACCTACCATAGTCTTTCGATTCCTTCATGCTTTCTTCATCATTCTTTTCAACAAACTCATCAACTTTCAGATTAGCACTTTCAACCATTTTATTAGTAGCCTTGTTCAAACATTTGTATGCTTTGCCCTTAGTAGAATATCTTAAAAATATTCCTTCATCACCTTTAGATTCAAATTTACCATTTCTATCATCTTTCAGAATGTAACATCCGCTTCCAAAAATTTTGAAATAACTTACATTCGGTGTGTAGCCAAACCATAACTCATAAGGTGACTTATTTGTGTCTTTCTTCAATTGAACTCGGTTCAAGGTGTATACAACAGTGCTAACAACTTCTCTCCAGTACATTTGTGCAACATCTTTCTCAAATATCAATGTTCTGACATAGTCAACTATAGATCGGTTCTTTCTTTTTGCAATTTCATTCTGCTGTGGTGTCCTTGGTGCATAAACCTATCTTTTAATTCCATGCTCATTACAGAAGTTAGTGAATTCATCAGAAAATAACTCACCTCTTCTATTAGATCTTAAACATTTTAAGTCTTTTCCGGTTTCCTTTTCAACTTTAGCTTTATACCACTTAAACAATTTGAAAGCTTCATATTTTTCTTTTAAGAACATAACTGTCATCATCCTAGAGTATTCATCAATAAATAAAATGAAATATTTGTCACCATAATAAATCTGAGTTCTCATAGGACTACATAAGTCGGTATGTACCAACTCCAAAATACCTTTAGATGAATAGTCTTTTATTTTAAAACTAGATTTAGTCATATTTCCTTTCTGACATTAATTGCACATAACATAGTCAAGTTTAGTTAGACTTGGTAATCCTCTAACTCTTCTCTTCTTACTAATCTTAACCATATTATCAAAGTTCACATAACACAGTCTCTTATGCCACAACCATACATCTTCATTTATAGCCAATAAACAAGAAGTTTCAGCATTTTCAAGATAGAATAGATTACCTTTGGATTGTCCACCAGTACTGACCAACTTTCCAGTTTCATCATAGATTTCCACCTTCTTACTTTCAAATGCAACTCATTGACCTAAATTATTCAGTTGTGCTACACTCAAAAGATTATAGTTAAGTCCTTTCACCCAATATGCATTATCACATCTAATCTTATCATTCAACAAGATAGATTCTTTTCCTTTCACTTGACAAGGTGTATCATTTCCCATTTTAACTGATCCTCCATTGTAGTGTTTAAGGTAGTCAAATTTATCCTCATCACCAGTCATATGATGTGTACAACCACTATTAATAATCCATGTATCATTCTTGCTAACTTTAGATATAAGTGATGTTTCTACATATCTTTCTTCTTTTGAATCATCTTTCATTGCAACAAATACCACTTCAATTTTATCATCAGTTTCGGTGTCGATGTCCTTATCATCATCTCCAACAAGGTAACATGCCTTCTTGCCTTTGTCTTTGTAGTCTCAGTTGTTTCTTCTATCATAGTGTCGGTTTCCTATGTTATCTCTTCTGCCAAACTTTTCATCACTAGATCGGTCATTGTCTTTATCTTCTTCTTTCCTGTTAGGACATCTAGCAGCAATATGGTCAATCTCTTTACAATTAAAACAAGCTAAAGGTAACTTTCCTTTATACCTTCCTTTACCTTTCTGAAGTCTCCTGGCCATAAGTGCTTCAAGCTCATCAAACTCATCTTCACTGTCACTGCCACTTTCATTCTTTATGTTATGCTTACTGCTAGACTTACCAATCTTCAGGGATGACATAAAAGTAGACTCAACACTCGGTACAATACTATTGTCATAGTTATTTAGCTCAAAAGTAGTCAACTTACCAATTAGACTATCAAGTATAAGAGTACTACCAGGTGCAGATCTCATTTCATGAATAACAAAGATTCTAATAGTATCGATAGACAACAATGTTCTTAGTATTTTACTTACAATAGTGTCTTCAGAAATAATACCTCCTGTTCCTCGAATAGAATTGACCACCTCTTTGTTCGGTTAGAGTATTGTGTGATGTTCTCACCTTCTTTCATCTTCATATCATCAAATCTACCTCTTAGGCTTTCAGCTCCGACTCTCATTACATTTACATCACCACCATAAACTAGTGCAAGTTGTCCCACATTGCTTTTGTTGTAGTGCATGGTTTGACATCTTCAAATTCTTCATCAATTAGAGTAGCAACAATCTCTATCATAGTTATATTGTGTTTATGTTCGTCTCTCAACTGATCAACTGTCAAAGGTCCAATAGTCGGTTGTATGTAGGCATGGTCTAGGAGATGTAGAGCAGATTCTCCAATTCCAAATATGTGCAACCTCATCCTGCTTTTCCATGTCGTGAAGTTATCTTTGTTCAACTTAGGCACTTCCCTTTTATACATCCTGTGATATTTTTCTCAAGTCCTTGAAACTTTCCTCCAAGCAACCAATATGCTCTGATACCAATTGTTAGATAACTAAGAGGGGGGTGGGGGGTGAATCAGTTAAATCAGTTATCCTACAATCCCAAACTCTTAGACATACTTTTTCAAACTTATTCAACAATTCAAATAGCTCGATAACATAAAATATCTATCTTTCTGATCATTTACCGAATACAAGTAATTATCAAAGTTGTCTTTACCGATTAATCAACTATGCAACATGTAAAGTATGATAGCAAAACAATCATAACACATAACACAATGATTTATCGTGGAAACCCTGCTAAGGTAAAAACCATTTGGGACCGGTAACAAAAAAAATTTCACTCTTATGAAGTGAACTTAGTTAGGAGCCAACCCTGTTAAAGGTTACAATGCACACTGTCAGGTGTGACCTGGTTAAATGATTTATCACTAACAGTTAACTTTTGACCATCATTCACTATGGGGTCAACAAGATAACAATTAACATTCATTGAATGTCATATGGAAATAAAAAAAAAATTGTTAAGTCCACTCAATTAAAAGATTTTGCTGTAACAATTGTTAAACTAATACAATACTGATCTGATTCAAATACAACTTAATTTGCAAGTATTCAGATCTATGCTAAGCTCATAAAAACTTTTTTGATCAATAACTAATTCACTTCCTCATATCCTTCAGCTTACTTCACTCGGTGTATGTATATATCTCTGACGCTCAGTTATGCCGACAACTTGGTTCTTTCTGTAACTAGTTTGATCATGAATGCACGAAAAATGTCTTCACGCGAAATCTTTTGTAGTCTTTATTTTACTTGGCATAGTTCAACAATGAAACTCATGTCTCTTAAATAGATAAGTAAATCATTTTCATATCAGCTATTAGATTTTGCCTCTTAATCTTCTTCATCCATTTTGCCACTTCAACCTTCCTTGACAGATGTGTCAATAACACGTTTCAATCTCTTCCCTTAGATCATCTATGAATTTTGTCAGTCGTGGATCTTATAACACACTTCATCTGTTACCTCAGAATCATAAGAAATTTCCAGCTCATCAATTTTAGTCGGCTGTTATAATATTTAATGTTTTCATCCATATTCGGTTATTATTGAATGCGTCAACGATAACTAACTCAGTTATTACTGTCACTCGGTATACACAAGACTGGCTCAATGTATACAAAAATCTTCAATTACCGACCACGTTAATTTGTTCAATTCTTATCTCTTCTTCATAGTAGAATAATATAACATGCTCAAGTCAACAATATAATGCCATAGACTCATCAATAAGTTACCCAATGTATACCTTATCCTTATCTATCATATCCATCTTTTCCTTATGTAGATGTCTCATTTCTTCATCATTTCTTCCTTCTACAGATGTTCAAATGTTTGTACCTATCATGATAAGTATAGTTAAAACTAGTTGACATTAATGACAACATATTGACTGATTTAATCATCTTACATATCACTTTAATAGCTCGGTGATCTCTAATCATTGTTTCTTCAGTTCATCAAGATATTCAATCAGTTGTAGGTCATCATTCCCACCATTCTACAAAAATTCTCAAAGGAAAATAGGTGTGCTTGCAAACCGTAGGCAGATTTGGCAATCAAAATGAGGTCATCTTATTAAATATACTCCCAATTGAATACTCTCACCATTTTGCATGTTTAACCATTCTTCAAGTTTGTCGATATATACGCCAAAAAAAGGAGATAGAGGGCAGCCTTGTTTGACCCCAATATCGCTCCTAAAATATTCAGAAATGCTGTCTGGAGTTCTAATTTTGACTTTTATCTTTTCATACATCCTATGAACAACAACTCTGAGATGTATAGGGATCTCCAATTCTTCCATTTTGAGCCAAAGCTTGGCCCTAGGGACAGTATCGAAAGCCTTTCTAAAGTCAACAAAATAACAAAAAATCTCATCCTTTTTCTCCCATTCTTTTTCGATTATGTGCCTTAGAGTAACACAATGATCAACTATCAAGTGTTTTGGTCTAAAACCAGCCCGCCCTTTTGCCCATTTAGGATTTTCTTCAACCCATTTACTGATTCTATTTTCTATCACGCTGCCAAATGATTTTGCAAACAAAGGATTGATCATTATGGTCATGTAGTTGGAGGGATTATTGACATCACCGCTCTTACAAAGGGGTATGGCAAGGCTGATTGTCCAATCTATAGGAAATCCATGTTGATTAATACTATTGAAGATTTTTGTAATGTGTGGTGCAAAGGTTTTCATGCCCCACTTGAGATATTATGCTTGAAGTTCAACCAAGTCCTTGGCGTTATCACTGCCCATCTTTTTCATACCCATCTCTACCTCTTGCACAGTGAAAAGATTTGACATATTATTGACCAAGGGTGGTAGGCCCACCTCACCTTCTTGTTCGTACAATTTTCTAACATAATCAAGCCATTGAGTGGCTGTAATATTATTTTCAGTTTGTTTCCTTCTTGGCTGAAGTTCCTTCCAGAAAAGTTTGGGGTTACTTTTACTAAGGAAAATTAGCTCATCTCTCCTTGTGACCATAAAATCAATTTTTTTCATTTTTAAAATATGCTTGTAAACTTTAATGTCATTGTTTGTTTTATTTGACTCTCAGGGAGTCCTCCTAGCCATTTTGCATTCCTTATCAAACCACACATTGACTGGAAAACAACTTTTTCAGACTTTCTTATCTTTGTTCTTTTGAACTTTGAAAGAGCCTTATGGACCAAACTTGTTAATGTATGACTGTAAACATTGTGCCCTTGCATGTTCTCTTCCTTACATAGTCTCTCAAGTGTATCCCTGAAGATGTAACCATTTTCAGAAGTCAAAAGGATTTTGGCTTGTAAAAGTGAATGTTGAGGGGATTGCGTTTTTGTCCCAAGCTGCCTATTCTTTGTCCACAACAAGTTTATGTACAATAGTCTATGATCATATTTGAGGTCCCATATGTGTTCCCCAATTACAACATCCTCGATTCTCTCATATAGATTGTGTGAACAGATTGTATAATCAATCACGCTCACACCATTATACATGTTGCAAATGAAATTGCCCAATTTTTACCATCTAGCCAAACCATTGCAAATTATTAAATTGAATGTGCCACATAGAGTGATCAATTCTTCTCCAAAATGATTGGATCCCTTAGCATCTTCCAAGACTCTTTCCCACTGATTTTTTCTCTTTTCAGTGAGCCAAATAGGATTGCAATTTTCTTTGTAGCTGAAAATACTAGCTTGTCTATTTTTTGTTCTAGTGTTGAAATCCCCAACAAGGAGAACATCCCCTTGTTGTGAAAACACGACAACATCCTTCATTAATTGGGTGGGAGCTATGAAAGATCCCACAAACGCTCTAATAGTAAAATAATTCACACTTATTTGGCTAAACTACCAACCTGTAAGGATGATTTCTCGCCAACATTTTATTGGGATTTTCACCCAATATGATCCTACTGGTCATATCGATCAGTGTGATGTTTGCACCATCATCCTTTTGTGTCAAACAATGTCATGCCTGTAATTCGAGGTTTGATTTAGTAAACTTTGCATATTATCCTCAAGGCTCCATTGATTTCTCCAGATTGGTTGATAATTTATATTGCATAATACAAGCTCTCTTTTATTATGTAAATGTCTTAATTAGGTGGGAGATAGGAAAGATCCCACAAACACTCTAATAGTAAAATAATTCACACTTATTTGGCTAAACTACCAACCTGTAAGGATGATTTCTCGCCAACATTTAATTGGGATTTTCACCCAATATGATCCTACTGGTCATATCGAGCAGTGTGATGTTTGCACCATCATCCTTTTGTGTCAAACAATATCATGCCTGTAATTCGAGGTTCGATTTAGTAAAATCAACAGTCTGCATATTATCGTCAAGGCTCCACTGATTTCTCCATGTTGGTTGATAATTTATATTGCATAATAAAAGCTCTCTTTTAGTAGACGAATGCTTTCTTGGTTGATCCCCAATCATATTGTATGATCCGAGCCCCTTTTTGGTTGAACCATAGAAAATTGAAATTGTTGGCCTCAAGCTAAATGTGTTGGAATTCCAGATCATTATGAATTGTCTAATATTTTAACAAGAAAAATTAATAAAATGGACTTAATGTTAGTAGAGTGAAAAGATTTGAAGTGGGAATTATGAATTGACTAGTAACTCGCAACATCCAAGATATTTTCTAAACTCTTCATTATATTATTACTTTAAGGCTTGTTCAATATAATGATACAACTTTAATTTACATATCTCTTTATTTGTGTTTACACTCCTCAAATACATGTTCTTTATGCTTGATTTTTTCTAGATTAGATAACTTCCATACTGCAAATGTGATATAAACACACATGTCAAATAATCCTCATGTGACCAAAATAAATCCCAAATGTGTTTTTTTTACTGTGAATCTTGATTAAACTCCTCAGTAACTAATGCTTAAGTGACACCTCATGACACTTGTCTAATATGCTCCAAGGTCAACATCATTTATGTACTTGTGCATCAACATTGTTTTCATCTATCTTCAACATTGAATTGTCAAGCAAACATTTTCTTGGGACTTGAACCTTAACTTGTTCCAGAGACATGGATGAAGGTCGGTCCTAACCACCCTTGATGCAAATGCAGGTTTGTTTATATCTTGTCAAAATTGTTTGTGAATTGCTTGGATCAAACTAGGTTGAGCTTCCTAGACTTATAATCAACCTAGATCCTCGAGCCTTAGATTCCTCAAAAGCCAACATTCTCAAATTTGTATTTTTGATTGGTGCTCTTACATAATTTCAGATTGTTTTGTTGTTGGGAGCTTTTCTATATTTGTATGCATGTTGGTCAAGGTCAAATGCTATGGCGAGAGAGGCAAGTTAGTGTTTTCCAACCAATTTATTGATGACAATATTTACAATGTTGGCATTTTTGTCTTGTATAGTTTTAGTTTGTTTGTTGTATCTATTTCAACTATTTATCCATACCCATAGTAGCATCTTATCATAAAACCCTTTTATTAATTGACTTTTCTAGCACTGCTACATGGCCACTGAGATGTTTGGGCAGCCTCTTTCACATAAAATCGTAAGAAAGAACCTTGGTTCATCATTCATAGCCTCCTCTAAGATCTTTAATGCATTCTATTTTGTATATAACACATAAATAGAGGCTCTGATAAAATTATCACATAATTTTGCGCTTAATCATTCATCTCTTGTCTTACTAGGGGTTTACTTGTTCAAAATTTACCTGTTGCTTGTTTCAATTGATCCCTTTTAAATAAAGTGCCATTTATATTAAAATTATGATATTTCCTAAGTTTATGTTGCTCCATACAATTTTCATGGCCCCTTCCTACTCAATAATCTTTATATCTAATACAAAGAACCAAGTTTTAGAAGGAATTTACAATTTTGTACATTTGTGTTTTGTGTTCTTGTTGGATTGTATGGGTGCAGCCTCTTTTTGGTTCATTGAAGTACCTTGGCCTGCATAGTGACCCTAGTGCTTGCTTGTTTGCTTAGTCTTTCTACCATAACCTCTCTTTTGAATTGATTATATACTATCAAAAATATAGGTTACAATATAAGTTCACTGCCCATAGGGACAAAAAGAGAAAACATTAAAAGCTTGGTTAGCTATTCAAGAACATAGAGATAGAAGTTTGATTCAATCACAAGAGATAACAAAAAGAAAACTATATCACATGACTAATTGTTATAACTTTGATTGCACTTAGCCAAGTCAAAGAAACCAATTGGAGAGGAAACCTCAAGTAGGTTTGCATTAGACCTAACCACCACTAAATTAGTATTAGGTTTAGGAACAACCACTTTCTCTTTTAGGCTCATATTTTTAATCAACTTGTTCTAAGTATAGTTATTGTAATGCCCTTTTTGAGAATCCATGTAGTTTTCGAGTAAATTCTTCATCTTTTTCCTTGGGACTAGGCTAGAATTTGGCAACTTTAATATCAATCATGTTGACGGTGATTTGCCTTAAATCTAATAGTTCTTTGAATTTGTTATTAGAAATCCCCAGTGTTAGAAACACCTACATGGAAATACTATAGACGAGTCCTTTGAAGGACTCATTAAACTATCTCCTCTTCCCTAGAAAGACGTCTTCATTTCTCATTTTCCACAAGGGCCATAAAAATTCAATAGTAAAAACAAGCCAAAAAAGAATTATAATCATTAACACACTCAAACCTTCCACACAACCAAATAAAATTTCATGGCAATAGAAGTTACTAGACTTATCCTAGTTGTCAAAATTACTCACAAAGATATTCCAAACACCCTAGTAAAATAAACAAAAAAACAAATGTTCCACAATTTTAGGACTATTGCAAATGGTACAACAATTGCTAGTAACTTTATTTTTTAAATACTTCCAAGTCAATAGTAAGCCTTTTTAATAATAGAAAACACCTAAAACATAGAGCTAGAAGTTTGATTCAATCACAAGAGATAACAAAAAGAAAACTATATCACATGGCTAATTGTTATAACTTTCATTGCACTTATCCAAGTCAAAGAAAACAATTGGAGAGGAAACCTCAAATAGGTTTGCATTAGACCTAACCACCACTAAATCAATATCTAGTTTAGGATCAACCACTTTCTCTTTTAGGCTCATATTTTCAATCAACTTTTTCTAAGTATAGTTTTGATTAAGGGCAAACACAGGTTTTAGAGGGGCCCTAAAAACCTTTATAGAAAGTTACAAGAGATAAGCATTAGAGTCCATCAAAACAAAACATTGCTAGAAACAACCCCAACCAATAGAACCCATAAAACCAACAACCAACACCAACTAAAGACCAGACAAAAGAAACAATAGGTTAGAGCAAGAAATAGACACAAAGACAGAGGTAGAAAGAAAATCCAAGGAACATAAAGAAAGCCTAGACCAGATCCTTCAGAGTAGCTGCAACCTCTTCTTCCATAATAGTCATGTTCTCCACCGTGTTCTTGAGGTTTTGAATTTCCTTTGGCACAAAGGTATCCTTCTTCCTGAAACTCGCATAGGTACACTTGATCAAACCTTCAACGCAACCAACATCCAAATCATACTCGATCTTCACAGTAGCTTTCGCCTGGTAAAATTTCTCCATCCTAGTGGTTGTTGATGTTTGTAGCATCCGTCAGATAAATAATATTGAGTATATAATTTATGAGAAATGATTTATTATATATATTGATATATCTATATATATATATATATATATATATATATATATATATATATATATATATATATATATATATATATATAATGATATTATTATATACATTGATATATATGTATATATAAAGTTAGGTTATAATTATTCTCATAATAAATAAATAGTTAAATTGATAAAATAATAATAATAATTATTATGTAAATATTAGATAAATTAATATAATACTCAAGAGATATTATATATATATATATATATCTGTGTGTGTGTGTGTGTGTATAATCATAATTGTCATTATATTAATTACATAATAATGAATAGACATGCCCCTTGAAGGTACATGTCTCTTCTTGGCTCATTCTTAATATAAATGCAAGAGATTGTTGCATTTGGAAAACACATACAATGAGAGAGTGCTATTACATTTGCAATGATCCTAAAACTTAACATGGTATCAAAGCCAAGTTGCAAATGTAAGAGAGTAGTTTGTTAATGGTGAATGTGTGACTATTTCAGAAAATTATAGTCTCAGTACGAGGACCATATCTCACAAATGGACTGTTGGATTTTGCTAAATTTTAGATATGTTGGTGATAAACTAATTTAGAAGAATCTCACCGGAGCGATTGGAAAGAAAATGTCAGGTTCAAAAGTTATGACCGAATGTGTACAGGTCTATGCAGATTTCTGAACAAAGAGAGTTCTTTGATTAAAAGCTTCAAACACTTTTTATAGTACAAATAAGAAAAGGATCATTACATTAACCATGAGATGAGTATTCCATGTTCATTAATGTTCATTAATTTTTTTATGTAGTTCTTAAATCATACTATAATATTGGGATAGAAAATATTGTATGCTTTTATCTTTAATATTTCTTTGGGATAATATAGTTTAGTGAGCTATTTGTAATCTCTCTCTGACATACCTTCAGGACAAAAGCACAAGATAATTTCATTCAAGGAAGAAATAACTTGATGCTTGAAAACAAATTGATGATTGAGACTAGATGCAAAGAGAGTCTAATATTTCAAAAGAGGTCAAGAAGTTGATAAACTTGAGCTTCAGAGGGAGTAGATGCTTCGGCCAACTTGTGACAATCAAGTGATCATATTGATTGAGAGGGAGTTCACTATTGAAGGTGAAACATTTATGAGGTAAACTTGATATAAAATTGATTATTATACTTGTGAATTATGAATGTTCTTAATGGGCCTGCCCCCTGTGTAAATCATAAAGAAGTGACGACTTCCAAATGATTATTACTTGTATTTGTTAAAGTTATTGGAAGGTGACGATCTTGCAATAAATTTTCTTTGGTAATATCTTACTTGTGGATAGAATCACCGATAGAGGCAATCCACACCATAGCTCATGAGTTGTGGATAGAATCGCCGATGGAGGCAATCCACACAGGAGCTTGTGGATAGAATCGCCGATAGAGGCAATCCACTATGAAGCTCATGAGTTGTGGATAGAATCGCCGATGGAGGCAATCCACACAGGAGCTTGTGGATCGAATCGCCGATAGAGGCAATCCACACCATAGCTCATGAGTTGTGGATAGAATCGCCGATGGAGGCAATCCACATAGGAGCTTGTGGATCGAATCGCCGATGGAGGCAATCCACCTAGGAACTGTGGATAGAATCGCCGATAGAGGCAATCCACCTGGGAACTAACCCTCACAATTTATGAACTTATTGTGAGTTACATTTTATCTTCCCTAGCTAAGAGGGAGTGTTGATGTTTGTAGCATCCGTCAGATAAATAATATTGACTATATGATTTATGAGAAATGATTTATTATATATATTCATATATATATATATATATATATCAATATATATAATGATATTATTATATACATTGATATATATGTATATATAAAGTTAGGTTATAATTATTCTCATAATAAATAAATAGTTAAATTGATAAAATAATAATAATAATTATTATGTAAATATTAGATAAATTAATATAATACTCAAGAGATATTATATATATGTGTGTGTGTGTGTGTGTGTGTATATAATCATAATTGTCATTATATTAATTACATACTAATGAATAGACATGCCCCTTGAAGGGACATGTCTCTTCTTGGCTCATTCTTAATATAAATGCAAGAGATTGTTGCATTTGGAAAACACATACAATGAGAGAGTGCTATTACATTTGCAATGATCCTAAAACTTAACAGTGGTGAGATCCTTCAGATTTTTAATAGAAACTTTCATGCTATCATGGTTGTTATGGAGAATTTTCTTGAGGGTTTCCTCGAGGTTCTTATTCTCCATGTTCATCTTCTCAACCCTCTTTTCCAGAGCCATTCATGTAGCTCTCTCTTCCTCCAATTTCTCCAATAAACATTTATTTTCCTCCAACGGCCAGATGTCAAAACTTTTCTCAATAACATCTTTCATGATTGCAAAGTTATCAGACAGGGTCTTGTTCTTCATTTTGAGGTTATTGATTTGAGTTAGGACTCATTTTTCCATCTTGTAAGAAACAACAACCCAATCTTTGGCCTTTTATAGATAATCCAAAGTAGACATAGTCTTCCCATGAAGATTGTCCAGATTTAGATGAGTAAACTCCCCTTTACAAATAGAATTATCTTGCCAAGACACATTGGCATGTTTAGACTTAGAACTAGGCACAACAAAAATAGAACTAGGGTAACCAACAAGATTAACCTCCTCATTCTTACCTTTCTCTTCTAGATCATTTTTAATAGAGGTGGCACCAATATCCAAGCCCACAACAGGATGACCCAAATTCTTGTTGGAGATAACCTCATTATCCTTCACTAGACCATCATCTGCTTCCTTAGAAAGGCTCTTGCAATTTTTCAAAGATGGACCCTCACCCCCAATTTTATTCCCATTTCCCTCAAAGAAATCCCCATCCTCTTTCGTCTCCATCCCCTGATCATCATCAAAGTGTTTACCTTGAGTGGAGTTCCTTGTAGCTTTGTCCGCCAGATCCTTAGCCAAATTCCCACCAGAATCATCACTGTCATCATTGGTTTCCATACCTTTGATTTTATCAAACCGCTTCTTAAAGCTCAAAGGGGACTTGAGATTTTTTCCCTTCAAGATTTTAATAATCCGCTTAGAGCTCTCGCTGTCACTATCCTCCATTTTTATTTTCCCTTTTCTTTCCATTATGTAATCTTTAGGAGTCATCTCCTTGCAATAGTCATAAAGAAAAATAATTAGCCTCTCATTAAGGATAGGCTTCGTGGGCTTCTTTATATGGTCCTTCAGACTTTGAGTGAGAGTGATAGAGAAAGTAGGGGAAGGAAACGAGGTCCTTGTGCATGAGATGGTTTAGGAAAGCAAAGTGATAGCTGTGCACCCTCTTATACCTCTCATCCAAGGTAATATACTCCATAACACAAGTGAAAACCTTCCGCCAAATAGGCTTAATATTCTCTATCCCATAATAATCCCCAACTTTAACAAGAACTTCCCCCCATTCTTTTGATTTGGGGAATTTACGGTCAACAACTTTAGAATTTTTACGATATTTGAGAAATTCCATCCCTGTACAAGGTAAGCCCGTAACCTTTGAGACAAGCTTAACACTAAGCTTAATCTTATTACCATTTTTATTACCATTTAAGATAATGTAATTACCCTTCCACCCTTCCATAAAGAAATTGGTTACCTTTCTATTGTAGCCGTGGATCCGTTTGAGGAAAGGAGTAATGCCACCCTTCCAAATCTTTTTTGAAAATTTTTCCTCACATCTCCAATCTTCACAAATCGCATGCTCTAACATTTTCAAATCACCACCCATCTTTTTGCAACTAGACACAATCTCCACACTTAAAATCTTATTGAAATTGCAAATGAGGAAAATGACGGTCTTAGTCAAGAAAATAACCCACAAAACGTGTCAAGGGGAGAAAGTGATTATTTTGGCATACTTCCCTTGATTAAGGCTCATGTGATTTCTTTTTCCAATGTTCATATTAGTCATTTCCATTCTATACAAAAATATCACCCACAATGTTGTGAGTCTTATCATAATTAATGAGGTAATTAACATCTGTATCATGCCTTAGCTCACCATGCCAAGTAATCATTTCCTTACACCTCACCCCAATATTCACAATGTGATCTGCCACCATATTCACTTCATGGTAAGCGTGGGAAATATGTACCTTATTAAAAAAATTCATGATCGCGTCATCTTCTTTAATGATGGGTTCAATATACCATGACACATTATAATCTCCCTTCAAACAACTAAAAATATTAATTGAATTTCCTTCTAACTATACATTATGACAGTTAATTTGTTTGGTGATTTTAAGAATTTGGAGGGCTCCCATACCTCAGATAAATGACTAGTATGGTTTCCCAATAGAAAGGCAATGCAACCAATACAATTTCCATAAGTGTCTCTAATCACCCCACGACAACTAGCTAGCCCGGGGTCCCTTTTAGCCGCACCATCAAAGTTAGCTTTAACCCAACCATTAGGGGGACATAACCACATGAAGTCCTCTCTCTTATTCTCCTTAGTACTTTTAGAATCAAGAGAATAGGAAATGAAAGAATTAGGATCACAATCACTATCCTCTATATGGCATTCATTCCTGGCAATGACAAAATTTTATTTGACAACTCTTATTATCTTCTTAGAAACCACCTGGGAAGAAGCTTCTAAATTTATGAAGATCCGGTTATTGTGTTCTTTCCATATATTCCAACAAACATGAAGAGCCAGAAGGGACCAAACCAGCTTAGTGACCTTATTTGAACAAGGGTATTTTCATTGATTAAGGATGTCCGTTAAGGTTCCTAGAAGAATCCAGGAGAGATTCCACCCCTAAAAGATCTTGCCCCAAACATCTTGAGTGTACCTGCAATGAAGGAAAATATGAAGAATCGATTATGCATCATTCTTACATAAAACACACATGTTAGGGAGATACAAACCTATCTTGCATAAGTTATCAATAGTCAACACTTTATTTTGAATCAAATCCAGACAAATATATTAATCCTTTGGATAAGGGCTTTATTCCAGCAGGAGGTCTAGAAGGGAGGTGGCCCATCAACTTCAATCATGGTCTCCATAGCAGAGGATACAAAATGATTTCCAGTAGGGTTAGGAGCCTAGATCAACATATCCTTAGAGTTTCTATTGATGAAGCACAAGTTAAGAGAGACCTAGATGTGAGATAGTTTGGGGTAAATGGTATTTAAATTAATCCAAGCCTTCTCAATCCAATAGTCATCCACCAATGAACCATAAATATTTTTGCAAATCTGCATCACATTCCTAGCTTCTGATAGATCAACAATTGGTTTATCCAACAACCAACAATCCTCCTAAAATCTAATTTTGGTGCCTTTTACCAACCTCCATTTCTTTCCTTTAATTGACACATGTTTAGCATTCTGTACACTATTCCAGATGAATGATCCATTGAAAATAGTAGGGGATTGAAAGAACTCTTCAATGGTCAGAGCATTGAATAAGTATTTCCTTTTCCATATTGTATTCCACTCCTTCTCATCCTCATACAATCTCTAATTTTGTTTGGCCATAAGGGCCTTGTTTAAGTGATGAATAGGCCTAATTCCCTAGCCTCCCAATGTTTTAGGTTTTCACATAGATTCTTAGGTGACAAGAGACATTCTATATTTCTCCTCAGTGCCAGTCCAAAGAAATTTCTTCTAGATCTTCTTCATTATGTCACCATATTTAGCAAGAATATTAAAGAGGCTAAGAGCATACACCGAAAGATTCTGTAGGCAAATTTTGAGCAATTGAATCTTGCTGGCCTAACTAAGTAAAATTCCCTTCCACCCAGCTAGCTTGTTAAATCTTTTAATAAGAGAGACCCAAAAAGAACCCAAAGGTTTTGATCCTAAAGGAAGCCCCAGGTAGGAATCAAGAAGGGTAGAGATTGGTCACCCCAAAATCCTTGATATCTTCAACTGTCTTTCTTCAAGAGTATTGATGAAAAACAAGAGTTTTTATCCCATTTTTTCTATTGACCAATAGTATTGGAATAAGTATTCAAAGCTGACTTCATGCTTCTAGCTTATTTGATGGAAGTCGCTCCCATTAATATAGTATCATCCACAAATTGTTCATGAGAACAAGTATGAGGATGAGATGAAGGCATGATGCCCCGAATAGTTCCTGAAGCATTAAGTTTTTGGAAGAATCTCCCTAAGCATTCTTCCATAATGGAAAAGAGAATAGGAGAGATCAGGTCTCCTTGTCTTAGTCCACTGGATGAATTGAAGAAATGAGAAGAAACCCCATTCACCATAACAACAGCTGAGGAAGTAGAGATAAGTTGGGAGATCAGTTGAGCAACTTTCTTCCTGAAGCAAAAGGCTATAAGGAATTCAAGCAGGAAGGCCTAGTCAACTATGTCATAAGCTTTGGAGAGATACACTTTCATAAGAAAACCTTTATTGGAAGAACACTGGAGAGAATGAATATTTTCATGAACAATAATAATGGAGTCCAAAATTTTCATGGTAGGAACAAAAACATTTTGCTAGGGGGAGATAATAGTTGGAAGCAAGTTCAAAATTCTGGTTGTTGGCACCTTCGAGGTAATTTTATAGAAGGAATTACAAAGGATGACGAGTCTAAAAGAATCCATCGAATCCACTCCAAGTTTCTTAGGAACTAGCACAAGAAAGGTGGCATTGATTTCCTTAAGAATTCTTTTAGGCCCAAAAAACTCTTTGACTGCATCAGAGACATCTTTTTCCCACAATAGATCAAAACCTTTGGAAAACAAACATAGGGAAACCATCTGGGCCCAGAGCCTTATCACCTTAAAAGGAGAAGACCACATCCTTTACCTCTCTAGAAGAGGGTATAGCACTAAGATCTTTATTCTGGTCCTCATTGATGATTGAAGGAATAGAGGATAACAACTCCTTTTGATTCTCTATATTAAGGGACTCCTCAACAGTAAGGAGAGATGAAAAAAATCCAACCATCTCATTCCTAATATCTTCCTCCTTTCTCAGGCTACCTTTGTTAGTATTAAGATGAGAAATGCAATTGATAACTCTATGCTTCAGAGTAGTCAAATGAAAGAATTTGGAGTTCTCGTCACCTTCCTTAAGCCAAAGGGACCATGATCTTTGTGTTAGGATTAGCTGACAAAAATTTAATAGTTACATGCAAATATAATCAATCATGCAAAGGAACAAAACACACATAAGAAGAACAAGAAGACACAAAGATTTAATGTGGTTCACCCAATCCTGGGCTACGTCCACCAAACAGAGAGTCCAATCTTATTATCCATTAATTTCAGAGTGTTACAATCTGCAATCACTTGCAACTCAATACCGCTGCAAGAAGCTATGAAATTATCATATATTGAGAAAACCCTAACCTTAAGCCATTATAACAAGACTTATGTGGGTTAACAAGTTAACCCTAAAAAATACTTGACAAGTCAACCTAGGGAAAATCTTGACGAGTCAACCTAGGGAAATGTTTGACATGTCAACTCAAAAATGCTCGATGAGTTAACCTCAAATTTTTTTTGGGCCATTGCCCCAAACCCCACAATAAATGAAAAGTGTATAGTACTTTCTTGATCATTCACCACAAAACAACAATCTCCCACTTGGGGACTGATCAGGCTCCACACTAAGAAACCTCCCAAATGGAGACTGATCTTGTAGCAACACCGCTACCCCTAAATTTTCCATTGGATTGACGCACCCTGGACTTTGCTGTTCTTTTTATTGTTTTCATTTGTGAAGACCAACCAAAGCCGAAGAGGAGTTCAACTTATCCCTTGTCACTGCCTTTGTAAACATATCTGATGGATTTTCATTTGTATGTATCTTGTCCATCTTTAACTGTCCATTATCCAATACTGACCGAATGAAGTGATACCACAACTGTATGTGTTTGGTCTTTGAATGAAAGACAAAATTCTTTGCAAGATAGATGGCACTTTGGCTATTTGTAAATCGATAATTCTCAGTCTGTGTTTTTCCCAGCTCTTCCATGAAAAATTGCATCCATATCATCTCCTTAGCTTCCTCTACAACATCAACATATTGTGCCTCTGTAGTGGATAAAGAAACCACCTTTTTTAGTTTTGAAATCCAACTCATTGTTGTACCACCAATAGTAAATACATAACCTGTGGTGCTCCACCTAGTATCTAAATCCCCTACCAAATATGAGTCAACATAGCCTTTTAAATCAGTATTAGAGCCCTTGAAACATAAACATTGTTTGGATGTACCTCTCAAATATATGAGAATCTATTTGATTACATTCCAATGCTCAACTCCAGTATGAATGAAATACCTGCTGACAACTCCTACAACATGTGCAATATCTTGTCTAGTGCATACCATGGCATATATCAAACTGTCTACAGCTGAGGCATATGGTCCCTTGAACATTTTGTCTTTCTCCTCTTGTGTCTTTGGACACATCTCCTTAGTCAATTTCAAATGACTAGGCAAAGGTGTGTTGACAACTTTTGCATTCTCCATATAGAATTTTCACAACACCTTTTCAACATAATTATCTTGAGATAGAGTCAATTTATTGTTCTTCCTATCTCTACAAATTTTCATACCAAGGATTTGTTTTTCTTCCCCAAAATCCTTCATAAAAAATGAATGTGTCAAATGTTGTTTCAACTCCTTAATCTAATCCATGTTAGACCTTGCTACAAGCATATCATCAACATATAAACATAAAATAATATAGTTGTCATCATCCAACCTCTTAAAATAAACATGATGGTCAAAATTACACCGATTGCATCCATGTTCAACCATAAAGCTATCAAATTTAATATACCATTGTCGAGGTGCTTGCTTCAAGCCATATAAACTTTTGATCAATCTGCACACTAAGTTCTCCTTACCGTTGACCTCAAAACCTTGTGGTTGTTGCATATATATTTATTCTTCCAAATCACCATGAAGAAAATCTATTTTAAAATCAAGTTGTTCCAAATGCAAATCTTCAGTAGCAACAATACTTAAAATAGTGCGTATAGAAGTCAATTTTACAATAGGAGAAAATATCTTATCAAAATCAATGCCCTTTTTCTATGCAAATCCCTTTACAACTAACCTGGCTTTAAATATTTTCTTAACTCCATCCTCCTCTTTTAGGCTATAAACTCATTTATTTGGTAATGCCTTTTTACCTGCAGGTAACTTACATAGTTTCTAAGTCTAATTTTTTAGCAAGGAGTCAATTTCTTCTTCTATGGCAAGCTCCCACTGAACCTTTGTATTTATTAATATTTGTGGCCTTGAGAAAAAGATAAATTACATTGCAAATGATTATTAATATTATGGACTTGGAAAAGATTAAAATAAATAATAAACTTATGCTACTTATTATATGACATATAATATTCTGATTGAGAAGAGGGACAACTTGCATATTGAATTGTTGAAATTGCTATGAGGGCCGACCTGCATTATAGTCAGCTATCTATTGAGGTCAACGACCGAATAACAATAATTATAAAAGTTGACTTGCATATGCAAGTCGACTGCCTTATCATATTTGTTTGAATATTGGCGGTCTTGCTATTTTCTCTGCTCTTCTTGCGCAACACTAAGCAATCTGCTTTGCATTCATAGATGCTAAGCATCTGTTAAAACAATCCATTCAAGATATATGTAGATTGGTTTCGATTTCTGCACGAGCATTAAAAACTCTCATGCCAACAACCTAAACTTGCCTCTTCAGCATACGTCGAAAGCACCTCTGGGTACACATGATGGAGTTGTATCTCTACAATTGTCGTCTAAGGTTTTTTTTTTAATGTTTCTCTCACTTCTTCAATTATTTGTCGTGAATCATTTTCCCATTGATGAGCAGTCCTTCCACTTCTCTGGTGAAAGTGCTTTGATCCAATCTAACTTGGATCTTCAATCTAATTTCTTAATAATTCCAATCTTCACGCAAATAAGGAGACTACCGCAGGGAATGCGTATTTTGATTCTCCTTATATTTTATTAATCACTAGACTAGATTACTTGTTGGTGAAATCATATGGTACTTCCTAGTCTTCCTTGATCTATGTCCTTGTCCAAGTCTTTCCTTCAAGCAATTAAGCTTTCAAAAGGAACTTGGCTCTAATACCCTGTTAAGGTTTTAGGACCATTGCAAATGTAATAGCACTATCTCATTGTATCTATTCATTATTTTGTAATTAATATAATGATAATTATGATTATATATATATATATATAATATATATATATATATATAATATCTCTTGAGTATTATATTAATTTATCTAATATTTACATAATAATAATAATAATAATTTTATCAATTTAACTATTTAGTTATTATGAGAATAATTATAATCTAACTTTATATATACATATATATCAATGTATATAGTAATATCAATTATTATATATATACTAAATAATTTCTCATAATAATCATATAGTCAATATTATTTATTTGACCAATGCTACAAATATCAACAATATTAAAGAGACACCTCTCTTGAGGCATACTTATATGGGATCGAGGAGTGCGAATTAGGTATCATCGAAAAGATAACATGACTGCCTTATTTCACACTTTTAGTAGACTTATAATTCATATCATCATTGCATAATTGTTCCAACATTATAACAACTTCTTGGCAATTTGGAGTAGAATATTGTAGTAGACTTAAAGAGTTAAAGAGAAAATTGTAGTAGACTTAAAGAGTTGATTGGAGCAGAATAATAACATTGATTTGAAGGCTTCTTCTTACAATCATTCAGCAAACTTCAAGCATCTAAACCATGTATTATCTATCTTCTATTCATCTATATTTTTGAAAGGGCCTAAGTCTTAGTTCTAAAAAATCATCATTAGATTGTTATTTTCTTTTCAAAGTTTGAAATATTAACATGGTATCAAAGCTTTGGTGAGTAAAAGATCTACTTTCAGATTAAGGAAATCAATCTAACACTTTTAAAACTAAGAAATTTAATATGACAAGTGGAGTTAGACCAGAAGATAGACTCGAAGGAGCCACATACTTCTTATCTTGGAAAATTAGAATACTAATTGCCTTAAGAGAACAAGAATTAGATTCAATTATAGAAAATCCACCTAAAGCTGAAATGGATGAAGATGAGACATGTGAATGGAAAAAGGGTAATAACAAAGCTATGAAATTCTAATTGACAGCGTAACGGACAACCATATCATACCCACCATCTCCTATCTAGAGTCAGCCTATCTAATGTTCTCTACATTATCCAGAATGTTTGAAATTAATAATACAAGTAAAATTATGACTCTTAAAAATGAAATTTCATGAATCAAGATGAGTCAAGGAGAATCTATCACATCATACTTTATGAGAATTAATGAGTTAAGAAATCAATTGGCAAATATTGGGCACACCTATGATGGAAATGAACTATCTATGATAGCACTTAATATATTACCTCTCTCATGGGACTCCTTTACTCAAGGAATCAGTGCACGTCCTAAAGTGCCTAAATTTGATAAATTAAAAATTGATTATCTTTAAGAATAATCAAGACTAATAACTAGAGGATTGAATTTATAAGAAGATCTTCAAATCTTATACTCACAATTAAGAAGGAAAGAGAATTTCAAGACAAAGGAGAAAGAAACTTTAGGAACAAAAGGAGAGATTATCAAAACAAGCAAGAAGGGAATTCTCTCAATAATGGATGGAGAGGAAGAGATTATTAAATGAGGAAAGAAGGGAACTCTTACAATAATGGATGGAGAGGGAGAGACTATCAAAATAATATTTTTCAAAAGAGAGATCTCTCTAAGGTTCAATGCTATAGATGTGACAAATTTGGTCACAAAGCAACAAATTGTCCAGATTGAAACAATCATCAAGCCTCTATTGCATAATTAAAAGAAACAAAATCTGAACATCGTGTCCTTTACTCTTCACCTTGAGAGGGAGTTTATATATGGGCCTTCATGAACTTAAAATTCGTGTTATAAACTCTTTCTAATTCCTTGTTAGATTTTGCAATTTTTAAGCGATATCACATCACTTATTGTAAATAAATCAAATATTACTATCCATTGAGAATATGATTCTTCACTATGTTAAATCTAAGTAACAATCAAATTATTATGTGGTGAAAATATGATTTTTGTTGCTATATTTGAGAATTGAGGCTCTTGATATTTGAGCATTGAGGTTCTTGATATTTGAGCATTGGGGCTGTTGCATATTTGAGCTTTGAGCCTCTTGCATATTTGAGCATTGAGGCTCTTGATATTTGAGCATTAAGGCTCTTGATATTTGAGCATTGAGGCTCTTGCATATTTGAGCTTTGAGGCTTTTGCATATTTGAGCATTGAGGCTCTTGACATTTGAACATTGAAGCTCCTGCATATTTGAGCATTGAGGCTCCTTTATATTAGAGCGTTGAGGCTCTTAGATAGAATCACCAATGAAGACTATCTTTCAGAGAACTTGTGGATGGAATCGCACATGAAGAAAATTCACGCCTTACATCATGCTAACATTATGTGATTGATACTTAAGATGACCTTATAATTGTTATTATCTCGTGGGAGATACTTAATTTGAGATTTATTGATGATACCTTTTCTAATTACATAGCTTTGATATCTATTGTTATATTGATGATACATTTTCTTACATAGGTTTGAGATCTATTATTCTCATTGAGATAATGTTATATATAAAGTTGCGATCTATATGCGATTATTGTTTACATCATGAGGATAATGTCAATGATGTTTCTTACCTCTCATTACATGTGAACGATGCTTACATTATGTGTTATGTTTGAATAACCTTACATCTTGTAGTAGATGATATTACAAAGGTTGAGACATCCCGAGGATGATTAATCACATTGATTACATCAAGTATGATTACATCAGGCATGAATACATTATATTTTTTACGGTTCCATATTCATTGAGAAAACTTAGATTGAAATCTATTGAAGACAATAAGTCATATGTCAAAATGAGATCTAGTGTGATAAAGATCTAGTGATTACATTATGAGGTCAATGTTATTGATCTATCCCTCAAGTCCAAGAGGGAGTGTTAATATTTGTGGCCTTGAGACAAAGATAAATTACATTGCAAATGATTATTAATATTATGGACTTGGCAAATATTAAAATAAATAATAAGTATGCTACTTATTATATGACATATCACATTATGATTGAGAAGAGGGACGACTTGCATATTGAATTGTTGAAATTGCTATGAGGGCTGACTTGCATTATAGTCAGCTATCTATTGAGGTTAGCAGCTGAATAACAATAATTATAAAAGTTGACTTGCATATGCAAGTCGACTACCTTATCATATTGAAGAGACACCTCTCTTGAGGCATACTTATATGGGATCGAGGAGTGCGAATTATGTATCATTGAAAACATAACATGATGGCCTTATTTCTCACTTTCAACAGACTTATAATTTAGATCTTCATTACATAATTGTTCCAACATTATAGCAGCTTCTTGGAAATTTGGAAAGAAGAATAACATACCTAAATTCACACTTGTAGCAGACCTTAATACATACTTGGAGCATACCTAAGTTCATATATTGTAGCAGAATTAGAGAGGCATTATAGTAGACCTTAAAGAGAAAATTGTAGCAAACTTAAAGAGCGGATTAGAGAAGAATGATATCATTGATTTGAAGGCTTCTTATTACAATCATTCAACAAATTTCAAGAATCTAAACCGGGTATTATGTATCTTCTATTCATCTATATTTTCGAAAGGGCCTAAGTCTTAGTTCTAAAAGATCATCTATAGATTGTTATTTTCTTTTCAAAGGTTGAAATATTAATAGTATCCACCTACAAAGCTTCATCATATCCTTCTAGTTCACCAACATCTATTAATAAATTAGAATACAAAGAGGGAGAGAACCTGTGAGGAGATCTACTGAGCCTTGTTGACCGTCTAAAATTCATTGGAGTTTTAGTATTTGTTGTTGCTATTGTTGTGGATCATGAGGAACCACTGGAACATAATCTTTTGGAGTATCATCCAACACTACATAATCATTTTATTTCTTCTCATGCTATTGCAACTGATCTTTGTACAACACTTTCTCATTGAATATGACATCCCTTCTTCTTACAATTTTATGAGCTTCAACATCCCAAATTCTATATCCAAATTCATTAATGTCATATCCAACAAATATACATTTCGTTGACTTAACTTCCATCTTGGTTCTATTTTTAGAATCTATATGCACAAATGCTTCACAACCAAAAGTTCTGAAAAAAGAATAACTCACCTTCTTACCTATCCATGCTTCCTCTGGAATACCACAACCCAAAGGAGTAGAGGGACCTCTATTGATTAAATAAACAAAAAAATTTACAACCTCTTCCCACATGTTTGAGGGTAGCCCATCATGAAACCTCATACTCCTTGCATGCTCCATTATTGTCCTATTCACATGTTCAACCACTTCATTTTCTTGTGGAGTCTTTGGAACCATTTTTTGCCTATGAATACCATTAGACGAACAAAAATATTCAAAATATTTTCTGTAATACTCACCACCATTATTAGATCTGAGACATTTTAGTCTATTCCCAGTCTCATTCTCAACCAAGCTTTTATAGTTTTTAAAAGTTTCAAATACATCAAAATTCTTCCTAAGGAAATAAATCCATACTTTCCTAATTGCATCATCAATGAATGTAACATAATATAGAGAGCCACCAAGGGAAGAGACTTGAGTTGGTCCCCATACATCTTAATGCAGAAGCTCTAACTTCTCATCTTTCTTTTCCTTCCCACTCTTTAGAAAACTAACTCTCTTTTGTTTCCCAGACACACAAATTTCACATAAATCCATATTGACACATTTAAGACCTGATAAAAATTTCTTTAAATGAATTAATTTCATACCTTTTTCACTCATGTACCCAAGTCTATTGTGCCATAGTGTTGTTTCAGAATCCACAATGACTATTTCAGATTGCACCTACTCAACTACAACAATTGTCCCTGAACATTGACTTTTCTCTGTAACAATTAAAGTAAAAGGAACAATATGACCTGTACAAAGATATAAGGTGCCTACTTTCACACCTTTTTCTACTACTAAGGAACCTTTTGACACCTTCCAATTTTTTTCATTAAAAGTAACTGTGCAACATTCATCACCTAGTTGCCCTGTTGAAATTAAATTCCCACTCAACCTTGGAACATGTCTTACCTCTTTTAGTAGCCAATGATTCCTATTCTACCACTTAATCTTAATTATTCCCTTTCGAACAATCTGACAGGATTCATTATCTCCCAAATAAACTTAGCCCAAAATCCCCTTGGACATAATAAAAAAAATAACTTCTATGGGGTGTAGCATGAAATGTTGCCCCTAAATCTAGAACCCATGAATCATCAACATTTTCAAGGGAAAGGAGAAAAACATCATCTTCAGATTTGATACTTACCACATTTGCCTCCTTATTCCCTTTTTGTTTGTCTCCTTCTTTATTCTTCCGAGACCAACAATCTTTCTTCTTATGACTTGGTTTTTCATAGTACCAACAATCATTTGGTCCTCTAGATTGAGACCTCTTGCGCTTATATTTTCCTTGGGATTTCCCATGACCTCCATAATTTTTTCCTCTATCCCTTGACCTACCCCTTCTTTCTGCATTTAAAATGCTACCTGATGTGGATCCACCTGAGATTTTTCTATGAATTTCCTCACTCAGAATAACACCAACAACATCATCAAATTTTATGATATTTGAACTAGAAACAAAATTACTAACAACCATTACCAAGCCATTTTAGCTTTTAGGCAAAGAGCACAAAATCAAAAGAGCCCTAATTTATTCATCAAAATTGGCATTAAAAAAATATAATTGACTGGTAACTGTATTAAACTCATTTAAGTGATCAACAACTAACCCACCTTCTACTATTTTTATATTAAATACATGCTTCATAAGAAATACCTTATTTGAAGCAAAAAGCTTTTCATATAACTTCGCTAGCGTTTCCATCAAGTCTTCAGTTGCTTTTTCTTGTGTAATATTGAATGCCACCAATTGTGCCAAGCATAAATGAATACTGCCAAGTGTCTTCCTATCTAAAATATCTCAATCATCATCAGACATAGCTGTCAGTTTCTTAGATTTTCCTCCCAATGGCCGCCATAAATCCTTCTAATAGAGATAGTCCTCCATTTGCACATTTTCCATAATTGAAAGTTTTTCCTATTAAACTTCTCAACCTTCAACTTACCCTCATCTTCCATTACTCCCACTCAACCGTGAGACCTTCCTGCAGAGGATAATTGAAAAACAACCTTGCTCTGATACCACTTGTTAGGATTAGCTGACAAAAATTTAATAGTTACATGAAAATATAATCAATAATGAAAAGGAATAAAACACACAAGAAGAACAAGAAGACACAAAGATTTAATGTGGTTCACCCAATCCTGGGCTACGCCCACCAAATAGAGAGTCCAATCTTATTATCCAATAATTTCATCCTGTCACAATCTGCAATCACTTGCAACTCAATATTGCTGCAAGAAGCTATGAAATTCTCATATATTGAGAAAACCCTAACCCTAAGCCATTATAACAAGACTTATGTTGGTTAACAAGTTTACTCTAAAAAATATTTGACGAGTCAACCTAGGAAAATATTTGACGTGTCAACTCAAAAACCCTTGACAAGTTAACCCCGAACCCCACGATAAATAAAAAGTGTACAATACTTTCTTGATCAGTCACCACAAACCAACACTTTGCTTCCAAAAGGTTTCCTCCTTGGAGATAACATCGTGGTATTTCACAAGAATCTCATTCTCCTTATACATGATAGATTGAGAATATCCCTCCTCTTGGATCTTGTCTTGAATCTAATTTAGCTAAATCTGTATATCAGACTTAGTGGAAAAGATATCCCCAAACACTTCCTTATTACATCTTTTCACACGATTTTTAATATACCCGATCTTTTTGGCCACTCTAAACATGACATTCCCATTAACCTTAATATACTCCTCAAATTGAGGATGAGACAACCACATATTCTCAAATTTGAAAGGATATTTCCTCTTGCCCGAGATGGGTACAACCATAAAAATAATTGGAAAATGATTAGATCTGATTTTGGAAAAGGAGGCAAGAGAGCATAAATACTTGGTTAAGCAGTCATTGGATATAAGAGCCCTTTCGAGCTAGACTTGAATAAACTCCTTCCCCACCCTTCTTTTTTAATAGATGAATTTAACTCCTTGGAGGTCAACATCCATCAAAGCCTGCTGGTTAATAAAATCCATAAGGTCCAACCTATCATCCAGATGACTCCACACTCCTCCTCACTTCTCACTATCTTAGAGAGGGGTATTGAAGTCACCTATAACCAACCAACTAAAATCTGGAAACATCTTTCTACTATTAGCAATTTTGTTTCAGAATTGAGCTCTACTAGTTCTGGTATTCAAAGCATAAATGTTAGAAATAACCCAAGTAAAGTCATCTCTAGTATGATGAATTTTCACAGAAGCAAACTTATCCTCAACAAGTAAAAATTCTCCTTAAATAAAGTCCTGATTCCAAAAAATCACAGACCCTCCCGAAGCACCTTCAGAGCTACTACCAACAATACCACAATTCATAAACATCCTAATTTTCTCAACCTTATCCTTAGACATCTTGGTTTCTTGAATAAGAACAACATCCGGTTTGTGGTCCCTAACCATATTTTTTAAAATATAATTTTTGGGGGGACTATACAGACCCCTTATGATCCATGATACAATCTTCATTTCTTAACATGGGTGCAATCCTGGATGGTCAAATGTTTTCCATCTGTAATATTCTATTTTCTTTCTTGCTCCCTAATATGTTTGGCAGATCTCCTTCCAACATTTTTCTTTAGTGTGCCTCTAGTTGCAACCCCACTTTGGGTTGAAGAGGAAGAAAGGCCATCTCCAATTTTTTTGTCTCTTCTCCCACCATTCTTTTGAATGGATCCTGTAAAGAAAATAACAAGAGCAAGGAAATGAAAGTAATCCAAGAGAGATATTTAAAAAAGATGTTACCATGAGAAAACCATGACATAAGAGCAAGCATCCAAAAGCCAACATAAGGAGACGAGGATTTTTGAAAGGGGAAAAGCAAAGAAAAACCCCTTGTGATATTATGAAAATGGAAAAGCCTGAGAGAGAGAGAGAGAGAGAGAGAGAGAGAGAGAGAGAGAGAGAGAGAGAGAGAGAACTCATTTGCAATAGCTTCATGGAGAGAAAATGTGAGAGGAGAGCATCTCTTTTATAGAGATGAGGAGAGGAGTTACTAAGTAACTCACTAATCTATGAATACCATCATCCATAATAGGTGTGTGCAAAGTATCAAGATCCTCTTAAGGAGGATGAGATAAAATTCTTAATAAAGGAAATACAAGAAATGACATGTCCTCTCACTTGGACTAGAGGACAAAATACCTGTAGGGATTCCATAGGAATCTCCTAATTAAATTAAAAAAAAGGATACCTTAGTTTATCCTCAAATAAATAAATAAATACAGCCAAGGAAAGATTAACTATTCTAACCCCCCCGCCCCCTGCCCCCCCCCCCCCTTCCCCTAAATCTTTACTTGAGAAGTTTACATCAAAGGGTAGTAACCCCAAATTTTTACAATGATATTGAAATTTCTCTTTAGAAAACAACTTTGTCAAAATATCTGCAATTTGATCTCGCCCTTTGCAATAGATGATGGACACGTGCTTGACTTCAACTTGTTATCTAATAAAATGATGTTGGAGTGCAATATGCTTTGTCCTTGCATGAAAAATAATATTCTTTGCCAAGGCCATGACACTTTGGTTGTCACAATATAGAGATGTAGGTTCTTATTGAGGTAGACCCAAATCTTCAAGTAATCTTCTAATCCATAAGGCTTCTTAGAGGCATTAGTACATCCTTTATATTCAACTTCAGTGGAACATAGAGAAATAGAATGTTCTTTTTTACTTTTCCAAGAAATTGCACCCGAACCAACAAAGAAACAATAACCACAAGTAGATTTCCCATCATGGGGATCTCCACCTAGATCAGAATTAGTAAATCCTTTTAAGGAAAAATCAGCATTGGCATCATAAAATAAACCCATATTACGAGTGCCTTTAATATAACGGAGTATTCTTTTAGCAATTTTGAAATGTGTTTGTTGTGGTTTATACATAAATCTTGAAACTAAACCAACACTAAAAGCTATAATAGGTCTAGTAAGAGTTAGAAAATTCAAACTTCCTACTAGTTGTCTATAAATTGTAGCATCCACAAAAGAAGTTTGCATGTCTAACATCAACTTAGTTCCTAATTCACATGGAATAGAAAAATGAGTAGCATCATTCATCTTAAATTTTTCTAGAAGATCTTTAGCATATTTACTTTGAGAAAGGAAAATACCCTTAGGGGTTTACCAAATTTTCATTCCTAAGAAATAATGTAAAATCTCTAAATCGGTCATTTGAAATTTTTGATTAAGTTGAAACTTAATATCTTAAATTAAATAATTTGAACTAGAAGTGAGACTCAAATCATCCACATAAAGGATAATAATGAAAATATCATCTCGAGTATGTCTAATATAGAGATTAGGATCATTTCTACTTCTAACAAAATCTTGAGAGATAAAGAAAGCATTGATTTTTTAATATCATTCCCTAGGTGATTGTTTTAATCCATAGATAGATTTCTTCAATTTACAAATTAAATGAGCATTACCTTCTTTAATAAAACCAGGGGGTTGAGACATATAGATTTCTCCTTGTAAATCACCATTTAAAAAATAACTTTTAACATCCATTTGGTGAATACACCAATTCATTTTAGAAGCTAAAGCAAGCACAAGTTTGATTGTAGGCATCTTAGCAATAGGAGCAAAGGTTTCATTATAGAGTAATCCTTCAATTTGAGAAAAACCTCTTGCTACTAGCCTAGATTTAAACTTACTAATTACATTATTAACATTTAATTTTGTTTTGTATAACCATTTGCATGAAACCAAACTCTTACCATGAGGTAAAGGTGTTGGAGATTTACCAACAGGCCAGTACTAACCGTATGTTTGTCATTGATGACAACATATGAAAAGTAGCATGCGTGGAAGTCTTATGCAGTAATCTTTTAGTATATGTAGCATGGACATGATATCAACATGATATCATTGGTGCAGAGGTTAACTGTTAGTACAAACAATCATATAGCAACTTGTGTCAGCAGTGTTCCTGACAGAGTAACAGGCAGTGTTCTATGTATGATTGTCCATACAATTGTCGTGGAGCCTTGCGCTCTTGGATATATATTGCAGACATGTTAGTTATGTCACATACATGGATGCAGAGTTTGATGATTAGTAGAAGTGAAGTTATGTAGTCACTATTCACCAGTAGCAGTCTCCTGTGTTTGTTCAGAAGAGCCGACAAAGATTTTATTGGTTGTGGAGTTGTGCCTATAATTTCAGTATGCACCCTTGGATTTAAGCTTAGAGAAGAGGTAGTGATGTTCAGTTAAGAGCGCATGAAGTAATTTAGCTTGAGGAGAAAGATCCAATTATTTTGGTAGAGCCGATAGTGTGTAGCGTGCATCTACAATTATCTTATTTGACAGGTCTCAGAATGTGTTGCGTGCTTAGTAGAGCCAACTAAATTGTTATTAGAGTTTGTTATGGTTTCTATAATGTGATTTCAAGGTGGTTCTAACAGGCTGACTTGATTATATCATTTAGAGGAAAGATATTTTTAGCCAGTCATTTGTGATTGCTTGAGTGTGGTTCATAGTTGATCAAGAAGAGCAGAGTAGAGTGTGCGAAGTGTTGAGCCATCAAAAGAAGATCTATGTGACCAAGTAAAGTGTTTGTGCTATACATTGGAACTAATCTAGACATCAGGTCTAAGCGCAGTTCACCTAGATCCAAATACAGTGTGAATCTATTATTTAGAATATTGTAGCCTTCACTCTTTTGAGCAGTGTGCTCTTGGACAGTGCATCCTCTCCCCTAATAGGGACTATTATAAAAGACTCCTAACAAGTTCCGACCCTTGACCAGTTCTACTGTACTAAATATATTGTAAAGAAACTCCTAACAGGGTTAAGGATCTTCTAACAAGGATCATAATACACTAGTGCAGAATATTAGTGGGTGTCAATTCCCACCGGGGTTTTTACCTATTTGGGTTTCCCCATTACCAAAATATTGTGTTGTGTTCAATTGTTTATTCATTGTGTTTATGCTTTATGTTTAAGTATACTTAATTGGATAAAGAATTGAAACTTTTAGATAACTGATTCACCCCCCCCCTCTCAGTTATCTCTTGGGACTATTCCTAACAATTGGCATCAGAGCCAAGTGCCTCAAAGAGAAATTTTAATAGCTTGAGGTTGATCAAATGGCATACTTCAAAAAAGAAAGTCCTAAGTTTGATGGAGAGAATTATCTTGATTGGAAGAACAAGATGGTGACTCATTTGCAGTGCATTACTTTTGAAGTTTTTGATGTAACTATCAAAGCAGTCAAGATCCCTACTTTAGAAGACCTTGCAAAGGATGATGCTACTGATAAGAAAAAGGAATTATTTCATCAGAATGCAAGCCAAAGAAGCCCTTATCAATGCCCTTTCTAATTGTGAATTTTTAGAAATAAAGAAGGTAGATACAACCCACAAAATATGGAAGTACCTAGAAGACATATTTGAAGGAGACAAACAAGAAAAGGATGCACACAGAAAGACATGGAAGAAAAGATACAATGCATTAGAGATGCTTCCTGAAGAAAACATCAGAGCTTACAATCAAAGGATCAATGAAGCAGTTGCTGGAATTAAGAACAATGGTGGAGAGATCTCAGAGGAAGACATTATGGATAAATTGATGACTACTCTCACTCCAGAATATGAAAACAAGATCAACATCCTTGATGAGACCATGCAGCTTACGTCAAATTTCAAGAGAGAGACCTTGATCAACAAAATCTCAGCTTTTGAGATTTCAAGATTGAAAACAGAACCTAAAAGTGAGATAGCCTTCAAAGCAACAGTTCATGGTAAGAAATCTGCAAACACTTCTGAAAATTTTGATGATAATGATGAAGAGAAAACCCAAGATGATTTCATTGCTATGACTGACAAAAGAGAAAATAAAGGAAAAGGAAAATATGAAGGTCAATTGCCATTTAAATTCTTTTCATGTAATAAGATTGGTCACTTTGCGTCTAAATGTCCCTTGAGAGCTAGAAAGTTAAAAAATGACTACAAGCCTAAATTCTCTAAGGAATGTTACTATGCTGGAGATGGAGTTTCAGATGATGATTTAGTTGAAGAAGAAATTAGATTTATTTCTATCATAGAGAAAATGAACAATAAGACAGATCATGAAGATGAGAAAGAGAAACAAGAGCTAGCATTAATTTCCCAAGATTATATAAGGATAGACTGAATTATAGATAGTGGTTGTTCACATCACATGACAGGTGATAAAAATAGATTTGTTCATCTAGACAAATACAATGGTGGCATGGTTAGATTTGGAGATAACACTCCTAAACCCATAGTTGGTAGAGGAGCCATCACCTTAGATGGAAATAATAGTACTGATGATGTTCTCTATGTAGATGGTTTGAAACATAACCTTCTTAGTGTTGGATAGTTACTTGGAAAAGGTTATCAGTAGGAGTTCAAAGATGAAAAATGCATCATTAACAACAAGGATGGTGTTATGATTGCATCAGAATCAAAGACTGGAGGTAATGTTTTCCAACTCATTTCAGAAGCAAGTTGTTTTGTTGCTAAAGTTGATGACAGTTGGTTGTGGCATAAAAGACTATGTCATATCAATTTTGATAACATAGTAAAGATAAGCAATGTAAAGGCAATAAGAGATCTACCTTGCATAGCAAAGCCAGTTGATACTATATGCATGGAATGTGTGATGGGAAAGCATGTGAGAAACTCATTCAGGAGCAAGCACAATTAAATAGAGAACAAGTTGGATCTGATTCATACAGACCTATGTGGTCCAACTCAAACAAGATCATACTATGGTGAAAGGTATTTCATTTTGTTTGTTGATGATTATACTAGGATGATGTGGGTTGTGTTCTTGAAAGATAAGTCAAAAGCATTTGAGAAGTTCAAAATATTCAAAGCTAAGGTTGAGAATGAATTTGGACTAAAGATAAAATGTTTGAGATCGGATAGACGAGGAGAATTCACCTCTGACAGATTCTATGAGTACTGCGAAGAACATGGCATAAGGAGACAGTTGAGTGCACCTAGAACCCCTCAACAGAATGGAATTGTAGAGAGAAGGAATAGGATCATCCTTGATACAGTGCGCACCATCATGATTGAAGGAAAAGTTGCACACACCTATTGGAGAGATGCGGTCAATACAACAGTCTACACCATCAATAGAATTCAATTAAGGCCTGACACTGACAAAATGCCATATGAGCTATGGTTTGATAATGTTTCGACAGTAAAATACTTCAAAATATTTCGAAGCAAGTGCTACATCAAGAGGGATGAGGCAGTATGGAAGTTTGATGCAAAAAGTGATGAAGGTATTTTCCTTGGTTACTCTACTAAAAGTAAAGCTTATAGATGTTTCAATTTAAGATTGAAAAAGATCATTGAAAGTGCTCATGTTAAGATTGATGAAAATTTTATGGTTCAAGAAGATATCATGATTACTCACCCATGATTAAAGAAGAACCCAGACCCTCCACTAGTGAGACAGTCATTGAAGAAATGTTTGACAATATTGATGTGCTATTCAATGACCCTGAGACAAGTGAAGAAGACACTCCTAAGGCTAATGAGTCAGCATCACCTAAAGTTCCAAAGTTTACATCTAGAAACCATTCCAAGAAAGACATCATTGGAGATCAAAGCAGAAAAGTCTTAACAAGATCACAAGCAAAGAACTCAGCTAGCAGTGAAGTGGTATGTTTACTATCTCAGATTGAACCTTTAAGTGTTGAAGATGCATGTAATGATTCAGATTGACATGATGCTATGAAAGAAGAACTTGATCAGATTATTAAGAATGACACTTGGGAACTGGTCCCAAGACTTAGTGATAAGAATGTGATTGGAACAAAGTGGATATTCAGAAATAAGATGAATGAAGATGGAACAGTAGTAAGAAATAAAGCAAAGTTAGTATGTAAGGGATATGCGCAAAGAGAAGGCATTGATTATTTAGAAACATTTACACCTGTGAGCATATTAGAAGCTATTAAGTTGTTTCTAGCTTATGCTACAGTAAAAAACCTCAAAGTTTATCAAATGGATGTCAAGTCAGCATTCTTGAATGGAGATTTGAAAGAAGTATACATTGAGCATCTGAAAGGATTCACTTTATCAGACATACTTGATATGGTATGTAGATTGAAGAAGGCCCTCTATTGACTTAAGCAAGCCCCTAAAGCATGGTATGAGAGACTAGATGGATATCTAACAAAGATTGGATTCAAGAAAGGAGCAACAGATTGTAATCTATTCATAAGAGAGAAAATTGAAGGTTTACTACTTGTAGCTATATTTTTTGATGACATTATCTTTGGAGGTATGACAAAATTAGTCCTAAATTTTCTAAGGAGATGAAAAATGAATTTGAGATGAGTATGATTGGTCCTATCAAATACTTTCTGGGATTAAATGTGCAACAGATAGAGAAAGGTATTTTCATTAATCAATCTAAGTATGTGAAAGAAATATTGAAGAAATTTAAAATGGATGATTGCAAGCCATTAGGGACACCTATGATCACAGGATGCAAGCTTACAAAAGAAGATGATTCTCATGCAGTAGATATAACATTGTACAAGTCTATGATTGGAAAACTTATTTATCTTACTCAGACTAGACCTGATATTTCAAATTCAGTTGGCATAGTTGGAAGATTTGCAGCAGAGCCTAGACAAAGTCATCTCATGGTAGTAAAAATGATATTCAGATATTTGCAAGGCACTATAGACTATGGTCTATGGTATCCTACTTTATAAAATGTTGAGCTTCATGTGTACACTGATGCAGTTTGGGTAGGATGCATTGATGACAGAAAGCGTACATCAGGTGGAGCAGTGTTTCTTGGTGATAGACTTGTCAGTTGGACAAGAAAGAAACATAATTGTATTTCTCAATCAATAGCAGAAGCGTAGTATATTGCAACAGCCTTGAATTGTTCCACAATTGTTTGGATCAAGCAAATGATAAAGGATTTTGGAATTCAGATTGATTATCCTATTGTTATTCACTATGATAACACTAGCACTATCAATATGTTGAAGAACCCTGTGATGCATGCAAAGACAAAGCACATTAAGATCAAGTATCACTTCCTAAGAGAGAAAGTGGTAGAGAAAGAAGTCAAGATGGACTATGTGAGTACTAAAGATTAGTTGGCAGATATATTCACAAAGCCCTTGCCAAAGGATACTTTTGAGTATCTCAGGGAAAAGTTGGGAGTAATTCCCTTCCCTGATTCTGCTTAGAAGAAAGAAGGAAAAGCATCAGTCCTCAGGGACTAATGGATGGTTGACTACTCTACTTTTAGAGTAGTACCGATGCTTAAACTATTTGGCACCCTTTTCTATTGATGTCAAAGGGGGAGTAATATATAATCATGAAAAACATAAGTAAAAAGAGGAGTAATATACTAAGGGGGAGTAGTATTCAGTTATGATAGCAGTTCAGTTGAGTAAATGGAGAATGTTGAAAAATATTGCAGTAGATGGAGGACTCATCTTTGGGGGAGTCTTGAAGAGGAAATGGAGAATGTTATAAAAGAATTATTTATTTGGATTGGTGGAGTTTTTCATTCCATATGTTTCCATCAATGCCAAAGGGGGATATTGTTAGAGATTTGCCAGCAGGCCAGTACTGACCATATGTTTGTCATTGATGACAACATATGAAAAGTAGCCTGCGTGGAAGTATTATGTAGTAAGATTTTAGTATATGTAGCATGGACATGATATCAACATGATATCATGGGCGCAGAGGTTAACTATTAGTACAAACAGTTATATAGTAGCTTGTGTCAGCAGTGTTCCTAATAGAGTAACATGCAGTGTTCTATGTATGATTGTCCGTACAGTTGTCATGGAGCCTTGCACTCTTGGATATATGTTATAGACATGTTAGTTATGTCACATACATGGACGCAGAGTTTGATGATCAGTAGAAGTGAATTTATACAGTCACTATTCACCAGTAGCAATCTCCTGTGTTTGTTCAGAAGAGCCAACAGAGATTTTATTGGTTTTGGAGTTGCGCCTATCATTTCGGTGTGCACCCTTGGATTTAAGCTTAGAGAAGAGTTAGTGATGTTCAGTTAAGAGCGTATGAAGTAATTCAGCTTGAGGAGAAAGATCCAGTTGTTTTGGTAGAGCCGACAGTGTGTAGCGTGTGTCTACAACTATCTTATTGGACAGGTCCCAGAATGTGTTGCGTGCTTAGTAGAGCCGACTAACTTGTTATTGGAGTTTGTTATGGTTTCTCTAATATGATTTCAAGGTGGTTCTAAAAGGCTGACTAGATTATATCATTTAGAGGAAATATATTTATAGGCAATCATTTGTGATTGCTTGAGTGTGGTTTATAGTTAATCAAGAAGAGCAGAGCAGAGTGTGTGAAGTGTTGAGCCATCAGAAGAAGGTCTATGTGACCAAGTAAAGTGTTTGTGCTATACATTGGAACTGATCTAGATAACAGGTCTAAGCACAGTTCACCAAGATCTAGATACAATGTGTATCTGCTATTCAAAAGGTTGTAGCCTTCACCCTTTTGAGCAGTGTGCTCTCAGACAGTGCATCCTCTCCCCTAAAAGGGACTATTATAAAAGACTCCTAATAGGGTCCGACCCTTGACCAGGTCTATTGTACTAAATATATTGTAAAGCAACTCCTAACAGGGTTAAGGATCTTCTAACAAGGATCATAATACACTAGTGCAAAATATTAGTGGGTGTCAATTCCCACCAGAGTTTTTACCTATTTGGGTTTCCCCGTAACCAAAACATTGTGTTGTGTTCAAGTGTTCATTCATTGTGTTTATGCTTTATGTTTAAGTATACTTAATTGGATAAAGAATTGAAACTTGTAGATAACTGATTCACCGCCCCCCCTCTCAGTAATCTCTTGGGACTATTCCTAACAAAAGGAACTAAATCCCAAGTGTTATTAGAAGGTAAAGTGTCATATTCCTCTTGTATTTCTTTTTGGCAATGAGGTTGTATGTTATCTTGTTCAAATGTAGTAGGATCATTAGCATTCATAATAGAAGTCATCCAAGCATAATTGCAAAAACTAATTCTCCTAGGTTTAAGACCACCCATTCTAGATATATAATCACCACCTTCATGAAGAAAATCTTTAATCCATTTAGGATTTCTAAATTAGAATAACATAATCATAACTAAGAGGATTAGATATATTAGTATCATAATTAGTATCACTAGAAGAAATAGAAATAGATTCATTAGGAATAGGGTTTAGAGAAGGAGGTTGGTCCTCCACAACCACAGTTTTGCTTCCACTAAACTCTGAATCTTGAACATTGAAGCAATCATGAACTCCATTTTTTTGCAATACATACATCTCTAGCAACTTGAACTTTGTTAGTAGTAGGATTATAAACTCTATATCCTTTAGTGTGTTCATCATACCCAACAAATATAAAAGGAGAATATTTAGCATCTAATTTTAGTCTCTTTTGTGTAGGTGTGTGAACATAAGCAATAGAACCAAAAATCCTTAAATTCTCCAAATTGGGCTTCCTACTTGACCAAGATTCTTCAGGATTTTTATCCTTTAAAGCTTTAGTAGGGGTCTTATTAATAAAATAGGTAGCACAAAACATCGCTTCGACCCAAAACTTATAATCCATATTTTTAGCATGTAACATACATCTAACCATTTCAATAATGGTTCTATGCTTCCTTTCCACCACACCATTTTGTTGTGGTGTATAAGAAATGGTAATCTCATGTTTAATTCCAAAGGATTTCAAATAAGAATGAAAAACATTATTGACATATTCCTTCCCATTATCAGTTCAAACTAGATTGCCTTTCAACAAACATATGAAATTCAGAAAATATATCTAGAACTTGATCCTTACTATGCAAATAATAGATCCAAGTTCTTCTTGAAAAATTATCCACAAAAGTAAGAGCATACTTAGAACCTTGAATGGAGTTATTCTCCATGGGACCCAAAAGGTCACTATGAATGAGGTGCAACTTATGATATGCCCTCCATGATTGACCATGAGGAAAAGGTTCCCTATGCATCTTACCACTCATGCAACCATTGCATATGATTTTGGAAGAAACAAAATGAGGCAATCCTTCAACCATATTTTCTTTTTGCATCAAAGATATATAATTAGAATTGAAGTGGCCAAGCCTTTCATGCCAAATATTAAAGTCCACATTAGCATGCAATGAGTGCCTTGAAGAGGCAAATTCATAAAATTTAAACAAATTATCATGATCCAATTTAGCATTAGAAACAACTTGGTTAGATTGAGGATCAATACCATAGAACATATCCTTATAATCTTGACATAACTTAAAAACTGAAAGAAGATTAGTTTTCAATTCAAGAACATAAAGAACATCATGCAATTTACCATTAGGAATGGAAACATCACCAAAACCTTCAACTTTTCAACTATGATGATTAGCTAATTGAATAGGAATATCTGAAGTATTAGGTTTTAATGAATCAAAACCTTCTCTATGAGATGTAACATGTTGAGATGCACCACTATCAACAATCCACTCTAAAGGGTTAGAAACATTATAACTTACTAAAAAAGCATGATGAGATGAATTACCATGATTAGTATTTGTCGGTAGGCTAAGAAAGTACTATTGCATCATTTTATGGATTGTTAGCCTTAACTAGTGATTAAATGAATTGTTTTGACCAATCTCATCCAATTAAATTGAAGTATATTTCACATTGTGTGAAAAAAATATATTTTCTATAGTTAACATGCACATTTTTTAAGTTAATAAATTATGAAAATTAATTATTGATGATAAGATTGGTTAAAATAAATTGATTCTTATATACAGAATTCTCCAAATATAGAACACCCATAATTTGAATGCCACCTTTTTAGCTATATTGCATAAATTTAGTCATTTATTTTGGTTTTGCTCACATGAACAAAATTCACATTTTGGTAAATTAGGAGGTTTTTCAGTAGTTTCTATATTGATTTTTTGGCTTGTGTTTTATTTTATATTATTTTTTAAAATTAAAGCTATGGATTTAAAAAGTGTCAAAAAATTGTTGGGGGACATTTCATCTTATCATGTGCATAATCTGCAAAATAAGTCCATATTAGGTATTTCTTTAATTCAGAATAACTATTTTTCAAAGTATTGCATATGGATGAACTACTTAATTTTGAAATGGTTTATTTTTCTATTTTATTATTTTATTTCTTATAATGATTGATATTATATATTATTTAATTAGGTTATATTTATTATATAATTTAGTAATATATAATTTGTTAATAATATATATATGTATGTATATATATATGTATATATATATATATGTATATATATATATATATATATATATATATATGTATATATATATATATATATATATATGTATATATATATATATGTATATATATATGTATATATATATACATAGATATATATATTAAAATAAAGTACAATACCAAAATAAAATATATAACTTCAATCTTATAATTTCACTTTCATACTTATATTTATTCAAACTATTATTTTATTGTTAACACTACAAATATTCTTGTTAGGATTGAGTAATACTGAGATGAGGGGGTGAATCAGTATTACAACACTTTAAATTAAACTTAAACCAATTCCAAATAAACCATATGATTGTTGAAATGAAAATAACATAAACAAATAACACACAACTCATAACACCATTATTTTTTTATGAGGAAACCTTGGCCAAGGGAAAACCCTGATGGGGATGGTACCCACAAATATGCACTATAAGTATAATGTCCCTATTAGGAGACCTAACACTATTATAAGCTTAGTATTACATAGTACATTTCATTGTTAGAGGAATATCAACCCGGTTAAAGGTATACAAAACCCTGTTAAAGGTATACTAAGCTTACAACTCTTACAATCAATAATTCAGTTACAAAAGTGTTCTCAAAAGTGAACAATACAAGCATCTGCTATTCTTTGATAGTTTGATGCAGAAGCATCCTAGGGTAGTTCATAATTCTTTATGTTGGAGTGTTTCTGTGTTACTCAGTTGCATCTTTGACCAAGGGGCTTGGTCATTGGAGGAGCTCAGTCGCTGAAGGGAACTTGGTAAACTATGGCACTCAACAAAATCTATGCTCGGTGATGCTAGTGGTGCTTGATCGACGTGCTCACTCAATGATGCCTAGTTGGCTCAATTTTTTTTACTGGCGCTCGATACTTTTGGCTTACCGACTAGAGTTCTTGGAGATTTGGTTGGCCGACTTGATGTATTTAATGGTGGTAGCTTGTGTTGCATTCTCCTATGTGGATCTAGAGGCCAACATGGAGAATTAATTATTTGTAAAGCTATTTGAGAGCCGACTTGTATTGCATTTAATATTTATTTGTTTTAGGAGAAGACTTGGATTAGGAGTAAATTATTTCTTCTAGCCAAATTGTGGTTGAAGAAATGTATTTAAGGAGGGTTTGGGTAGTTGTTTAGAGAGAGTCAATGGGAAAAAGGATAGTAATTGGATCCTATGAGATCTTGCAGATCAGATTTGTTTGATATTTGTAAAAGAAGAGCTAGTGGTATGCATTCTTGGAGACAAGGAGACTGCTTGATGGCTTGCGAGCTCAAGTTTAGATCTTCCTTAGTGTTTCTACCAATTTTTGATGAGTCATAGAGCTAGACTAGCTGAAAGATTGCAAAATTACTATTGTAATTGATTGTATTTGGTCGTAACCTGGAAGGCCTTACAACCGAGCATGTTGAATGAAGTTCTATTTAAACATTATCTTGTTGTGTTTCTATTGTATTGTTGTTTCTAGTGTAGATTTGGACTATCCATTTTTGGATTTTCACTCTTGCACTACATCAGGTGGTATCAGAGCTTGAAGTTCTTGAGTGTGTAAACCGATCGCCGAGTTGAGGCAATTTGCACCAGGACCTTGGGTTGGTGATTTGTTGCCTTGGGTTTTCGAAGATCTTGAAAATGCCTCCAAGAAGATTGGACCCTAGGGTGATTGCAGATCTTTGTGATGTTGTAGAATTGAAGATTACAGAGAAGGTTAAAGTAGATTTCAGATCTAAGATGGAATTGATGAAGAATGACATGATCGCTGAGATCATGAGGGCTATTGCTGGTATGTCGAGGAATCTTAGTACTGAATATGGCTATGAGGAAGTTGGTGAAGAATTTGAAGCTTCTAGATCTAGTGGAGATGATCAGAGGGAAAGATCTGGTGAAGATAGAATTGGTTGGTTGCATAGATCTGGAGCTCAATTAAGTACTAGTTACCAAATGGAAGTTTTTAATTTCTCTGGTAGTTTGAGACCTGGGGATTTGATTGATTGGATTGGTGAGTTAGAATACTTCTTTGAACATGAAGAAATTGAAGATCCTCTTAGAGTAAGATTGGAACAGACTAAGTTGAAAAGACATGCTTCTCTTTGGTGGAAAGAATTACAAAGAGATAGAGAAGATGAAGGTGAAATAAAGATCAATCGATGGAGGTTGACAGTGGCTAAGTTGAAAGCTAAGTTCATACCTGCCAACTATGAACTTGAGTTGTTTAAGAAATTACAAAATTTGAAGTAGAAATATTTGATTGTGGAAGACTATACCGAGGAGTTCTATAAGTTGACTATTCGGTTTGGACAGAGAGAACTTGGTAAGGAAAAGATAGCTTGGTATGTGAATGGTTTGAGATTCAATATTCAGGATGAGCTAGGTATGTTGAAGATTGATTTAGTTGAGGATGCTTATCAGTATGCTCTGAAGGAAAAAGATAAGTTGAAGAGAAGACAACATGGTAATTCTTGAGGGAAGGAGAAACAAGATGGCTCGGTGAAGGATAAACCAACTACTGAAGATGAACTGAAACCTGTTGAGCTGAGGAAGAGGATATGTAAGGTTATCTTTAAGGATACTTGTTATAATTATGGTGAAGAAGGACATAGATCTTTTGAATGTTTGCATAAGAAGATCGGTAATAGTAGGAATGTTGTGGTGAATGAGAATATACTAAATGAACTTGAGGTAGATTCAGAAACTTGCTGGTTAGAAGAACATTACTTGGTACTAAGGTGGAACCTTGTCAGAGGAGTAATTTGTTCAGAACCCCGTGCAAGTCAGGAGGTAAACTTTGTGATGTGATTTTAGATAGTAGTAGTACTGATAACCTTGTAGCTGAGGAGATGGTTCAGAAACTTGGTTTGAAGAGAGTGAGACATCCTTATCCTTATAGGATTGGTTGGTTGCAATATGTTCATGCTTTGGAAGTGAGGGAGCAATGTCTTATAAATTTTCAGATTGGCTAGTATAAGGATCAAGTGTTGTGTGATATTGTGGACATGAGTAGTTGTCACATATTGCTCGGTAAACCTTGGCAGTATGATTGCAGGGTTGTGCATGACTGTGTCAAGAATGTGTTTACTATTGAGAAGGATGACATGAAGTTTTCCCTTATGCCTTTGCTAGATACAACACTTGGTAGGAGGAACTTGAGATTTGGGAGCCAAATTGAGTTGAAGGATTCTGACAGGATTGGAGATCAGTATGGAGAACATACATGTGGATTGACAAGGAAAGACTTGAAAAGACAGAGAAAGAAGAAGTGGAAGAGTATGCAAGTTGAAGACTTGAAGGACATGTATGTGAAGAACCAGTTGGGGGTTTATGTGCTGAATCCTAGAAGATGTTCTTCCATCCTTTGAGAACATCTTTTCGCACCTGGGGTGTTTGATGCAGGAGCATCCTAGGGTAGTTGGAAATCCTGTATGTTGGAGTGTTTCTGTGTTACTTTATTGTATCTTTGACCGAGGGGCTCAGTCATTGGAGGAGCTCAGTTGCTAAAGGGAACTCGGTAAAATCTGGCACTCAGTAGAACCATTGCTCAATGATGCTTGTGGTGCTCGGTCGATGATGCCTAACTGGCTCAATTGTTTTATTGGCACTCGGTAGTTTTGGCTTACCGACTGGAGTTCTTGGAGATTTGGTTGGCCGAATTGATGTATTTAATGTTGGTAGTTTGTGTTGCATTCTCCTATGTGGATCTAGAGGCCAACATGGAGAATTAATTATTTGTAAAGCTATTTGAGAGTCAACTTGTATTGTATTTAATATTTGTTTATTTTAGGAGCCGACTTGGCTTAGGAGTTAATTGTTTCTTCCAGTCGACTTGTGGTTGAAGAAATATTTTTAAGGAAGGTTTGGGTAGTTGTTTAGAGAGATTCAGTTGGAAAAAGGATAGTAATTGGATCCTGCGAGATCTTGCAGATCAGATTTGTCTGATATTTGTAAAAGTAGAGCTAGTGGTTTGCATGCTTGGAGACAAGGAGATTTCTTGGTGGCTTGCGAGCTCAAGTTTAGATCTTCCTTAGTGTTTCTACCAGTTGCTGACGTGTCACAAATCTGGACTAACTAAAAGATTGCATGATTACTATTGTTATTGATTGTATTTGGCCATAACCGAGAAGGCCTTACAACTAGGCATGTTGAATGAAATTCTATTTGAATATTATCTTGTTGTGTTTTTGTTGTATTGATGTTGCTAGTGTAGATTTGGACTATCCATTTTGGGATTTTCCCTCTTGCACTATGTCATAGTTCCATTTATAGGTCTCAATAGCCTCTGTCAATCTCTGATCTCGCATCTTCTATCAACCATCATTGATATCCTAATCTCACGTCTATATCTTATCCTTTTTTTCACTTTCACAAAACACTCTTCATTTATATGTATTCTATCATCCAGTCGGCTTCCAAATACAATAAAAAACATAATAATAAATAATGCAAACAATAAATACTAAGTCAATGATCTTGTATTACCAAAGTGTCAAAATATACAATCTTTATCTGACTTAGCACGTTACCATTCCATCTTACATTCTCTTAATCATCGTGACTATTCATGTGCCATGTTTCACTGTTCCTCTGTCTTTGCATGCCTTCATATCATTGTAACTTACTGATATCAATACCAAAAAAAATGCGATCTTAACTGAAGGTCGTACATTTCCCAAAATGTCTTCCTCTAATCTCACAAGTCATTATCTGGCATATACTATCTTTGCTGTCCAAAACCGTTATGCAGCACTCTATAAATCCGATTTCATACTTAGTCATTTTCATGACTGTGTCTTCAAAATTCATACTTTCTTCATGCAATCACCATACCATATGTGTTTCCATACATGAAAACCCTCAAGTGATCCACAGTGCTCTCAAAACATCACTTGCCAACAATCTCTCCCTTTGGCATTGATGGCAACACTTAGTGAAAAATGACTAAGTGTCCAAAATACTAACTGTACTCTTCCTTCTTCTTTTCTTTTCTATATACATACACATATTCTTCTCTCCTTTTTTTATTTACAATTTTTATTTTATTTTTTATTTTCTCATTTTTCTTCTCCCCCTTTGACATCAATGGCAAAGGTATACTAAATATTTCAAAATTTCAAAAATGTAGGAGTTAGTGCTTACTCACCAATTTTAGAATATCTTGGAAGGAATCTTCCAAGGTCTTCACTTCATCATTCCAAGACTTGATCAATAGTTCACTGACATGAATTTGTCCATTTAGTGCATAGGATGTAGTCTCTATTGCCTTCAGTTATGTTGGTATAGAGTTGGTCATTGAATCACCAATCATTTCCATCTCAGTAAGATGTGCTTCAAGAATTGATAGCTTAGGAGTGATTAAACTCTTCAGCAACCCAAATCTTGTCATTACTCTCCCTTTCTCTATATCCAAGACATTCACCTTATCCAAGATTTTGGATGTCTTCTTGTCCATCTCTAATACAGTTTGTGAGGAAGTCTCACAACTGTCCATCATACTATTGAAGGTAGCCCCGTCCTTAGCTATTATATCATCATTGTTATTGATGTATCCTAGAGGGTTAATGCAATAGCTATACAACTTCCTTCCTTGTGCAACACAACCTCTGGCCTTATATGTAGTTTCTTTAAGAATGCCTAAGTCCCATGAAATAGACTAGCATACTTCCTTCAACTTATTCTCTAGGTATCTCTTATGTGATCTTCATCAAAGACTCATAGTGATTATCAAAGTTGTCTAATGACATGTTAAGGTTCTCAGCATCATCTTTTCCTTGAAATACAAGAGGTATAGGGAGTATTTTATTCACTTTATCTACTGCCCTAGCAATCACCTTAACCTTTTTATCTCCTTTTTGTTCTGACCTCTCTTTTGCATTAGAAAATACCATGAAGGATAATATCATTAATTCATCCTCATCCATACTCTCCACATCAATTCTCACAGGCTTGGCCATACTTTCCAACAATAAGGTGGTGGAAGTATTAGGTTCTTGTTTTACTTCAATTCTTACCTCTTCCTCTTTTCATGTCCCTATTTCTTCTCTCCATTCTTCCTCTTGTTGTCCTTCCTCTTTCTATCTTTTCTCTTCCTATTTTTCCTCTATCTATCCTCCCTTTTTTTGTCCTTCCTCTTCTTTTGTTACCACACTATCCAAGTTTCCTTGAAATGGGTCACTCTCATATAGTGTAGTGTCAAGGGTCACTGCCACACCAACAACAAAGAAGTCTCGTTGCTTCTCAACATCTACTTTACTTCCTTTCATGCTCTCCTCAACTATTTTAGAGCTTTCTCCTATTCCAATAGATGTGGGCTTGGTAGCCTTAGGAGGTGAAGCATTCTCAATAATATCGCTCATCAATATTTGATCCAGTGCCTTCTGTGTATTTTCAATGACCTCATCATATTTTCTATCCATTATCTTCACAAGTCTAGCCTTAATTCTCAATAGGGGTTTCAGTTCTTTGATTGTTTTCTCCCTTTCCTATACTGAAACTACAGGAAAAATATCTTCAATTTCTTTATTCCTTATTGTTTCATCCTCTGATTGTGCTAATTGTTTTCTGATTTCTAGTTTTCTATATAAGTCTTTTGGAATACTACCTTCAATCTCCAATAAATTCTTTTTATAAACTAGTAAGTGCTCAATCACTATGTCCTCTATTACTGACTGATTATTAGAATCATACCTCTCATAGTATCTGTTAAGAGTCTTCAAGTTACCATCTTTTATTATTATTTTCTACAATATTTTAATGTCCAATTTCCATAGGTTCTTTATTTTCTTATGTTCTACTTTCTCTTCTGTCTTCTTAGTCACCTTATCTTCTTTTCTCTTTGCTTCTACTTCAATTTTTTGTTTCTTAGGGCTATTAGGTTTGTTTGATCTTGTAGATCTCCTAGGGGTGTCTGCAAGTACATCTTCTTGTGCTATCTTCTCAAGAGTGATAGATAGATTAATTATGTCAGAAGTACTACTTACTATCTTTTCTTCTTCAGAAGGTGGAGGGGCTTCAATTCTCATGCTATAAGTTCCTTCTGTCATTTTAGTCCTTACTTCTTTTAGTTCTTCCTTTGTGATTCTGGCCTTTGCTTCCATATCATCAACCATCTTCTCTATCTTCCTCTTCCTTGTTCCTTTATCCCGTTCTTCTCTAACCTTGGTTGAATTTTCTAGATATGTTCCCCATCTTTCTTCAGATGTGTCAACTTTAGATGCTACTACATGCTCTATCTGCATCACAAGAACCTCAAAACTAACTTCATATCCCATATGATAACACCATTTCTTCCTAGGTTCAACTGCTTCAAAGTATACACAATCAGTTTCAACCATGAAACAAATTGTATCCTTATATCTTTCAACTAATTCCTCGAGGATCCTGTATCTTTCCTTCATTTTCCTTTGTAAGATTTTGATCATAGCAAATAATTCTCCATCTACCCATGTATTGTTCTATCTCTGATAGCTCTCTGATATCTGAATACCAATGTGTATGATGTCTTTCCATGCTCTAGGGTGCATTCTGAGAAACTTATGCTCAATATGAATATACATATGAATCAAAAGTGAACCAAATCGAAATGCCTTAGACTTGTCTTTCTTAAAAATATTTACATTTTCCAAGAATTGTTGTGCTATAATCTTGCATAGGTTATACTTAATGTTTTCTTTTACCATTCTATAAGCCATCATTATGACTCCTGTTGAAACTGAGTTAGGTCTGTTGCTATAGTAAAGTTTGTAACCTAGAAGCATCGCAACTAGTCTCACATCCTGTTGAAATATATCATTGACTGTCATAGCTCGCTTATCCCATTTTGAATGGGTCAGGGTTTCAAATTTCTTCTTAATTTTTTTCTCTACCACAGGGATGGCTCCAGCGTTGTCTAGTCTGGTTATGTCATGAATCAACTAACTACCGATCTTCACAGACTGCTCTCCTATCCAAATAAATTGATCATGCACTCTACTTAGTATTATCTTAAACCATTCTGTCTCGCTAAATTCATTCAAGAGGGTTAAATTTATGATGGATTGGTCATTTAGGTGTTTGAATTCATCCTTCATTTTTCCATCAGATTCTATCATCTCATCTATTACCCTATATATCTCCGCATCTCCTATAGTCTCATACTTACAATGAATGTAAGCCCTAATATCCCCTACATGCAAGACGCCGTATGGGGTTTGCGAAAATGCTCCTTCAAGGTCATCCTCACAAAACTTAAAAGGGTGTCTTTGGAGCTTATATCTAGGCCTATCCACAACATCATATATCACAGGTGCATCCATAACTTCTTGTTAGAGTAAACGGTCTAAATACCTTGAATATGCTAAATTTTGGAACTTTTGCTTCAATTGATCACATAATGTAGCTTATAGGTGATTGATATGCTTCTTACCTCTTCTCTCCTTGGTTGCTTCTTATCAAATGGTGAAGAAATGAGATGCCTTGAGGTCTTTTATTCATCATCAAGTGAGTAAATGTATTTATCACAATTAGCTCAACTTCACACACTGTCTAGTCAAACACAAATCTCATGCTCATAGAATATGAATCTTCAAACGTTGTGATCACTAATATAGACTCCATAATGTCTGTATACACCATATTCAATCTCACATGAGCTTATTCTACATAATCAGGGGCTGGATATAATTTGTTGTCTTCATCCAATGCTCCCCCTAAGGCCATCCTCGAGCTTTTAGGTCGATGTAGCAATGTTAACATCATTCGAAGACACAGTAGCATATAATGTCTCTCCCTGAACCAATGCCTTATTTAAATCTTTGACTTTCCACATCTTTTCATCATCTTCATCTTCTAGTTTCCAAAAATGATTCTTGAGTTCATCCATGTATTCACCAAGACTTTTACCACTGTCACCAATATTTTTCTTTATAACCATAGGAGGTGGTCCTCTTCTTTTGTCCATTCTATTATACCTGAAAAAATTTGCTATATGTCCTAAGTTGTTACATTTGTAACATGTAGGTAGTCTTCTATCTTGATTAATCTATAGTTTTCCAAACCTTGCAGTATGCCCAAGGTTATTGCATTTGTAGCATGTGATCTTGGTTGTTGATTCTTCCCTGATGTAATCTTTCCTTCTTCTTGACTGATCAAGTTTCCTGTATTCAGCTTTCTTGTGTCCATATGCATAACAGTTATAACAATAACCAGTAAAGGGTTTGAAAGGGCCTTTACCTCTACAATCTCTTTTCATGTGTCCAAGTTTGTTGCATCCATAACATTTACCTCTAAAAGGTTTGATATGATCTTTAGGTTCTTCAAAAGTGGATCTATCTTCAGTCTTCGCTTCATGTAGTTCTTCATGAGTCTTAGAATATTCTCCTTCATTGTATCCAATTCCAGTCATGTCACCTTTAGGTTTCTATCTCTCTCTTTGTTCATCAATCTTATCACTACTCATATGTAACTTCTCAATGTGTAATTTGGCTTGAGTGAGTTCACCTTTAATGATCTGATTGTATTTCTCCAATTCCAAACATTTATCCTTGTAGTGATCAAGTTCAATCTACATTTCTCCTATCTGTATGTTTTCTCCTTTGAGAGTCTCTTCAACTTTGTATCTTGCATCCTTTTCATGTTGAATCTTCTTCATCATCAGAAGATTAATTTGTTCTTTTTCTTGCTCCAGCTTCTTTACTTGGTCTAATGTATCACTGTCTGAATCCTCCTTGATCTTTTCCATAAGGTCTTGTCTCTAACTTCTTGAAATTTCAAGTTGTTCCTTTAGTTTCTTGATAAAACCTTATGCTAGATTCTTAATTTGAATCTCAATTCACCATTCTCAGTCTTTTCTTTGTCTAGGTCATCAAGTGTTGCTTCAAAGTTCTCTTGCAAACTTTCTGAATCCATTCTGATCTCACTTAAGCTATTAGACTTTCTCTCCAAGGGCCAATAGCTCTGATACCAATTGTTAGGATTGAGTAATACTGAGGGGGGGTGAATCAATATTACAACACTTTAAATTAAATTTAAACCAATTCCAAATAAATCATATGATTGTTGAAATAAAAATAACATAAAAAAATAACACACAACTCATAACACCATTATTTGTTTTCAAGGAAACCCTAGCCATGGGAAAACCCCAGTGGGCATGGTACCCACAAATATGCACTAAAGTATAATGTCCTTGTTAGGAGACCTAGCCCTGTTAGGAGCTAAGTATTACATAGTACATTTCCTTGTTAGAGGAATATCAACCCTGTTAAAGGTATACTGAGTTTACAACTCTTACAATCAATAATTCAGTTACAAAAGTGTTCTCAAGAGTGAATAATACAAGATTCTGCTATGCTTTGATAGTCCCAGTTATAGTTCTCAATAGCCTTTGTCAATCTCTGATCTCGCATCTACTATCAACCATCACTGATATCCTAATCCTGCATCCATATCTTATCCTTTTTTTCGCTTTCACAAAACACTCTTCATTTATATGTATTCTGTCATCCAGTCGGCTTCCAAATACAATACAAAACATACTAATAAATGATGCAAACAATAAATACTAAGTCGGTGATCTTGTATTACCAAAGTGTTGGAAATATACAATATTTATCTGACTTAGCACATTACCATTCCATCTTACATTCCCTTAATCATCGCAACTGTTCATATGCCCTGTTTCATTGTTCCTCTATCTTCGCATGCCTTCATATCACTGTAACTTATTGATATCAATACCAAAACACATGCGATCTTAACTAAAGGTCATACATATCCCAAAATTTCTTCCTCTAGGCTCGCAAGTCATTATCTGACATATACTATCTTCGTTGTCCAAAACAATTCTGTAGTACTCTGTAAATTCGATTTCATACTTAGTCATTTTCATGACTGTGTCTTCAACACTCATACTTTCTTCATGCGATCACCATATCATATGTGTTTCCATAAATGACAACCCTCAAGTGATCCATAGTGCTCTCAAAATGCCACTTGCCAACAATTCTATGCTTATGTTATTATATTTATTACTTTTATTACAATATTAACAACTATTATTATATTTATTACAATATTCACAGAAAGTACTAGCCACTATGTGGCACTTGTTCTTCTTATAATGAGATTTTTTATTATTTTGATTATTTTGATTCATAGGCTTCTTATCATTTTGTTTTTTAAAGAAATTGTTGCTCACATGCCCATCTTTCCCGCAATAGGTGCAATGGGGTTTTTTATTAGGACCATTATTTTGATGGTTATTATTATGATTATTGTTATTATTATGACTATAATTACTATTATTATTGTGATGATTATTATTTTTATAATGAGGCCTAGAATGAGAATTGTTATTGTTATCATTATTAGATCTAAAGTTAGGATTTTGATTTTTAAAAACAAAAGCATGTTCATTAGAAATTTAAAGTTCCAAATTGAATCAACTTAGCTTCCTCTTGACGTAATAAATTTTGAAAAATGATATAGGTTAATTGAGTAGCTAAAGTAGGAATAGTTAATTAAGAATGCACATTAGTTATAAATTGTTGAAATTTTCTAGGAAGACATTTCTTTAAAATAATATGAATTAAATGAATATCATTAATAGTAACTCTTAAACCATTTAACTAATTTCTAATGGAATCAAATTTTAATAAAAAATCATCCATGCTTTTGAAATCTGTATACCTGAGATCCTCCAATTGATCTTGGAGTTGAATATTTCTAGATTCATTCAGACTGTCATAGGTGTTTTTTAGAATATCCAATACTGCATAAGTTGTAGTATAATTAGTAATAAGTACATATAATTATGGACTGAGAGAAATGTCAATGAGGCCAAGTGTCTCATCATTTTTAGCATTCCAAGCATCAATGTCAACTTGAGCTACAGTGGCAGCTAGAGCAGAAGTCACACCAGTAGGAATGTCTAACATGTGTTTAAATCAAAATATAAATGAAATGTGCATTTTCCATGCATGGTAATTAGTACTATCCAATTTGATTTTAGGGATTAATGTAGACATGATTGAAAAATTAAAAGAGAAACAAAAACGTTAGGATGGGACAAAATCACCTTAGAAACAATAATAAACAACCTTCAAATAATCTTAAAATAAAATTTAATGTAATGTTAATTATGATTTGAATAGCTTAAATTAACAGTTAAATTTTTATTAAACCAATTAAAAAATGATCAAATGATTTTAAATTTTGAATTTAAACATAAAATAAATTGATAAAATGATAATCACTAGTGAATCTAAACTTTTAAACAAACATCCCTTATAGGGAAACTAATTAAACATTTTAAAATAACAATTTAAATATTATTGAGATGTAATTAGAATGAATTAAAATGAATTAAAACTATTAAATAAACTATTGAAGAATAAGGGATAAAAATTATTTAAAAAATAAATCAAATTAAACTATTTAAAACAAAGTATATTAAAATTATATTGAAAAGAGTGTAAATGAACGAAACACTAATAATAATACAATGTTGTATTTTTAAAATAATATAACAATGTTATTAAAATAATTTATTAAAACAAAATTGAATTAGTCAAACTACCTAAAACGAATTCAAAAACAACTAAACTTAGCTAATAATTGATTCTAAACTAAGAGTGCTAGAGAATATCTCAGAAGCTCAAAGACCATACTATGCAAAGGTAAAATAGCAAATCCATTAATGGTAGATGTTGGTAGATGTTACTAGTCAAAGAAAAGAATAAAAAATGTAGACAAGGGAAGTGCACAAGGAGCAGAAGCTGGAAGATGCAGGAGTTACGCAAGCTGACAACCAAAGGCTTGCACAGAAGGATGGAATAGCATAAATTTGCGCAAAAGGATGACACTGCAAAATGGTTGGGAGAGCAGCCAAGAAATAAGCCAAAAGGTAGAGGCAGCTAACACAAGGTTTGAAAAAAAGACCAGGTTACATAGCATGCAGGGATGATACCAAACAAAGGCTCACGCAAAGGTGAAAAAACTAAACAAAAGGTTGTTTAATAACTTACATAGGGGTTAAGGGCAGGTAAAAAATGAAACGTAAGGCCAGAAAATTGAAACACAAGGAAGATGTTTGCTCACACAAGACTAGTAAAGGACTAGTTCTTGAATAAGATACATAGGCTGAGGTAAGGCTAACTAGAGATAAAAGATGGCAAAACAAACTGAAAATATTGTCCAAAGGAAGCTCACGCGAGGATAGAGAGAATGTTATAATAAAAAATTAGAGATAAAGGTAGAATAATAGAGATAACCGAAAATATAAAAGAGATACGCCTGCAAAACAAATGAACCTGCATGCACATAGAGACTAAGAAGAAATATGAGATATTAGATATATGAATTTTGTAAGAAAGAATGATTAATACTTATTAAGAACAATTAGTATATACCCTACAAGAAATGTGTGTGAAAAGAAGTTAAACCTTGCAATTTTTTGAAAGAGGTTATCAAAACGAGCTATAGATTGAAATGGGTTTGGTAGTACAATAGCCAAACCAAAAAAAATTCAAATACTACTCTTTGGCGGCAAGCCGACCAAAGAGGGTTAGACAAAACAATAACTAAATAAAATAATAAACCCTGCAACACAAAAGTTAGTAAATGAAGCTCAAGCTTCTCTCTCAAACAAGAGTCTCCAATAATATGTGCTCCAAAGAATGGTAACCTTCAATACTACACTCAAATAAGGATTAGCAACCCAAGCTCTGATACCATGTAAAGAAAATAACAAGAGCAAGGAAATGAAAGTAATTCAAGAGAGATAGTTAAAGAAGAAGATGTTACCATGAGAAAACCATGAACTAGGAACAAGCATCCAAAAACCAACACAAGAAGATAAGAATATTTTTGAAAGGGGAAAAGAAAAGAAAAACCCCTTGTGATATTATGAAAATGGAAGAGAGAGAGAGAGAGAGAGAGAGAGAGAGAGAGAGAGAGCAATATATCATTTACAATAACTCCATGGAGAGAAAATGAGAGAAGAGATCATCTCTTTTATAGAGGTGAGGAGATGAGTTACTAAGTAACTCACCAATCTAGGAATGCCATCATCCATAATAGGTGTGTGCAAAGTGTCAAGATCCTCTTAAGGAGGATGAGCTAAATCCTTAATAAAGGAAATACAAGAAATGACATGTCCTCCCACTTGGACTGGAGGACAAAATACATGTAGGGATTCCATAGGAATCTCCTAATTAAATTAAAAAAAGGATAACTTAGTTTATCCTCAAATAAATAAGTAAATACAACTAAGGAAAGATTAACTATTCTAATAGATGCCTCAGTTTCCCCTTTACTTCCATGTGTAGAATTTGGATCTTCATTCCCCTTATTGTTAGAGTTGAAGTACTCTAGAAAAGAATATTTCACAAGTTCTTGGTCATCAAAATCTGAGGGTTCTAAAATAGAGTCCCCTCTCAAAATATTACATATTTGTGCATCTTCAAGATATGTCCCCTTTTGATCGTCTTGGTTTGACTGGTTGCAATCTTCAACCCTTGAAGGCACATAAGATACATCAATTGGTGACTCAATACTTTCATTTATTTCCCCTTCTTCTAGATTCAAGCCCTGAGATTTATCATTTTCAGCACCTTTTTCTAGCTCCTTCCTGATAGGATTTTTTGGACAACCTTCATTTATCCTATCCTAACTTTTCTTATGGACTTTCTCATTTTCCTCAACCTATTTGTCCATGATAACCTCTTTTTGTTGGTCACTTCCCATAACAACATGTAGAGAGCCCTATTTGGAAGGGGAGTCTTCCTTCCCATTTTTTCGCTTTGGTTCATCTTCATTTTAGTTCTCCATATTATCAATTGTTCCCACCTCCTCTATATTTTTACCATTTAAATATTTTTGTTCTGGGTTCTTTTCTTTCCACACCTTTTTGTGTTCCTTCTTATTGACTTCCTTCTTAAATTTCTCAGGATAATTCTTTTCCCAATGTCCTATTTTTTTCAAACAAAACAAGAAAAAGACACAGATTCCAAGTCCATCTACTACCTCCACTTCCCAAGTTTTGAGACAATCTCAATAGAGGAAGGCAGGTTGGAGAACTGATGAACGTTGACACATACCCTATCCTAGGTAAGTCTTGATCTATAAGTGATCATAGGACCAATAGTAAGGAGTTGTCCAAAAGACAAGGCAAGGCCTTTCAAAACATCCTTATTCCAATACTCTAGAGGGAAGCTAGTAAACCTAACTCAAATTGGAGCAAATACAAAAAAAGTATCATTGAAATCCAGTTTCGGGCCCCATTTTTTAAGAGCAAGAGCCATTTTTCCAAACATCCAAGGGCTACCACTCAAAACATATTCCATATCCTCCTGGTTAGAGAATTCAAAAGATAATACACCCTTGGGCATGGCAACCATATCCACCTTCTCTTTCAGCTTCCATTTCCTTTTCGCAAATGATCTAACAATATCAATATTTAGCCTAGGGAGAACAAACTTCCCCACCAATGTCCAACACATCACAAATAAGGAGTGATCTATCAAAGAATCCAGAACAAAAATAGAGAACTCACCTTTTTATGGGTTAGACCGGTTGCTGACTTTAGGGAAAACCAAGTTTCCAGTAGGTCTAACCCCAAACAATGAAGACCACTTTTTTTTAGGGCCTTTGAAATGCAAAGCCTTGAAACCTGACAAAGGGTCATAGGAAGAAGTACCCCCCTTACCACCTGGTTCAATGGGGAAGGCACCATCATGTGGGTCCCCATTAGGATCTTTTCCATCCAAATCACCTGCTGACTTCGTACTGTCAATGCCAATGGAATTTAGAGCTGGTTTCTGTAGAGACAAGATCGCCTTGGAAGCTGTAAATCCACCATTGTTGGTTTTCCTGCCCAAACACTCCATGGTTTTCCCACTCGAACACTCCATGGTTTTCCCGCCTAAATGCTCCATGGTTGATACACTTCTAAGTATAGTTATTGCAATGCCTGTTTTGAAAACCCATGTAGTTTTTGGGTAAATTCTTCATGTTTTTCCTTGGGACGAGGCTATAATTTGGAAACATTTGGAAACTTTAATATCAATTATGCTGACATTGATTTTCCTTAAATCTAGTAGTTCTTTGAATTTGTTGTTAAAAATCCCTAGTGTTAGAGACACCTACATGGAAACACTATATATGAGTCTTTTGAAGGACTCATTAAATTATCTCCTCTTCCCTAGAAAGACATCTTCATTTCTCATTTTCCACAAGGGCCATAAAACTTCAATAGTAAAAACAAGTTAAAAAAGCATTATAATGAACACGCTCAAACCTTCCACATAACCAAATAAAATTTCATGGTAGTAGAAGTTACTAGACTTATCCTAGTCTCCAAAATTACTCACAAAGATATTCCAAACACACCTAGTAAAAACAATAAAAAAAAATGTTACACAATTTTAGGACTATTGCAAATGGTACAACAATTGCTAGTGACTTTATTTTTTAAATACTTCCAAGTCAATTGTAAGCCTTTTTAATAATATCAACCACCTAAAACATAGAACTAAAATGTTGATTCAATCAAAAGATATAACAAAAATAAAACCATATCACATGGATAATTGTTATAACTTTCATTGTACTTAGCCAAGTCAAAGAAACCAATTGGAGAAGAAACCTCAAATAGGTTTGCATTACACCTAACCAAAACTAAATTAATATCAGGTTTAGGAACAACCACTTTCTCTTTTAGGCTCATATTTTCAATCAACTTCTTCTAAGTATAGTTATTGCAATGCCTTTTTTCAAAATCCATGTAGTTTTTGGGTAAATTCTTCATCTTTTTCCTTGGGACATGGCTAGAATTTGGCAACTTTAATATCAATCACGTTGACATTGATTTTTGTTAAATCTAGTAGATCTTTGAATTTGTTGTTAGAAATCCCCACTGTTAGAAACACCTAAATGGAAACACTATATACGGGTCTTTTGAAGGACTCATTAAAGTATCTTGGTTCTCCTCCTCCCTAGAAAGACGTCTTCATTTCTCATTTTCCACAAGGGCCATAAAAATTCAATAGTAAAAAGAAGCCAAAAAAAAATTATAATCAACACACTCAAACCTTCCGCACAACCAAATAAAATTTCATGGTAATAGAAGTTACTTGACTAATCCTAGTCACCAAAATTACTCACAAAGATATTCGAAACACCCCTAGTAATAACAATAAAAAAATGTTCCACAATTTTAGGACTATTGCAAATGGTACAACAATTTCTAGTAACTTCATTTTTTTAATACATCCAAGTCAATAGTAAGCCTTTTTAATAATAGAAACCACCTAAAACAAGAGTGTTTTGACTCAAAGATAGGAGATAAAAAACACATGTTTCCAATGGTTGTTAAGGTGGAAGATAAGGTTTGATAGAGAGTTAAGGGATTGGTAAATTTTCTTAAAGATGATTTTTCAAAGAGAAACTTAGTCCCACTATTCTAAATGCTCATATATTTTAGAGTTGAAGAGGAAAAGGAAAAATCTAACAAAATTGCAATGTAGAGAATGTTCTCTTTTGAGATTGTGGAAGACCAAATTCAACATTGAGGCAATGATCACTCTTCAACAAGTTAGTCCCAAAAATATTATCAATCATAGAATCATTTATTATCACAAGCTTTTATTGAATAGCCCTAAAGCACAACCAAAGGCTTATTATGCCATTGAAGATTCCACCAAATTGACCCATAGCTGAAAATTTTCTACATCCATTGCCAATATGGAAATCACTCTTCATAAAAGCTCTTACTGGTTACCAACCCTTCCAGATACTCCCAAATACCTTATAAGAAAATGGAGTGACATGTAATTTACTAAAATAGAAATCTTGCAGATGCAATCCCTTCCATTGTTTGTCCTTCTTGGGTATTGTCATTTGAATATTATTTTTTATCAACACTTTCTAGGGTTCATCACCATAAAAGGACTTAAGAATCTCATTGATTGCAAGAGCAATTCATTGGAATTTTAGATCTTTTAGCCCTAAGTGTCATGTCCCCCTCTTGAATAGGATTAAATAATAAACAATAATAATTAAATTAAAAAGATAAAAGAATAATATTTAAAATAATTAAATATTAGTTAAGTTAAAACAAAAGGTCAAAAGGCATGAATGGAAAAGTTGTGTTTCCCTCAAATGAGAGGTATAAAAGGGAGAGATGAGAACTTCATTGAAGGAAAAATGGAAGGAGGAAGAAAGAGTGGAGCATAAGAATTGAGGAGGTATTAAAGGAAAGGAAAGGGAAGAAAATAAGGAAGTGACTTTCAAAAGGTGAAGGGTTGTGACTCTTCTAAAGGGTTGTGATTATGAAGGGTTGTGACTCTTCGATAGGGTTGTGACACAAAGGGTTGTAATTAATGAGGTTGTGACTCTTCCAAAGGGTTTTGATTATGAAGGATTGTGGCTCTTCGAAAGGGGGATGATTATGAAGGGTCGTGACTCTTGCCAAAAGGGAGACATGGTGAAGAGGTGTGGGATCTCCCTCAAATGGGAAGATATAAAGGGGAAGAAGAATCAAATGGAATGGGAGAAAAAAGGAGTAGAGGAGATCTAGGGAAAAAATATAAGGAGGGATCTAAAATAATAATTGAGAAGGAAAGAAGAAAATAAGAAGAGGATAAGAAAATCTTAAATGGGATATGTGCAGATTTGAAAAGAAGTAAAGAAATATATGATAAGTGAGATAGGTGAATATTAAATAGGGAGTAAAAGGGAAATAGTTGTCAAACACATGTATCTTTTCATAACTAAAGGGTGTGACCCTTTCATAAGGGAATTAACAAATGAAATGGTGCGACTCCCTGCACTCAAAAGAGATATTAATGAGGAGAAGGTTCCATTTGAAGAAAAAAAAAGAGAGCTCAATTAGGGGAATAATATATTATTCTCAAAGGAAACAATGAAAACTAGTATTTGTTGAGATGTTGTTAACATTGTTGTCATTGATATCAAAACCTATGTACCAGATGGTTATGCTCTGGGTGATGTACATACTTGATCTATTCTATGTAGTATATTATGGTAATGAATTATGTGGATGGATGTCCCTACCTTAATAATGGTGATATATATTTTTGGTACATTTATGGTATTTGGTGAATGCAAAAATGTGAATATTTGATGGATATCATTGGTTGTTGTATTTAGAGTTCATTCTAGGTATCTCTATTATCCAGGAATTATTGCAATATATTAGAAGATTTTGGTATGTTAGATGTATTCAATTTTAGATAGATGCTACTTGGTTCTATCCTTCAGTTGGTGCTGAATTTTGTGGTGATCAAGACATGGTCTTGGTTGTGCCATTCCTATCAGCTCTGGGATATATTTCCTATGTTGTGTTTCAGTGTTTGTGCTATGTGATGTACTTATCTTGTGTATGATCTATCTTTGGGTTTCGTGATAGTGTGGTATGGAATTATCATATTGCAACATATTTTTTAGGTCTAGTGATAGCATGTTGAACTTTATTGTATCTCTCAAGATATTTTTTATTTTCAAGCTAACTTATTTTGCTAGGATGACTTTTGTATTGATCAACGAATATGTATATATACAGAATTTCTATTTGGATCTGAAGTGGAAAGTAAGTATGTTGAAGGTGATATGATGCAAGTGTGGTTATGTGAATGAATAATTGATGGTGAAGTATTCGAGTAGAATAATAAGTGTGAAGGATAATAGAGAAGGCAAATAAAAGATAGTGACAAAAAGGAGTATTCAATTTCACAAAAAGATTGTTGAAGGGTGGTAAAAGTATTAGAAATAGGAAATACTGAGAGGGGAGGGTGAATCAGTATTTCACAAACTTTTACTTTTGCCCAATTATGGATATAACAAATTAAATTGAAGCTTTCATAACAAATTAAACTAAGAAAACTAAATAACAAGTATAGCAATAAAGTAAATGAACTCATAACACCATGTTTGTTCTCCAGGAAACCCTGGCCAAGGGAAAACCCTGGTGGGAATGATACCCACAACTGATCCACTAATCAAAAGTATCTAGTTAAGGATGTTGACCCTATTAGGAGTCTATTATATACATATAGTGTCATTGTCCTGATTAAAGGACTCTAGGCCTTGTTAGAAGCCTCAACCCTATTAGGATTTGGTATTACAAAATAGAGTGCTTGCAAGATGAGCTCACTGCCCAAACATGCAATGTACAATGATATCTTTAAATAAAAATAATAAGGTAAAGTACATAACCTTTTACTACTACTGAATAGATTTCCTATTTTAATTTAGCTTTCTAGGCTCTTCGCTTTCATATACATAGTTTTCTTGATTTCTTTCTTACAATATACAACTTCGCATCATATCACATTACATTACGTTTTTATCTTTTTGCATTACATGATTCTTACATATATACAAGTTATTACAATTAATAACTTCCAGTCGGCTTACAATACATAAAATCTTTCCAAAATATAAAACTAATTCATTTTTTCTAAGGGTTAACATCTAGGATGTCATCCCTTATATGGTTAAGTCATTATTTTGATAAACAAAATAATCCCTTAACTTAATATTCACATTCTGTCTTCTTGCTCTGTTCAGGTCGGCTTCAACATTGTCTCTGTAATTCTTTAATAGCTCCTTCCTTACATGTCGTACAGACTTGCACTTCCATATGTGGCTTTGATATACATAGAATTATCCATGTTCAAGTGTGCATGCACCAAACCTGCTTCTATGAACATCGCTAATCAAAACTATCTCTGATTAGACTGGTAAATACTATTGTACTTAGACAATTTTTACTTGCGCTCATACAAAACTACTTTCTTCTACTATGTGATCATCATGGTGAGTATATGTTGCCAAAATGGCAATAGTCTAAAATCCTGCTTAGTCAAATTTCCAACAATCTCCCCCTTTGTCATTGGTTGCAACATATGGGAAAATTGGTGAAGTCCCAAAAACTTAAGATACAAAATTATGGAAATACAAAAAATTGTGGATCTTACACAACTACTTATATCTCCAAAATATCTGTACTCCCCCTAAGAGTATACTTCATGCTATACATATAGTATCTATACATGCAATTTTCTGCTAATACTACTCCCCCTTTGACAACAATGGCAATGGTGTCAAAAACTTATGTCAAAACTATTTTACCTTAAGATTTTAAGATTGCAAGGTCAGAAGGCTTGAAACACAATCTACAAAATTAATCTTTAGGTTCTCTATCTCATTGTCCCATGATTTCTTCACTACATCTGAAACACTTAGCAGTGCGCATAGGCCAAAATATGCAATTTCACATGCCTTAAGGTTTGCATAATGAAATTTTCCATAAGATGTCTTTGAAGAAAGACATTCCTCCAACTGATTTTCAAGAATACTTATCTTAATTGATACATTCTCTCTTAGTAGAGTGAATCTTTTCAATTTATTCTCCTTCTCATCATTCAAAAGTCTCATATCATCAAAGATTTTACTTGTATTCCTCTCAATGTCTAAGATATTCACATTAGGGCTTAACAAAAGGTTTACTGTCCCTTGTAATTCTACCTCTTTTATCTTCATCTTTTCTATTATCTCTAATGTGTGGCTCTCTGATTGTGTACACTGAATGTACAAGGCTTTTCCTCTTTCCATGCATCTTCTCAACTTTTTTATACACATATCCAGATTGTCTATATCATTTTTGATATTCTGACATACAACTTGAAATTCCTGAGCATCATGAGTTGCTTGGGCTTTTATTGTCGCTATATCTAATAGGTTAGTGAATTCTGTATCAAATGCTTGTATAACCTCTTTTTCTTTTCCTTGTGGATCTGCCTCGCTGATTTGACTTGATATAATGCTTTGTAGTTTTCCTGTGACTTTAAGTAGTGTTCCTTCTAAGATTTTCACCTTCTTATTTTTACCAATGATTTTGTTCAGAGATGAGATCAAATCTAATTGATCATCATCATAAACTTCTTGTCCAAGGCTAGCAAACATAGATTCAATATGTGGTTTTTGTACTGATTTTGCTGCTTCCTTAGGTTTGGGAATGATTTCTAATTTCTTTTGTGGAACTTCATGCTCTTCTGCTGCTGCATCAATCTATGGTTCCTCTTTCTCTTCTTCCTTCCTTGGTTCAACTTCTTCTTCCTCATTCACTACAATGTGCTGCTACTCATCAATCGAATTGCCAACAATGTCTTCATGATGGTCATTGAAGAGATTTTCTTCACTGTCCAAAGTAATATTGGTTCCCTCAATGGTCATAGACTCTTCTTCAATATTAATAGAGGGTGGCAGTGTTGGTGATGGATTTGTTTGATACTCTTGCTCAACCACTTGATCAGATTCATTTATGTGCTCACTAGGACGGGAGGTCATAACCTTCACAACCACTTACTCTGTCTCTCTGTTTATTTCCTCATAGTTTCCTCCCATTATCAGTATGGTTCTCCTTTTCTTCCTTAGATGAGTCCTTAGATTCTTCATGATTTCTTTGAAGAGTTCTTCATCTTTTATGTCACATAATTTCCTTACATATCTTTCTCTTATTCCATTGTCCTCTTTTGTTCCTCTCTTCTTTCTGTTTACTAATTTCTCATACAGGCCGTCAGGGATCTTGCCTTTAATGTCATCAAATTTCTTTTCTGCAAGTATCATGTGTCTAACAACTACATTCTCTAAATTTAACTTCTCAAAATTGTCATATTTAAGTCATAGTATTTGTTCAATTTAGTGAAATCACCTTCATTTATGATTAAAGGGTTCACTTTATCAATCTTTGGCTTCCATTTCTTTTTACTACTTCCTGTCTCTTCATCTACCTTAACTACTGATGATTTCCTTTGAATAGGGGTAAAGATGGTTTTCTATCTTTTACCCGGACCGCTTGCCATTTCCTTAACTCTTTTAGTTGGTGTAGTGGTGGAGGATCTAGTGGATTTCCTTACTTCCTGCACTTCCACTGCTTATGTTTCTTCCTCTAAATCCTAAATTTCTTCAGTAGGGGCTGCAAGAGATGTCAAGGGTGGGACTAATAGTATCTCTTTCTATCCTATATCCCTTATTGTCATTTTTGTCTACTTCACAACTACAAATTCATGTTCTGTCATGCCAGTGTCTTTCAATATTTTCTAGATAGTAATATCAACTCTTTTCTTAGCCATCTTCTATGCCTGTAGTGATTGTGTGGAGTCAAATTTATCCTCATATGTCCCAAATCTAGGACTCTTGGCATCCAAATTACTCTTAAGTAATATGCTTATGTATCCTTCAATCTCAACTTCAAAAACTTCATATTCAAGTGGATCTACAAATTCCATTCTAGGTTGAATTGCTTCAATGAAAGTAAAGTTGGTATCAACCAAAAAGAATATCTCATCCTTGTATTTCTCTACAATAGCTGATGGAATCCTTGACCTTTTCCTCATTTGATTCTAAAAAGTCTTAATTACCAATGTAACACTTTCATTTACTTTATCTATAGGGTGTCTTAGGTACACCTTGTTTATTCTGTCCATAGTATTCCTATTATCATTCCAATCTTCTCCTATAGTGTATGGAAATCTCCTTAACAAATGAAAGAACATATATGTGATCAGATATGAGAATCTAAATTGTGAGTTCTTGGTTTTCTTGATCTTCTCAAGGTTCTCTGTCAACTGAATTCTTAAAATTTCACACATGTTTACCTGTACTTTCTCAACACACTTAAGATAAGATGCATGTACCATGCCAGCTACCATATCATCCTCTCTAGAATTTGCACAAAACTTTGAGGTCAAAATTGTGCACACATATCTAACATCATCCTGTACAATTGTATTGATAACAATTCCTCTACCATTGTATGATGACTTGGTGTTGTCCAACACCATTTTCTTAACATTTTCTCATTAAATGGAATCACTCTAGATTTGGATAGGCCAGTTACTTCATGACTAAGGTCTACTGTGATATCAATGCCTCTATCATCTAACCAAAACTTACCATTGTGAATTCTGCTCAGAATAATCTTAGTCCATTCATCATCCTGAAATTCATAATGAAGTGTATACTTGATAATATCAATCTCACTCAAGTGTTCAAACCCTTCTTTGTATGACATGTCATGTTTATATATCTTTTCATATTCCTTGATCAAATTACCATCTCCTGTGGTCTCAAACTTACATTTCAAATAGCTTCTTATGTCTTCCAAATGCAAAACTCCATCTGGGACAGATGACAAAGCTAAACTAGGGTCTCCTTCCAAAGGTTCTACTGGTTCCTTTTTCATTTTAGATCTAACTAAATCCTTGATGTGGTGAACAAGTGATGCATCCATGATTCTTATAAAAAACACAACTGCTTGATAGTGATTATTTAGCAAAATACCTCAAGAATCATGATTTAGGGCTTTGCATAGATCTGGCAATAAATTTGTCTCCAAATCCTGCAAACTACTCTTAATCTCCAATGACTAGCTCTCTTTATCACTTATAATCTCTTGAATGATCAACTAATACCAATCATATGCTTTTATCCTTCAAATCTTTCAAGATTCTGACATCGCATTAAATTTCTTTGTCGCTTCATACCAAAAAGTTGTTCTTGGTTACTTGCAAAACTTTATTCTTTTTATGTACTTGCATATATTCATATAAATTCATGCGCTCTTAACCATAGCATAATTACATCATATACTAGCTCATACTAACTTCGCAAGACTCAATTCAAACCATTCTAACCTCTACACTATTCTAATATTCTACTCTAATACATAATTCATGAAATAATTACTTCAAGTGCTTTGAGATGAATTAGGAAATGATTCACATTACTATTAGGTACTTCACCTATCTGGTTTCCTGGTATATTGAGTGTGCTCACTTGATATGTGGCTTTAACAAATTCAACTTCTTCTAGGTTACTACAACATCCCTTCTGACTGTTGTTTGTGCTTACATTTCTCCTTGTATAGTTTCTAGGATTAGTGTTTCTCATGTTGTTCATTCTGCAAAATCTTGTTGTGTGACCAAAATTGTTGCATATTTGACAAACTACTCCATTGTTTCCATATCTCGGTCCTGTCTAACTGGTTTGTGATCTGTAATTTCTAGCAATATGTCCAATTTTGTTGCATCTACAACATACAACTCCATTCCTTTTGTTCATATCTCTAATAGGTCTCTTATCTGCATGGTTAGAATCTCTAAACATTCTACTACCATTATTATCATTAGATCTAGGTTTCTTACAATCAATAGCTCTATGTCCAAAACCATGACAATTACAACAATATCCAAAGATAGGTTTGAATTTCTTACCTATACAATCTTTCTTCATGTGTCCAAAAGAATGGCATGAAAAACATCTACCTTTGAGTTCTCTTCACATATCTTTAGGTGGTTCTTCTTTTTCAGATGGATTAGGTATATCATCGGACTTATTTTCATTTTTTTCTCTCAGAGTGTTCTGGATCTGGTTCTTTACATTCCTCAATCTTCTTAGGAAACTTTTCTTCAAGATATCCAAGACCATTTTTATCATAGGTTGGTTTCTGATAAGACATTTCTTCATCAATGTTTTCACTGCTAGAATACAGTTTCTCAAGACATTGTTTAGACTGAGTCAATTCTCCTTTCACAATTGTATTGTACTTCTCAAGTTTAGCATACTGTAGATTTGCTTCTCAAGTTCTTATGTTACTTTACTAAGTTTAGACTTCAGATCGTCATTCTCAGATTTTAGATTTGATTCATCTTTGTTGTTTTCATCTTTCAAGCTTAACTTTAGATCTACAATCTTCAACTCATGTTTAAGGATCTCATTTTCTTTCTTCGGTTTTAAAACTTCATCATAGTCCTTGACTTGAATTGTAGGTTCTTTCTTTGATTCCAGATCTTCTACCTTTTCTTTCAGTTTCTCAATGTAGTTTTTTGCATCATCATATTTCCCTTTCAGAGTTTCTTTTTCTTCGGTAAGAATATCAATATGTTCAAGATCTTCTTCAAGATTCTTCTGCAATTGATCCGTATCCATAGTGATCTTACTCAAGTTGCTAGGCTTTCTCTGAATAACTTTATTTTGGGTAACTAAGCTCTGATACCAATTGTTAGAAATAGGAAATATTGAGAGGGGGGGTGAATCAATATTTCACAAAATTTTACTTCTACCTAATTATGGATATAACAAATTAACTTGAAGCTTTCATAACAAAGTAAACTAAGAAAACTGAATAACAAGCATAGAAATAAAGTAAATGAACTCATAACACCATGTTGTTCTCGAGGAAACCCTGGTGGGGATGATACCCACAATTGATCCAGTAATCAAAAGTATCTAATTAAGGATGTTGACCCTATTAGGAGTCTATTACATACATATAGTGTCTCTTGTTGGAAATATTCAGGGATTAACCGAGTTACTGAGAGGGGAGGGGTGAATCAGTAACTTTGAATTTTCTTACAATTATAGATGTATTAACATATAGTTCACTTTTTCTTTATGCATATAGAAAGCATGAAACTTAAAAGCATTCACAACAATGACACATAGATTTGGTTACCCAGAAACCTTCCAAAAAGAAAGTAAAACTGGGGTGGGGATGAAACCCACAAAGCTTTAGTACTGCAGAATAAAGTTGGCCGGTTAAGGCTTACAATTTGATCACTTCTGATGATCTACCCTATTAGGAGCAATAAGGATTGCTAAATCCACCTTGTTAAAGGATTTACAAACATACAATGAAGTATGCACTCGGTAAAGAGATTTTACAACAGACTGTTAAGTCTACCTGGTTAAAGGATTTTAGTACTGATTCACCTGTTAGGATGAAACAGTAGATCTCTTGCTTTGCAACTGGATTGCTGATTGAGATTCGCTGAATGTACTGATCACCTTTTGTGATGAATTTGTCTTTGCTATTCCCTATACTGCTGTAGCCCTTTGTAATTCGCTTATCTCTGCCTTTCCTTTTTATTCACATACATACTCATATATTTACATCTTGACATTTTTACAACATTGTTTATATACAAGTCTAAACAATTAATTACAATTACAAAGTCGGCTTGACAAATAAACATAAGTGCCACTAAGTCGGCCCAAGTATGGTTACACGGTTCCTGCAAACTAACTCGGTGACTTTCTGATACTCGGCGTCCACTGCATTACTCAGCATCGTCATGCACTCGGTAGAAGTGAAGGCACGGTTCATACTAACCACTCGGTAGGTTTGAACTCGGTAAATACTGGTGACTCGGTAGACATAATGTTACTCGGTTTGCATTATCTTGATCGGTTTGCACTGTCCTGCTCGGTTTGCACTGTTCTGCTCGGTTTGCACTCAGAATGCAAATAAGTGTTGTCACTAGTGGCAATTCTGCTTAATGCCAACATCTCTATCCTAGTTAAAGGACTCTAGGCCTTATTAGAAGCCTCAACCATGTTAGGAGTTGGTATTGCAAAATAGAATGCTTGCAAGATGAGCTCACTGCCCAAACATGCAATGTACAATGATATCTTTAAATACAAAGGTAAAGTACATAACCTTTTACTATTGCTGAATAGCTTTCCTATTATGATTTAGCTTTCTAGGCTCTTCGATTTCATATACATAGTCTTCTTGATTTCTTTCTTACAATATATAACTTCACATCATATCACATTACATTACTATTCTATATTCTCTCTTTTTTTTCACATTACATGATTCTTACATATATACAAGTTAATACAATTAATAACTTCTAGTCGACTTACAATACATAAACTCTTTCCAAAATGTAAAACTAATTCATGTTGTCTGAGGGTTAACATCTAGGATGTCATCCCTTGTATGGTTAAGTAATTATTTTGATAAACAAAATAATCCCTTAACTTAATATTCACATTTTGTCTTCTTGCTCTATTCAGGTCGGCTTCAACACTGTCTTTGTAATTCTTTAATATCTCCTTCTATACATGTCGTACAGACTTGCGCTTTCATATGTGGCTTTGATATACATAGAATTATCCATGTTCAAGTGCACATACATTGAACCTACTTCTATGAACATCACTAATCAAAACTATCTCCAATTAGACTAGTAAATACTGTTGTACTTAGACAATTTTCACTTGCGCTCATACAAAACTGTTTTCTTCTACTATGTGATCATCATGGTGAGTATATGTTGCCATAATGACAACAATATGATATCCTAGTTAGCCAAATTGCCAACAAAAAGATCTCTAACTGGATCTACTGTAGATAGTTGTTGTGTTATTAACTGGAACTATTTTATGCATATCCAGATGCAATATTATCAGTTCACATTTTATCTGTAAGACCTTTTTGTATCAGGGTGCTTAGCCAAACCAATAGTGAGCCTTCATAAAAATTATCTTAATGAGTGTTATATTCATGAGAATTAGTTTCTCTGTGTTTTTTCCCATCTTGGGTTTCCCTGTTAATTTTGGTGTTATGGTGTTTGTTATTTGTGTACTTTCATGTTCTTATATATTCTAATCATATGAATGGTTTAAGCTTGCACCAGATTAATAATTTTCGTGAAAAAATATTTTTGAATAACTCATTTAGCCCCCCTCGGTTATTTTTTGTATTTAACAATTGGTACTAGATCTTGGTCCCTTCTAGATAGGGGTTACCCACTTGAGGGTGATCTTGGTAGTTTGAACAGATGATATAATATTACTACTATGATGAGAATCTACACATAATGTTGGATGACATGGAAATAACTGAATCTAAAAATGAGGAATTAAATAAAACATGAAGGAAGCTAATACTTGTATCTCCAAGCTGAGGGAGCATATCTGAAAATCCATAGAAAGAAACAAAGAAGTGAGTCGGGAGCTAAAAGAATCAAAGGAGAATGTGACGAATCTGAAACTTCAATTGGATGATTGCAAAAATGCTAAAGAATTTCTTAAGGAAAACATTAAGCAAAAAATGGAAGAATGGAAGAAGACCAAATGAGATCTCAAAAATACTATCAAATATAAAATGGAAGAATGGAAGGAAACTAAAGAAAATCTGAAAGATTTTATCAAGCATAAGACTAATGAAAATGAGAAGCTAGGTCAGGAATTAAGGAGGTTGAAATCTAAAGCAAAAGTTTGTGAGGGAAGCACTATTTTGGATCAACTTTTTTTCTCTGTAGAAAAATAACAAGGATAAGGAAGGAGTAGGTTTCACTGGTGAATGCTTAGATCAAACGGTCAAGGGTAAAGGCAAGGAAGTTGAAGTAAAATCATAAGTAACACAAAAGGTTTGGAAATTAGGAACACGTACAAAAAGTTCTTTGGTCAGACAACCAAATACTAAAAGGTACTTTTCATTTAATGGTCATTGTTTTATATGCAAAAAAATTGGACATAAATTTGTAGAGTGTAAGAGCGGGAAGGAACAAAATATTCAATGTTTTAGCTGTCACAAGTTTTGTCATAAGGAAAATCAATGCAAAGGTCAAGTATCTAATCCAGTTAAGATGAATGGGATGAACAATATCTTTCATGACAATTTCTATGTTTGTCATAATTATGGTCACATGGCTAATCAATGTAGATCTAGAGTTCAATCAGTCAGATCAGGACAGAGGAATGCTAGATGTTTCAAATGTGATCAGCCCGGACATTATGCTAACACATGAAGATATACTGCTACTCTGATTTTTTTTTGGAAATGATGAGAATGTTATAGTTTTAGGTGAATCTCATAAGACAGTCATGGTGTGGCATTAGATCCCAATGCTAACTCTTTCAAAAACTGGGCCTACTACTTTGGCTCAAGGGGAGTGTTGAAATACCAAATCTATTGGTTCCCTCTCTCTAAAGTGATACTGGTTGCATTTGATGTGTCTCTGGTATGGTTCAATTGATGAGGTATATTATAATTAATTCAATTGATTGATGTGTGATGTATAATTGATTGCATCATCGATATTAAAAAAATTGGCTGCAAAATTAATTATAAGGAGTTAATGTTAAAAAGGTAAAAATTTAAATCTTTTATCACTATTTGTGAAGATGTAAACAAATCATTTGTAGATCTATTGACAGTTTGTAAAGCTAGGTCAGGTTTCAAGATGGAATCTAGTTAGATTGTTTGAGAATCCAACACAATTATTTCACAGATGCTAAAAAGGGTTGAATTAAAAGAATTTGATCATATAAAGATAAGGCAAAAGGAGATAGGGTTGAAAGTTGATGAGTTGCAATGGGTTCATACACTAGGTATGAACTTATGGGGAAAATTCCCTTGGTTTGCTGACAAGGAATTAATTTTACTTTTGTTGGAGAATTTGCTTGAAAATGTTAGAATGTCATTAGTTGAAGGTTACACCTTCTAATTTTTATATTTGGTTATGTGTTTGGTATTCTATTTTTTGAGGTAGTTTTTGATTAAGGAAAAAATGGGTTTTGAAGGGACTTGAAACCCTTTACATATTAATTACATAAGATTTTTCAATAAAGCTCCTCAGCATGAAACATACAAAGAAACAACAAGACATACATAAATTAGAAAACATAAGACAAAACCAGCCCAACCCCTACAAAAAGCCAACAAAACGCTAGCAAGAGACACCTAACAATAGAAACAAACAAAACAAAACTGGCCCAAATTTTCTAGAGTCCCAACGAATTCCTCTTCCAGTTGATTCATCTTCTAAGAAATATTCTTCAACTCCATGATTTCTTCAAGAATGTTCAAGGTCTTCTTATTCTTTTCAGTGCTCTCCCTTGTCCTCTTTCTTAGATCTGCAATATCCTTCATGTCTAACCTTTTTTATCCTGCTCCAGGTCCATAAAGGCCCTATCCTAGTGTAATTTTTCTAGTTTAGCAACCAAATCCTTCATATTCTCGGCAAAGGACTTGACCATTTTGTGAATATGCTCCATAATCTTCCACAGGGTAATGCCACACTTGGTGACCCTTTGGTTCATTTCCTCAATCTTCTTGTCATAAATTTCCCTAGTTTTCTCTATGGCCTCCACATTCTTGGTCTAGTAGTCTGCCATAACATTTTTCTCTTCCTTCATCCAAAGGGAACACACAGAGGGACCATGAGGAATATTTTTAGACTCATTCGAAGAAGTAGCCATAGGAGGCAACTGCACATTATCCTATTGACAATACTATCTCACTGAAAGATTTGAATTGCCTTATAGGCTATACATTATCAATTTTCAAATATTTTGAATTCACATAGAGAGTATCATCTATATTTCGTTCTCCAACATATATTGATCTCTCATCACTTGAGATTCAAAACCAAAAGTACAACATATACATACATACTGATGCAGGAGCATCCTGGGTGTAAGAGCAATCTTGCATCACCCAAAAAAAAATATTTTTATTTTTATATTCAATAAGGGCTATTTTGTGCAGAGCTGCTATTTATGGAAAGTTACTATTTTTGGTAATTTTTGTATGTGCTCAGAATGATCTGATTTCTTTCTTGGAGGTTCATTTTGGTCATATAAGTCCGCCAGTAAAGTTTCATTGCCAGATCAAGTGTATATTGGAAGATATTGAAGATTTTCAGTATTAGCAGCAGGGTACAGAAACTTTGAACTCAATTTTGAAGGCTTTAGAGGCCCTGAATGAGGTTGAAATTTTGGGTGACAGGCACTTGCACAAGCCAAGCCTATAGAGCACTTCGTGGCATTTCTGAAATGGGGTTATAATAGCCGATCGGGTCAACTGGTGATGACTTATGGTCTTTGGAAGTTGGGCCACCTGAAATGGTAGAAAATAATTTTTCTTCAAAATTTCTGTACAGGTTTCAAAGGTTATCTTGAGCCGACTATGATGTAATAAAATGTAAAATAAAATAATTCTAAGTTTGGTCGGCCTTATTGGCTAAAATTTTGGAACCTTCCCAGGCGGTGGAAAATTGCCTATATAAGGAAGGCTGTATTATTGTCTTAGGCAGTTCAAAATAGTTTTGGGTAGTAGATCTGGGTATTGATTCGAGGCTTTGTCCTACATAATATTGTAAGGGAATGCCCATGTGGCTTTGCATATTGTAATTCTAAAAATTTGTAATTACACATTTGTGGAGATAATAAGAAGCCAATTTTCTGTTCTTGCATATTATTGTTGTTGTTTCTCTATTTTTGTTATGTGTTTGTGGCATTAAGGGGAGCACCCTTCATCAAGTGGTATTAGAGCAGGAGTTCTTGAGTGTGTAAATAGATCACCGACTGTGAGGAAGTTTGCACTAGGACCGTGGTTAGGGTTTCAGCGCGCATCGCGAAAATGCTTCCATGAAGAGAACATGGCGGAAGAGCTGGTGCTGTGACACCTGAGGTTAGAGAGCTGCAGAGACAAGTGCGAGCATTGCAAGAAGAGATTCACAGAGGAATGAATCTTAATGTCAGAGACAAAAGCGAGGATGAAGCCGAAGAAGAATATCAAGAAGGAGAAGCTGAAATTGTGAACTAGGAGGAAGAAAGACTTTTTCGAGCCATTTCTAAGATTGGGAAAAGACCTAAGATTGAGGTTCCTACATTTTCTGGAAATTTTAACCCAGAAAAATTGATCGACTGGATCAATGAATGTGAGGAATATTTTGAGTATGAAGATGTTGAGGATCCTGATAGGGTCAAATTTGCGAAGGCTAGACTGAAAGGTCATGCGAAGATATGGTGGCAAGAGATTCAGTTAGAATGAAATAGAAGGGAAAAGGAGAAAATTACGAGATGGGATCAGATGGTGGATAAATTGAAGCGACAGTTCATTCCTGTTGATTATGAGCTTGACCTACTAAAGAAAATGCAAAGTTTGAAGCAAGCAGGAAGATCTGTTCAGGAGTATACAGAGGAGTTCTATCGACTTCTCATCAGAACAGGCCATGCAGAAGCTGATAAGGAGAAAGTTGCCCGATACCTTAATGGGTTAAGGCTAAGCATTCAGGAGGAGTTGAATCTGGTTTGAATGAACAGTATTGAGGAGGCATACCAGTTTGCCCTAAAAGTAGAGGAAAAGCTGAACAAGAAGTTTGAGAGCAGACAAAACGGAAGAGGTCACGGTGGACGATCTGGTGGACGGTCATATGGTGGCCGAAATGAAGATCCAAAAAAGAAGGATGAGGCCAGTAGCAGTTAGAATCAGCAAGGAAATAATTCCAATCATTTCTAGGATCAGAGTAATAGAGATCAGAGAGGAAGAGGAAGAGGACAAGGATCTGGAAGAGGAGGCTTCCATGGAACATGTTTTCACTGTGGAGAAGAAGGTCATAGGGCATTTGAATGTCCTCAGCGCCAAGGCATAACAGACAGGAGAAATGAAGGCCAGGCCAGAGTTGCACATGTAGATGAAGATGCTAGATCATCAAATTCTGGAGATGCTGAAAGAGGAGAAACGCTAATTAACAGAAGAGTCTTGCTGAGTGGTGAGAACGAACCTGAACAAAGGAGGAGCCTATTTCGCACTCGATGCAAGTGTGAGGGTAAATGCTGTGATGTGATTATCGATAGTGGAAGCACTGACAATTTGGTGTCAGAAGAGATGGTGACAAAGTTGAAGCTCAAGAGATAGAAACACCCACATCCATATCAGATTGCCTGGGTGCAGGATGACCACAAGGTCATGGTCAGTGAACAGTGCCTGGTAAAGTTCAAGATCGGCGAGTACCAAGATGAGGTACTATGTGATATCATCTCTATGGATGCATATCATATGTTGTTGGGTAGACCGTGGCAGTTTGATAGATGTGCTCTACACGATGGTCGTGCGAATACCTATTCCCTGACAAAGGATGGAGTGCGACATAAGCTAAAGCCATTGAAGGAAATCGAAGAAAAGGTATGTGGTAATGCAAGAATAACATTTGTTGATGGAAGAAAATTCCTAGATGGTATGAGGCATGAGCATGTGTGTTTTGCTTTAATTCCAAAAGTTGGTAAAGAAGTAGAAGATGTACCTGTAGAGGTTGCAGATTTGTTGAATGAGTTTTAGGATATTATATCTAATAATGTACCTGATGGATTACCACCAGTAAGGAAGATCAGTCATCAGATAGATTTGATTCCAGGAGCCAGTTTGCCAAACAAGGCAGCACACAGAATGACACTAGCAGAAAGTGAAGAGTTGAACAGACAAGTACATGAGTTATTGCAGAAGGGGTTGATTCGAGAGAGTCTGAGTCCCTGTGCTGTACCAGTGGTATTAGCACCAAAGAAAAATGGAGAGTGGAGGATGTGTACAGATTCCAGAGCAATAAACAAGATCACAATCAAGTATAAGTTTCCACTGCCACGAATGGATGATATTATGGATTGTTTGAGTGGAGCTATGTATTTCTCAAAGATAGATTTGAAGAGTGGATATCACCAGATTCGGATCAGAGAAGGAGATGAATGGAAGACTACCTTCAAGACAAAGGAAGGACTGTATGAGTGGTTAGTCATGCCTTTTGGGCTAACCAATGCACCGAGCACTTTCATGCGGCTCATGAACGAGGTTCTAAAAAAATTTCTGAGTAAGTTTGTCATTGTTTACCTAGATGATATTTTGATTTTTAGCAAGACATTGGAGGAACATATGATGCATATTCGTATGGTGTTTGAGAAGTTGAGAGATGAGAAATTGTTGATTAATTTGAAGAAGTGCAGTTTTGTGAAGAAAGAGTTAGTGTATTTGGGATTTGTAGTTTCAGCAGAAGGTCTAAAAATAGACCCAGAGAAGGTACAGGCTATCTTTGAATGGCCTACTCCAAGGAGTGCTACCGAGGTAAGATCTTTTCATGGTCTAGCTAGCTTTTACAGAAAGTTTATTAGAAATTTTAGTAGTATTTGTGGACCCTTGACTGAAATAATGAGAGGGGATAGAAAAGAGTTTAAGTGGACTAATGGGGCAAAAAAGAGTTTTCAATTGTTGAAACAAAAAGTTACAGAACAACCTATTTTAGCACTTCCAGATTTTAATAAGGTGTTTCAAGTAGATTGTGATGCTAGTGGTACTGCAATAGGAGCTGTTATGAGCCAAGAAGGTAAACCTGTTGCTTATTTCATTGAGAAGTTAAATGATGCCAAGAGGAAATATTCTGTTTATGATCAGGAATTTTATGCTATAGTTCAGGCATTAAAGAAGTGGAGACATTATCTGCTTCCTAAGGAGTTTGTTTTGTATACTGATCATCAAGCTTTGCAATATTTGAATAGTCAAGGAAAGTTGAATCAGAGGCATTTGAAATGGGTTGAGTTTTTGCAGAGTTATACATTTGTTTTGAAACACTGGAGTGGAAAGTCTAACAGGGTTGCAGATGCTCTTAGTAGAAGGCAACTATTGCTGACAGAAATGCAGATTGAAGTGGTTGGGTTCAAGGAACTCAAGAATTTGTATCCAGAGGATCCTGATTTTGGTGAAGCTTAGAAAGCTTGTACAGAACTTGTTACTCTAGACAAGATGAAATGGTTGGATTTCATCATTCAGGATGATATGCTATTCAGAGGGAGTCAGTTGTGCATTCCTCGAAGCTCTATGAGGGAGAATCTCATCAAGGAGAAGCATAGCGGAAGATTGGCAGGACATTTTGGTTGTGATAAAACCCTTGCTTTGGTTAGTGAAAATTATTATTGGCCACAATTGCAACAAGATGTCAAGAATTTTGTACAGAGTTGCAGAGTATGTCAGATGGCGAAGGGAGTGAAGCAGAATACAAGGTTGTATCAGCCATTACCTGTACCAGAGAAGCCTTCGGAGGATATCAATATGGACTTTGTTCTTGGTTTACCGAGGGCACAACGGGGACATGATTCAATTTTTGTGGTGGTTGACAGATTTTCAAAAATGGCACATTTCATTCCCTGCAAGAAGACTAATGATGCTGTTCA